>JASCZW010002089.1:0-91847 GCA_034211315.2 Aedes japonicus
ATTTTGCAGTATGGTGCTCGATGTAGTGAAGCACCATACTGCAAAATATGATGTAGGTTAACGCTTACCCCGTGCTTGGAATAGGTCTTGGGGTGTAAGCCGTTCCCAACCCTATATTCAGCTCAAGCAGTTTTTTCGTTCCTTTTTAAAAGTGATTTTAGAAAAGTAGTTCAATGAATTCAAAAGCGTTTGTGAAACGCATTATTGCGGGCAATTTATTTCGGGGTTTCAGTTGAAAAAAAAAACATATAATATCATGTCTAGTTTCGGAGTACGCTTGGTAGTAAATCTCACCGGTTAGGTGATCCATTCCAGTCCTAATATTTTGATGGCTCACGGTGAATATGAAATGACCAACGCGACCACATTTTCGTTCGTCCGAATCAATTGGGAGAAAAATAAATGAACCGAAAAGAAAAGAAACAAAGGGGCACAGGAGGCTTTGGTTGTGACGGTTGTGCTAGAAAATTGTAAGCTTATAGAATCTTCGTCGCATCGATGTTGTCGATTGATTGTTGATATTGTGGCGCCTCGGTTCATCCTACCACAGAAAAAAAAAAGCGCAAACGTATGATGTTTGTCTGGTTTCTCCATCCGTTTATTTGACAACGACGGAAACGTTTTTATTGCATTACGTAGTAAGCTATTCTTCGTTCTTGCAAAACTTAACGAGATTATTTGAAATATAACCACATACATCCTGCGATCGAATTTCCAAAGAAGTCCCAAATTTCTGAAAACTCCAGAAGATCTCTTATTTAAGAAGTTCTGAAAGCTATACGTGCATACAAATCATTGCTTTCCATGAAGCATAATTATTCATCTCTCTACCTTCAAACTTGAACCTAAATTATTCAATAGATCCAAAAGCTATCTTTTCTAGTGCTCTCTATGGTTTATTAATTTACCCTCGCCGAAAAGAGCCTTCGACTAATGAATTTGAGCCATAAACTGCTTCATCGCACTATCCGATGGTGACACAAACTTAGTTCTAATTAAATCATGATGGGCTGATGCGCACAGCTGATTGTTGAACTGTCGAACACATATGTAGAAATTTCACTGTCAAAGAGCATGTTGGCTATTCGATTTATTCAATTACATATTAGGCCCTGTTGGCGTTTCTCAGGGTGCTCACATGCTGGACGACAGGGAGCCATTAATTATGGATTGAGAGTGCTAAAGGCTCTGTCTTGTCTTCGTATCATACCATTTGTAGAGTCTGCCGTGCTTTCCGGCATAAGAACCACTTTAACTTCAACAGTTGCTTTCTGTTGTGTGCACTCCTCTCTTCATAATTAATTTGAATAGCATAACTCAAGTTTTCATTCAAATTTAATCTTCTACATTGCGAAGCCATCATTAAAATTAGAGAAAAAGTGGATCAACCTTCCTATGGACTGGTATGGTATTTTTTACGTGCTGCTCTGTGTCCTAATGCCTGAGGATCTTAGGCACAATTACCTTTGTTAATGCATTTTCCTGTTTCTGAAAAGTTACATTTTCCACATCACAAAGGTTGGGGAAATTTGAATTACTTCACAAACGGCCGCTTTTATTGCATTGTTTGATGGCACAAATCTCAGAAGCCATAAACGTTTCGTGTAGGGAATTTTAATCTCATCACTTTTTAACCGACGAGTAATCTCAGGTGGAATGTTGAATCAGGTTGTTAAGATTAGTGCTTACCATTTGCTGACCGTTTGTCGTTTTTGTTAACTAAATAGCTGCTTAACACCGATGCGATGGTAGAATACAAACTAAGAGTAAAGTAAGAATCACGGACCAGTCTGGGTAAATCTTCTGAAGATTTTCAGCCCCATATTGAGGGTTGCAAGTTCATTGTTAATATCGTCTTCATAGCACAGAAGCTAAGCAAACATTTCTCTCGAACACATATATTCACACTAACGCGATAAACCCCTCATTTTAAAGGGGTCTGGCGAAGCGAAGAGAAGAACGGTAAAAGGGCATGGATTAATCGCTAGACACAAGCCCGTGCTATCAGGATTACCGGAAACTACCCGCTTCTGTCCGGCATATTCCATCCGCTTTGGTTAGAAAGTATGGCTGGTGTTCACCGAAGTGTAGCTAAGTGGTCACGAGTGGTTCTAATTATCGGTTTTGTCCCTTACATGGAAATTTATCGCAACAGTGGTTTAAATATGGTTTACACTCATTATGAACTGAATTGATCCAACCCCAACATATATCTTTTAATGGCAAGAATGTGCCCATGAATGCATCAATAATGTCACCGGATGAGGGAATCCATTAGCTAATTGAATGATTCAGCATAGATTGTACTTATGGCGTATTATCAAGGATGTTTCTAATATTCTTTTAAAATCAATAATCGTGAATCAATTATATCCAATCAGTATTTAGTTGAAATACATCGAATATAGAATTTGTTCGAAACTTATTATTTTTGTTTTTAAAATAAAATATTCTATAAGCTGCTGTCATTCGGAAGACTTCTCAATTTAAAAATAACTCTCAAAAGTCTGGATTGAGCAAAAGATGCGACACTAACGGGTGGCAACTAAAATTTGGAATTTCTTTCGGAAACTGTCAAAAAAAAAAAGACAACCATACTTGAAAAAGATCTGATTCATTGAAAATAAAGATACACTGTCTATGTTGAATAAAAAATAGTGAACATTTGAAAACGGTCCGTAGTCGGCGAATTATTTTGATTAGAATTTTGATTATAGGAATCAATTGTTTGCGATTTGTGGCTTTCCGGTTAAAAGGAGCTACACCAAGAATTTCAAAATCCGCAAGATATCTTCGATTGGGTGACACTAAGGCAGATTTGTCGGGCTGTGATTTTGGGGTAGACACATGATTGAATTTATGTTGTTTTTTGCTTAAGACGCTTTATCCAGCCAAAACACGTATCGTCTATCAGCATGATCATTTTCAAACATTCAAACATTCAAACATTTGTTGTGGTACACATGTTGATTGATAGTCAAACCAGAGGGCTGAACCATGGCTTAGAAATTTCTATCTCGGAAATGACAATATAATTTCTGTTCAAACTTATGTTAAAAATTATATTTCATGTTCGGAGATGCAGTAGAACTATCCATGGTGCAGTATCGATAATTTCCGAGGACGTACGTCTTAGAAAGAGGGAAATTACTCGTCGTCCAAAAACAAAACATTTTCCGGAATGTATTTTTATCAACCAACTGCATTGGGATTCCAGCGTCGATATCTATTTCTCATGTCCGGTGCTCTTGTCTTCTTCTGGTACCTTGTTTTTCAATATTTTGCATATTTACTGGTGAGAACAGTTGATTTTTGTTGCAGCATCCCGTTGGCTCAGTGAATCCTTGGAATTGAAGGCACGAGAAAGAGAACGAAGTCCTTTCAGTGTTTCAGTACCTTGGTTGCAAATAGTTGATGGAGATATGAGAATATGGTAAACAGTAGAGGCCGCAACATTTACACTTTTCAAGATTTCTGTGCAGTTCGCCGAACTGTACAAAGCGCTCACAAAATGCTTTTTGTTTCGAGGGCATTCTGAGCAAAACTGAGCAAGAATAAACAACACAAAAATCACTAGCAGAAAGAGGTGAGAGAAAACTAACACACACACTCTCATTTCTCTCTAAGCTCCGTAGTTTAAACAAGGCATAATGCCTTATTCAGACTGCAGAGTTATAACGTGTTATAAGCCTATCTTGATGACGAAATTCTTGTTGGAATTATTTGACAACCGTTATAACTTAACTCTGTAGTTTAAACAAGGCATAACATAGTGCGCAACATCTCTGCGTACTAACGCATGCTAGCAACCCATTGAGGAATTCATCTGATCAATCGGCCTACTACCACCGTGAACTCGCTTTGCGGCGCTTGGCGGCGCTTCGCTGCTCGCTTAAAAGTTTGACGTCCACATACATACACGCTCGTTCAGATCTACTTCAAATAGAGTAACTTTCAATCAGGTTCGTATTCCCATGCTAAATGTCAAAAACTGAGTAACTTGAAATAAGGAAACTGAGTAACTGCTACTCTGATTGTAGAAGCGTTGTACTTTAAAAAAAGAGTGATTATAACAAAGCTGTCAAAAGTGTAAAACGAGGTTCAGTACAACTGATATGTACCGAAAAAAAAAATTGGCTGTGACTTGTGTGGCCAAAAGTTTAAACTGAAAGTAGATGATAAACAGCATAAAATTAGGCTTCACTGCGATGGAGTGCAATGAAAAACAAAAGCAATGCACAGGAGGAAACGCAACGTGATGAACCATTATAAGACTGTGGAATAGAAAGTTCTGCATATTCGTTCAAAAACTCCACTATTTTACAAACGGTTTTCAAGGTAATTAAACAATTTACCCATGATTCAAAATCAAGTTTAACCTTCTGTTTCACATGCTTTTCTATCCATTAACCAACATTTATTTACAATACTAAACCAGCTCCCCTAAAGTTTAAATGAAGTAAAGTGAATGTTATGTATACATGTTAAAAAACAAGTAATATAGCTCCCCAGAACAGAGCACAATACGTTGAGATTTTTAACTTGAATCAATTTGTTTTTTTTTTTAAATCGGGTTTTAATGGGAATGAACAGGGTTTTCTCAAATTGTTTATTCAGCTAAAATTAGATACTGAGTAATGTTTACTCTAATTTGGAAAAGTGGCCTAGTTTATCAAAAATGAGTAACCATATAGCTGCTCTAATTAGAGTAGTTCAAACAAACGTGACGGAGTAGTGTTTACTCTAATTTGGGCAGTTGACCTTATTAATAAAAAATGAGTAACTCTTTATTTACTCTAATTAGGGTAGTTCCACTTTTTAATGAAACTAAGTCGTTTTCTACTTAGTTTTGAGAAACTAGCGTTTCAGGCAGTGGGAGCGTTTCAGGCTACCACCGTTGATATATGGATGAATTATCGAAGCATGATTCATCGTTACCACCCAACGATGATGAGTTTCCTAAAGATCCTAGATCAGCAGCCTATTTAGCTGATTCAGCCGATTTATGCGTTTTCCATTCTCAGCTAATTATTGTCGAGATCGAAACCTTAGAATGTGTTCCAAATTACCGATGATCTGAAATTATCAAGCTGAAATCCAATAAACAAAGCGTCATTGCGTCCAACCTGAAACAAGCTTACGAAATTGCTGTTAGTTCTTTTCACTCGAGTGTAGAGTGTGTATCCCAGCTCGATGTATTGAGATAGAAGGGGTGGTCACTGAAACAGGCTGCCACAGGCGGTTGGTTGTTTGGTTCCTCTAGTTAAGATCAGCGAAAATAAAAAGAAATGCACCCCCTCAGACTTGTTTCGGGTAACCTCTCTGTTCAGCCCTGAATACGTCGAGTGGGGAAACCTTTGACTAACTGTACGGATGACTGTACCTAGGGTCATGATCTGCCAAAAATGCTAACAGATGACCCTACGATCTACAGCGTTCAACACAGGGAAAATTAGACGTTGGTGCTCCATGGTGGTATCAGCAAAGCTCCGAGGTTTATCGTAAAAAGTCCAATGTGTTTCAAATTTTCCGTAGACGTGGAAGACCTGACCACTTTGAAAAATACACGTCACTCCAACGCGAACTTGAGAGCTTCATCAAGGCCAATGAGAGCTTCATCAAGGACGGGCTATCACGTGACACGTCGATGAATACTTTTTGGAACACTGTATTCCTTTCGTCTGGCAATACGGCTCCAGGAGCAGATAGAAGATAAGAACCTTCCAGACGGAAAACAAAAACAAAAACGAAAACAAAAACGAAACGAAACCGGACGATAAGCACGTCATGGGGGGGGGGGGGGGGGCGAAGTGCCCGGCCGCTAAGGGTATACCAACGAGCCAACCATGATGCGGGTAACACAACTAAACCTGAACCACTGTGAGGCCGCCCAGCAACTGTTGTGTCAGTCAGTTCGCAAGTCGGCATCGGATATCGCCATAGTTTCCGACCCATACCGTGTCCCAGCCGGCAACGGCAATTGGGTCACGGACAGGTCCAATATGGCGGCATTATGGACGACGGGCAAGTACCCGGTTCAGGAGGTTGTGTCTTCCACAAATGAAGGCTTCGCGGTTGTAAAAGTGAATGGAGTGTTCTTCTGCAGCTGCTACGCACCGCCAAGATGGTCGATTGAACTGTTTTCAAACATGCTCGACCGTATGACAAGTGAGCTAACTGGCCTATACCCGTTGGTAATAGCAGGGGACTTCAACGCTTGGGCGATCGAGTGGGGGAGCCGCCTTACCAACCCCAGGGGCCAGATTCTTCTGGAGGCCTTGGCTAGGCTCAACGTGGACCTAGCCAACGTGGGTACCAAGAGTACATACCACAGAAATGGAGCGGAATCGATAATCGACGTTACCTTCAGCAGTCCTGGGCTGCTCAATAATTGGAGGGTGGATGATGGCTACACCCACAGCGACCACTTGGCGGTTCGTTATTGTATCGTCCACAATACAAGGCAGCGTGCGGAAGGAGTAGCATCCACTCCATTCGCCCGCAGATGGAGGACGTCCTACTTTGATGTAGAGACTTTTAAAGAGGCGCTTGAGAGGGAACGGATTTTACGCGAAACCCATGAACCTTGCGGCGAACGACTTGTGATGGCACTTACACGAGCGTGCGATGCGACCATGCCGAGGGAAGTCAAACCGAGGAATGGAAGATCGCCGGTGTATTGGTGGACAGAGTCGATCGCCGACCTCCGAAGAACTTGCCTCCACGCTAGACGGAGGGTGCAAAGAGCGCAGTCAGACGCCGATAGAATCGAGCGCAGAGAGGTGCTTGTCGCCGCAAAGGCCGCTCTAAAGAGGAAGATAAAGGCCAGCAAGCGAGCCTGCTTCGAGGGTCTGTGTCAGAGGGCCAATGCGAACCCGTGGGGTGACGCCTATCGGGTAGTAATGGCCAAAACCAGAGGATCGGCGGCTCCAACCAAGCGTTCATCAGAGCTGCTGCAGGTGATCGTTGGGGGACTCTTTCCGAGCCACGACCCGAGTCCATGGCCCCCCGCCGCCGTAGATTTGTCCCATGACCAGCGTTCCAGTATCCCAGACCTTAACGCTGTCATAGCGACGGAAAGGTGGACGGCCCCGCCGAACACCCGTGACCACGTGGGCATTGATAACGGCACAACGAGGGCCGGCGACGAGGCGACGGTGACGAATGACGAACTCATTGCGATAGCAAAGTCGCTAAAGGTGAACAAAGCGCCGGGACCTGATGGTATCCCGAACCTGGCCATCGAGACGGCTATCTTGCTGGATCCCGGAATGTTCAGGGTGGTGATGCAAAAGTGTCTGGACGAGGGCGTCTTCCCGGACGCCTGGAAAATTCAGAACCTTGTGTTGCTACCAAAGACAGGGAAGCCACCAGGAGATCCATCGGCATATAGACCTATATTTCTGTTGGATACAGCGGGTAAGGTGCTCGAGAGGGTAGTCCTCAACAGACTGACAACGTACACGGAGGGTACAGGCGGTCTGTCGGACAATCAGTTTGGCTTCCGCAAAGGGAAGTCGACGGTGGATGCCATCCTGTCCGTCACCAAGACGGCTGAGGTGGCAATCCAGCGCAAGAGGCGAGGAGTACGCTACTGTGCAGTGGTCACCCTTGACGTGAGAAACGCCTTCAACAGCGCTAGTTGGGTGGCTATTGCCGACTCGCTCCAGCGCCTACAGGTTCCTGGGTACCTGTACAGGCGGAGTGTACGGAAGCTACTTCCAGAATCGCGTACTGGTATACAATACAGAGGCAGGCCAGAAACGTGTACAGATCACTGCTGGCGTCCCACAAGGTTCGATCTTGGGTCCGGTGCTATGGAACACGATGTACGACGAGGTACTGCGGCTTGAGTTCCCGAGCGGGGTAAAGATTGTCGGGTTCGCAGACGACATCACCCTAGAGATATGTGGTGAATCCATCGAAGAGGTCGAGTTAACGGCCTCACACTCCATTGGCATTGTGGAGAGATGGATGAGCTCCAGGCACTTGGAGCTAGCCCACCATAAGACTGAGGTCACGGTGGTGAATAATAAGAAATCGGAGCAACATGCGACGATCAGTGCAGGTAACTGCACAGTAGAATCAAAGAGGTTCTTGAGGTATCTTGGGGTCATGATCGACGACAAGCTGTCCTTTGTCAGTCACGTCGATTACGCTTGCAAGAAAGCCTCAATGGCTATATCGGCATTATCCCGCATGATGTCGAATAGCTCGGCGGTGCAAGGGAGTAAGCGTAAACTCCTGGCCAGCGTCGCCCTGTCCATACTTAGGTACGGCGGGCCGGCATGGATCACCGCCTTGAGTACCAAGAGCTACGTAAGTAAGCTAGAGAGTACGCACAGGCTTATGTGCCTAAGAGTGGTTAGTGGTTACCGAACGGTATCACGCGACGCGGTCTGCGTCCTAGCGGGGATGATGCCAATAGGCATGGTCATAAAAGAGGACGTAGAGTGCTTCGAACAACGTGGAACAAGAGGTATTCGAAAGACCACTAGAGCCGTTTCCATGGTTAAGTGGCAAAGGGAATGGAATAACTCCACCAAAGGTCGGTGGACCCACCGACTAATCCCGGAATTAACCGGGTGGGTCGGTAGGCGACACGGGGAGGTTAACTTTCACTTAACGCAGATATTGTCTGGCCAAGGCTGTTTTAGACAATACCTGCACAAATATGGGCATGCACAGTCCTCCGCATGCAGCGAATGCGCGGGAGTCGAGAAAACTGCAGAACATGTGTTCTTCGCATGTCCTCGCTTCGGCGGCGCGAGATCAGGCATGTTTGCCGTAAGCGGTCACGACACGACTCCGGACAACTTGGTCCCGAGGATGTGTCAGGACCGGGACATCTGGGACGCGGTATGCGTACCAGCCTCCCAGATCGTCCTCGATCTCCAACAAAAATGGCGAAACGACCAAAGGCAGGTCGCAGGGACCACCTAACTACTAAAGCCCTAAGTAGTTAGACATAGTGGGTGCTGAACAAGCACAAGAGCCCCCTCCCCGAAGTAATACCGAAAGGTGGTTCCGGGGAGGGCCGGGGCTTAAGGCACGGGTGGGTTTTTAGTGGGTCGAGGAGTTGGCACCCTCATCCCCACACCCTGAGTTCTTCAGGTGTCTGGTTGCAGATTTTCCATCCCGTCGAAAAAAAAAAAAAAAAAAGACGTCGCTAAGAGACGGATGTTGACTTGTTCAAACAGTTTCTGAAACTCAATATTTTACCGGATGATTGGAGACGGATGAGAATTATTACCATTCAAAAGCCTGGTAAAACCGCGTCCGACCACAACTTCTATCGACCTGTTGCGAATTTTTTTTTAAATTCAAAATTTTACGAAGAAAATAATGTTTTTTGGTTTGGACAAATGGGTTGAGACGAATAATCTCTTTCACGAGTTTTTCTTAATCAGGTATCGCGTGATGGTGATTTTTTCAGGCTTTTTCAAGGGCTTTGAAATAGGTTTACTAGTTTGTCACTCGGATTTCATCAACGCAAACATGGAGAATTGCTCACAAACTTTTGACGAGGTTCATATCTGGGCCTTGTGGAGGCCATTCCATATGTTTAATGTAGCATGAACAAAAGAACGCCTTCGTTTTATTTACGGTTTGTTCCGGGTTGTGGTTTTGTATCTTCTAATCCTTAATCCGGAATACCTGTTACGAGAAAAAATAAGAAAAGAAATAAGTAATTTTCATTCAATTCCAACTAGCTATATTGCTTATCCTAACATATGCACGTACCGCAATAAAGGCAGTTGGGAAAAGTTCACAAATTGTTCCATCGGTTAATCGTCAATGAATGTAAAATAGGCTATATACAGATTTAAAAAATACAGCTCTATCAGTTCATGTACGGCAGTCATGGCGAAAGCTGTGAGGCAACTACGTTTGGTGGTTTTTCATTATCGCCGACTCCACGTCATAGTGCAAAAGTTTGCCATCGTACCGCACTTTGTGTCGGAAAGAGAGAAGAAAGGTGAGAATATCGAGCGCAAGCTCCGGCCGTTCGACAGTTTTCGTTGCAGTTGGAAGGCAAGGTGGTGAAATCCTTGATGCCTTGGGCCGGGAGGTCAGTGCAACCGGAAAGACGGTCAATACATATTTGGTCAACAAGGACATTGCCATGAGTAAGCGAAATTCGAGGCCGACCGTGTTGGAAACGCAAGCAGCCATCCAAAAGCAACAGCTGAAAGTATTTGTTTGTGATCATTGTCAACGAGACGTATCTGACGGTCTACGGCAATGACTGCCAGGGAACCGGCTATTTCACGTCCCCCAGGAAAGTGGGGAGCAGCTACGTGAAGTACATCCCCCACATAAAGTTCCCGAAGAAGGTTGGTTGTGGCAATCAGTAAGAAGAGTATGTCAAAGCCGATCTTCTTTTTTTCGGGACTTGCTGTAAAAGGCGTGGTAGAAAGCACGAAGTGCTTACCGGAAGTTGCGGCCTGCATTAAGAAACAACACCCGAAGGGCGATTCGGTATTCTGGACAGATCTGGCCTCTGGAGATGGAGCGAAGATAGCAGTCGTTGTCTGGAACGCAAATCTCCAAAACTTGCCTCAATTGGGCCCAATTGAAAAAAATTTGAGCGGTTTTTTTTTCATCCATTCGAAAATTGTCTTTTATTTTATGCAAGCATTGTTCATCTAACAGACCTAGCAGAATATCAACTGTGCTAATTCCTGTCTCATCAGCATTATATATGCGACACGGGGGAAAATTTATTCGCTAACAACGCTAGGGGTCATTCAAAAACGACGTCCACTAATTAGGGGGGGGGAGGGTATCAAATTTATGACAATATGTGACAGGGGAGGGAGGGGGGTTATAAAAATGTGACATCCTACAATTTTGCATTAGGTAATCTAAATTTATCAGCGTTGCTATGAAAACAAAAGCGTCGAAAAGTTTGAGTGTACGGTTAATGAAAATACACACTTTACTCAGTTGTGTGAGTGCAAAAAATTGTTTGCTGTTGTCATACATGTTCTTATCGTCAATGAGCATGAACCGCACGAGCTGTGCTTCATTCTGAAACTTCGTCGAAGTTTGGTTTTGTTGAAAATCCTATTGTGTTTGTTTTTGGTGGCGTTGAATTTTGATTTGATTCAAACGCTGGTCGATGCATTATGTCGTGCATTACCCGCTGCGCAATTAACGCTCCTACGGATTCGGACAAAAAAGTTCGTTATAATTTTGCATGTCTTAAATAAGAAGGAATTTCCAAAGAATTGGATACTATTAATTCCGAGATTTCTAAAATTCTACAATTGATAATTTTAAATTAACTTACCTGAGAAGTCATAGTAATAAATCGTTTGACGAAATCACATGCATTTTATATGAAATCCCAGCTGAATTTCTGGTTGTATTGTAATGCATTCCCGATGTAATCCCCTGCGACCTTGGACTTGAACAATAAATCTCAACTCATGCAATCAAAAATATCTTCCGACTGTGATAAAAAAAATTTCAACCATAAGCTCCTAATGATAAACGAACATCGGCTTATATCCATAGCTACTCGAAAATCTGGCTCGTTATTCTCATAATCCGTTGTTAATTTTGTACATAAGCAATTTAATTTAACGGTGGTTTCATAGGACAGATGGATCCTAAAATTCCCGTTTAATTTCATGTCCCGGCCTTCCCAGTAGCTGCTAGTGGAAACTCCGTCGAAGAATTGTTCTTTTCCTTTGTATTTCTCGCGCAGAATGGGAGAACAACTCGAGCTCAAAATTCATCCTGACAGGAAGAGCAAATAATTGCGTCATAAGTAATTCGAACGAAATTAAATTTTATGCCAGACCCAACTGGGAGAAAACTTTTCCCCATGGCGAGAGATTTCTCGCGAAGAAGGAAGGAAGTATCCAATTAGCAAATGTTTGGAGAAACGCCAGTGCAGACTTGCAGCACTTTATTGTTTCCTATTGCATCTTGGTAAAGCTTGATTAAGTGGAGTTTGGTTTAATTTTCATCACCACGATACGGAGTGTTCGATTTAACATGTCCCTAGGAAAGTTATTCAATGCTGTATGTATATCGTAATCCTCGAAGCAAACACACGTTTTTCCGATTCTGCTCTTTGGAAGTTACCATAGTTCTCAAACGGGTTATTATGCGGAACTCATACCGACTACGAAACTCGATACATTTGAGCTTGTATGGGAAAATTTTTATATAGCTGATGAAACTAATGTTTTCGCTTCGGGAATTTTCCACCAGAACATGCTCTAAATCCCCTTTCTAAGTTTTTTCAATATTGGTGAGGATTTTTTTTTTCAATACCTTAGCCTGAAGCGCCGATTTCATCAGAGACTAGGAAGAAGAACATATCTTACTCCCAGTCGTTGCTGATAATGTTTGCCGACTACCTGAAGATCTTTAGAGTTATCACGACCCCACTCGACTGCCTCGTCTTACAAAACGACATCAATGAAGTAATGCAGTGGTGTAATATACGGTATGAGTTTAAATACAGGAAAATGTAAGGCGATAACGTTTTTCCGCAGAAGTGATACAATCAAGCATCAATACACAGTTAGCTCTGCCCCACTAGAGCGTGTATCCTCCATCAGCGACCTTGGTGTTACAATCGACGCCAACTTAAAACTCAGCGAACATTGTCGCGGCAAAAGCCTCCGCGGTTCTCGGACTCATTCGACGTCATACCTGGCAGTTCACAGATATATACGCACATAAAACATTGTTCTGCACCTTGGTCCGTAGCATCATTGAATATGCAGCCGCCGTCTGGATACCTCATCATGCATCAATGATCAACAGAGTCGAAAGAATTCAAAAGTCATTCATACGCTTTGCACTCCGCAATCTTCTTCGGAATGACCCTTTAGCTTTACCCGACTACACCGCACGGTGCATGCTGATAGGACTGGAAACCTTATCTGCTAGGCGCACTCACATTCAGAATCTTGTTGTATTCGACTTACTACGTGGCAATATCGATTGTCCAGAACTACTCCAGGACGATCCCCTGTATGTTCCTCCGAGGCAATTGAGGAGCTCTCAACTCTTCGCCGTACCTGCACATCGGACTAGTTATGGTTTAAACAACCCACTCGACCCGTTTAACAACGTTAATGAACATTTCGATTTCATGACCAGTAGAAGCACATTCAGAAATAGTATTAAGAGTATTAGAAATTAGAGTAGTCTGTACGATTTTTTACATCGAAGATGACATAATAAATAAATAAATTAATAACGCAAAACTGCAGCTCATTTTTGACAGAACTGCTATGTTTCCAGTCTGGTACTGCAGACAAACAAGAGGATTAAAAAAACTGCAAACAAAAATGACACTCGATGTATCTATATAATAACAAATCTTAAACTTAGGAGAAATAATTGAATATTTGCAATTGACTTAATTGAACAAGTGCCATTGCATATGAAAAGATAACACTAAAACAGCAGATGAAACAAGAACTATACGAATTACGTAAATTCAAAATAATTCCAGCATCCATGCACCTATATTTACTATATATTTATCTATATCAAGTTACCAACAAATCCAAAGAAATATGCAACGTGTATGCATTTTATTTTCCAGGAAATGTACACCTCGATCCGATCATGATCAAGACCGGGACTTACTAATCCATTATTCTAGCACTACAAAATATCGCATGAAACTGGAATGTTCCCAAAACATTGAAAAGGTCATTCTATTCTAAAATCTGGCATAAATCCTGACAAGCGTTATTAGCGTGGAACTACTTATTGTCATCTCTTGCATTCCTTGATAAGGAAAACATTATAAAGTGTCATATTAAGCTGTATATCTTCTATGATCATTGCAGCTGATTGCATTCACTGAGTCAGATTAATCTTGCTCGGTGTATTTAATTCGCTTGCATTCAGTGGCAATGCATTTATTCAGGTATGACGTAATGATGAAAATTTGTTTCGCATGATTCTGTTTTCCTCGTTTATTCTTTCTACCCGAAGTTTTTCATAATTCGTTAAGTTGAAATTCAGTTTGTTTTCTTCTCGATATAGTAACCACCGTGATTGTGGTTGAGTTTTTATTTTTTGAAGATGAAACCTGTGGTTTGAAAAGCACAATATCGGCAAGCAATAAATTGAACTTGGCAGTCGTCAAGCCACTTTGCACAGCATCTCTGCGTGGTCATGCACACCAGCAGCTCATCAATATCATTCGTTACATTTCATCGGCTGTAACGGTTTATCGCATCACAGTCGTTACGCTTCACATCTCTCCGGCTTAGGCACACGTTCGTCACCCGGCAGGAGCAGCAGCAGAAGCTCAGTAATACATGTAAGATAAGTTTTTTGTTTCTCTTTTTCTCTCCTGAACTCATTGTACTTTCATTTTTAAGTGTTGTTTCAAGCTTTTGTTTTGTACCTGTGATGTTATTGTTTCAGTGGTTGAGAGTTTAAATACCACCAAATATGAGATGGCTTCAAAATCACCCGATCACGTGCCTATCCAGCTGATTCAGCTAGTTCAGCCCAAATTTTTCAGCCCAAATCTAGATTGAACGTTACCTGTGTTGCTAGCTTGCGGTTGTATCGGAGCCAATTTGGATGGAATGTATTCGTTAGCTTTGAACTTGATGGTTTTAAAACGAAGAGTCTCTTTGGAAAAAGTACGACACACAAAGAGATATATTGTTCTGATCGCAGTGAAAATGATTTTGTCAGTCATATTTTCCATATATGTGTTAGTACTTAAAAAGAAATAAGGTTCTATTTAATGTGAAAAAACCTATGCCTTGTGATGCGTCGGAAAGGGAGAGAGGCATATGAAACAATTTCTTCCCGAAGAAAGGTTTACCCTTAATTTAACAAATACTCTCAATCATTCCCTATTTAATGCCCCTTCTCTTGTTAATTTGTCATGTTCTCTGTGGAGCATTTTGACGTTTTTCCCACGCAAACCTGTGCACCGTTCGCTGTCTGAAACAAATTTCAGTACTTTCAGGTTCATTTAGTCATAATTGATAAATATATTAGTTTACGTTTCCTCTGCTTGGTAATAAATTTCATTTTCAGCTGCGCATTTCTGCATTTTTGTGGGTTTTGTCTCCCCTAGCCCGCGTTGTGAGGTGTGTGCGTTATTGCTGGTTGTTTGCCGAGTTCACGTTTGCTAATAACTACTGTCATTTTTATCATTTTCATTGTTTGCCCTTGTATGTAGTGCATATGTTTGTTGGGGTTTGATTGATTTCTAGTTTAAAAATTAGATCTTTTATTTTTATTTTTATTTTTATTTTATTATTTTTATGGTCCAATTGTCATGTCAACTCTAATACTTTTCTTTTTAAATATGTTCCCTATTATTTCCCATTTTATTCCAAATATTAAATAGTTTTCTGATCACATGAAGCTTTGTTTCAATTAATATTATTTTTCGGGAAATCCCGGATGCTTGTGCACTACGTATCATCGGTGTTCGTTGTTCAAAAGGGATAACCCTCTCCCTAATAACATTTCATTACATGTGTCACATATGAGAGGTCGAGGAGTTCTCCTCGTCGTCCTCGTTTTTTTTTTCGGCTTTTTATGTCTTTTTTTATGTTGAAACATGTTAAGTGATGATTATGTTTCTCAGTGTCAGACCAGTGGATTTCAGATGTGTTTTGTTGCTGCATGTGTTGTGTTATGTTACGTAAATTGCATGCATGCGTTCAATACCAGAGGGGGATGGGGGTCTGCATTGTGTCAGACAAGGTTAAGGCTGGATGAGAGATTGGTCTTCAAACTCAGAATTCTGACGTATTTCTGTGGTGTATTGAAATAAAAAACCCAAACGTGTGAGTGGCCCCAACAGCATCCATACTGTTGGTTTAAATCGGTCCTCAAACTCGATGTTCTTAACGTATTCTTGTATTCCATTGAAATAAACCACCCACACTTGTGAGTGGCCCCAACAGCATCCCTACTGTTGGTTTTAATCGGTCTTCAAACTCGGTGTTTAAAAAATACTTTTGTATTCTGCTGAAATAAACCACCCACACTTGTGAGTAGCCCCAACAGCATCCTTACTGTTGGTTTAAATCGGTCCTCAAACTAGGTGATTTAAAATACTTTTGTATTCTGCTGAAATAAACCACCCACACTTGTGAGTGGCCCCAACAGAATCCCTACTGTTGGTTTAATTCGGTCCTCAAACTCGGTGTTTTAAAATACTTTTGTAGTCTGCTGAAATAAACCACCCACACTTGTGAGTGGTCCCAACAGCATCCCTTCTGTTGGTTTAAATCGGTCTTCAAACTTGGTGTTTTAAAATACTTATGTATTCTGATGAAATAAACCACCCACACTTGTGAGTGGCCCCAACAGCATCCCTACTATTGGTTTAAATCGGTCTTCAAACTCGGTGTTTTAAAATACTTTTGTATTCTGCTGAAATAAACCACCCACACTTGTGAGTGGCCCCAACAGAATCCCTACTGTTGGTTTAAATCGGTCCTCAAACTCGGTGATTTAAAATACTTTTGTAGTCTGCTGAAATCAACCACCCACACTTCAAGTGCCCCCAACAGCATCCCTACTGTTGGTTTACATCGGTCCTCAAACTCGATGTTCTTAACGTTTTCTTGTATTCCATTGAAATAAACCACCCTCACTTGTGAGTGGCCCCAACAGCATCCCTACTGTTGGTTTAAATGTGTCTTCAAACTCGGTGTTCAAAAAATACTTTTGTATTCTGCTGAAATAAACCACCCACACTTGTGAGTGACCCCAACAGCATCCCTACTGTTGGTTTAAATCGGTCCTCAAACTCGATGTTCTTAACGTATTCTTGTATTCTATTGAAATAAACCACTCACACTTGTGAGTGGCCCCAACAGCATCATTACTGTTGGTTTAAATCGGTCCTCAAACTCGGTGTTCTAAAATACTTTTGTATTCTGCTGAAATAAACCACCCACACTTGTGAGTGGCCCCAACAGCATCCCTACTGTTGGTTTAAAACAGTCCTCAAACTCGATGTTCTTAACGTATTCTTGTATTCCATTGAAATAAACCACCCACACTTGTGAGTGGCCCCAACAGCATCATTACTGTTGATTTAAAATCGGTGCCAACATTTGAATAGCTTTAATGTGCATCTCTGTACAGAGAATAAATCGGGAACATAGTTAAATATCATATTCGCTGCCGACGTCAGTTGAATTCAGCACACCGTTTACCAAAACGGATCTGGCTGCAAACCCAACCATTTCATCCAACATCCCAGTGATTTCTCGTGGAAGTGCAGAGGTGTTCTCGGCTTCCCACAAAGCGAGTATCACGTCAACATTTCCTACCCATTCCCTATTTGACCTGCATTCGAGCGAGGCCGGCGCCGGTATTGCCTTAGTTTAAGATCACCAGTTTTTACACATTGAGGATGTATGCTAATCCCAAGCATCATCTTTTGGTTCTTTGTGTAATCACAGCTGATCTGGCAATAACGGAGTAGCAACCTCGGGCGGTCAATCATGCTCATGCTCATGCTCATGCCTATTTTCAGCCCAAATCTAAACCTCTGAACGTTTATCAGATTACAAATAATCTGACGGATCGATTCTCGACCGTGACTGAAATTATTAGGATGAGACCCAATAAGCTTTGGAACGTTATGTCTAACCTGTAATAAGGCGACAAGATTGCTGAGGAGGCACAAAACAGCCTGCCCATTTCAAGGGAAGGTGGAAAAAAGGTAAATCCAATTCCTCCTAGTTCTCGTACTAGCTACATTACTACACTCCATCACTTCTATGAACTTCCAAAACCACTGATGCCCAGTCATGTCCAAACACTACACTGCACGCCGAGCTACTTTGCACCACGCTAGCGCGTGCATTATATTTGCCTCTTTGACTCCGTGCTTCCAGACTAACTCCCAACACGGTGGGTACAGCACCAATTTCAGTGCTCGTGGTTTGGCTTCGGACACCGTAACTGATGCTTCGGCAAACACCACATCCAAATGTTTCCGATTGTATCCGATTGCAGAATATACGCGTGCTTTATTTATTTTCTTTCTAACCGAGCCGTGCTTGTTAAATTCAATCAACTTATGCGCCCGTCACCCAACAGCCAAGAAAGCAAACCAATAAGCCAATTATCAAATTTTTAGAATCATCCGACGAGTATTGCTTTTTCCGTGGCATCCAGTGTCATACTGGGTGTATGTTGAGAGCTTTCTTGTGATCGTAGCCACTCGGCTCGTGTATTTTTCCAAAAATCAAACACAGTGTCAATAGCAATACACGAGCGTGTACACTCCCCAGCAAACACAAAATCGTATATGATAGCGGATATAAGTACAAAGTGGAGGCGATATACGTACATGCTTCCATTTGACTTCATGTAAAATGTACGTATATCGCCTCCACTTTTCACTCTTATCCGCTATCATATACGATCCTGTGTTTGCTGGGTCGTGTCGCGTCAATTGCGTTGCGGGTTCATCTGTAAGCACGACACTAAAGTGGTGAAATACAACCACATGGTGGTGTATTTGCAGTCAAGTTGCCCCAATTTTAAGAACATAATCCTCTTACTCGACCTTCCTCGGTTGTTCTTATTTTATGATATTGTCGATGGTATCTTCAAGAACATCGAAATTTCTGACCCTCTCAAAAGAATTGCTCTGACAATGCTTCCCACTTCCCACTTTCTTGCAGCACTCATTTTCTTCGATGAAAAATTTTCCAAATGAGTTGTTGAGGAATTGTAGAAGTCAAATTTCTAGACTGGAATATTTCAAATTTTTAGCTCACAATACCGGTTGTGAGGCATTCGCTCCGTAGGAACGATGGTTCTCTTCCGAAATCGATCTTCCGTTTCATGATTTCAATATTATTCGTCTTGATCCTGAGGATTTGGGTGGAGGAGAAGCACTTCTTGGCATCAAAAAGAGCTCCTTATTCTATAGAGTGAATTTTTCTCCTATTCTAGGTATTGAACTTGTTGCATGTAGGGTTGTTATTGAAACTTTGATTTGCTTTTTTTGTATACTCCTCCTAGAGCCTCAATAAACCAAAAACAACTTTCAGATATTTGTTCGGTTTTTCAGGCTCCGCGATTAATCATGGGAGATTTTGACTCTTACAGGTACAGGCTGAAGAGAACTGTACGATGACAATTGGTCTTCTTTGATATACGACTTCTGTGACAACTTCAATATGACCGTTCTTAACAGTGGAGAAGTTACAAGTTTGATTGTTCCACCCTAACTTGGCAGTAGATTTGACCTCACGCTTTGTTCCAATTCATTATCGTTGGATTCCATTCTACGGTAGTGATGCCCATACCAATACAATTTAGATTGCCATAGGGTTTAATCCATAGGAATACACCAACGTCACGTATGGTCTAACCCATTACATTGATTGGACAAAATTTAGGACAGGAGTGGATGAAGCCGTAACGACGGTAGATGGGCATCCCTCGCTGGAGGAATATAACTTCCATCCACGTCCTGATCTTAGACAGCGCGCTTCAAGTTCAAACTTGACCAGTTCTAGGAACGTCATTTCACCGGAACCCCTCTTCCCCATTTTGGGACCAGCAATGCATCGAGGTTTAAAGTTTTTCATAGACATGGAACATCTGAGCATTTCGAAAAGTACACGCGAACTTAAGAGCCTCATCAAGGTAAAAAAACGTGGTTACTGGTGACAATTCGTGAACGTCAATGAACACTCTTTCGAATACGGCACGAAGACTGCGTAACTGAACTACGACTATCGAGAGCGACAATTTACGCTTAAAAAGTAATTTCAAGGCAGCATAAACTTCAGCGGGTGGCAAATAGTGAGTCAACAACCTGGAAGAAGCGACCGACAAAGCTCACAGTTCTCACAAGTTCCTTCCTCACGCTTCCAAAGGTCTAACGATGACAAACGACCGCCAGCTGAGAATTGCATTGCCCCGAATCGAGCGTCTGTCCACCATGGAGGCAACGATCTCTAGCGCTAAACAACGGTCAAGAATTGGAACATGGAACGTATTAACCCTTGTCCAGCAGGGCAAATTAGCACAACTTGCCAATGAGGCGCGCTGCATGCAACTTGAGATCCTTGGACTGAGTGAACTCCGTTGGCCAAAATTTGGAGAACACAGAATGCTATTGGAACCAAACATGCTATACTCTGGCCTTCAAGGTAAACACGCTCTTTGGCACCGTAGAGTTGGTTTCCTTCTTAGCGCCCAGGCACACTCTGCGCTTATAAAGTAGAAGCGAATCAATGAAAAAAAAGATGCCAAATTCAGAACACGGGTTCGTAACTTTACCATATCTAATGTTACGCGCCAACTGATGCTGCTGATCTGCAAGATAAAGAAAACTTATACAGCCAAATCTATGCCGTCGTTGATAAAAATTCCGAAGAATGATATCAAGATCTGTATGGGCGCCTTCAATGCAATCGACCACATCTGCGTCAGTAAAAAATGGAATGCACCCCATCATATCAAGAGATTGAAACAGCCATCCAAAACTTGAAATCAAACAGAATATCTGGGATCGATCGCATATCAGCCGAGATGCTCGATGTTGATCCCGTGATATATAAGTTGACTATTGCATCATTCATTTCACAATATCTGGGACACCGCAACTTTTCCGGCCAACTAGATGCAGGGTATCTTTGTAAAGTGGGTGACCTCACAGTATGCGACAACTGGCGTGGCATTATGTTTCTGTGTACCGCTCTCAAAACTGTGATTCAAGAGAAGATCGATGAGGTTTTTCGGCGGCAGCAAGCTGGATTTCGACCGGCTCAATCACGAAAATATGTGGAGCGCCCTTGGGTGCAAGGGAATCCCTGAGAAAATCCTCGGCTTAATCGAAGCTTAGTACGGGGCCTTTTCGTGCAGAGAGTTGCACAACGGGGTCTTGTGTGATCCCATCCGGGTCGTAGCTGGAGTGAGGCAAGTATTTTTACTATCACCTCGACTGTTCTTTAGAGTAATCGACTAGATACTGGTCGGAGCGGTCGATCGTAAACCAAACCGCCGGTTGCTGTTGCAGCCTGTTTCAATGGAACACCTTAATGACTTCGAATTGGCTGATGATGCGGCAATACTAGCTCAACAGAGCTCTGATTTGCAGAATAAGCTCGAACACCTTGCTGAACGCTTTTCGTCGGCAGGTTTAACCATCAACGTCAACAAGACCAAGTTGGATGAGAACACGGCAACCCGCTCCAACTTTACGGTAGCCGGGAAAACAATTGAGAATGTTGAAAGCTTCTAACGACTGTTCCAGAAAGTATAAGCACACCTTACTATAACGGTCACTTTGAATATAATGAAATATTTCAACATGTTTTGGCTGCGTCCTTTTGTTTGCACATTTCTGAATGACAAAGCATCAAAAAAGTGCTCAGTTTTGTGTTACCTATCAAAATGCGCGGTCTTACTCCAGAACAACGAAAAAGTATCCTGCACAAATGGTGTACTGTGAGCAGACTCTCCTTGAGAAAATTGGCCAAGAAACACCATGTAAGCGTCGGAGTGGTACGATCTGCGATTCGGAAATATAGAGAACAGTGTACGTTTGAAGATGCGCCGAAGACTGGTCAGAAATCCGGTCCTATTAGTCCGGAGATCGATAAAAAGATCAAGAATGCCTACAAGCGAAAATCAGCGACTTCCGTTCGGGATGTTGCAAAAAAAAACTAGGGACCTCGTCGAGTAATGTCATGCGTGACAAAGAAAGACTTGGGCTGAAAACATACTGGAAGCAGAAAAAACCAAAACAGGCCGCGTTTGTGAAACCACGGGCCCGCAAACTCTACGATTCGTTGTTGTGTATAAATTCTGGGTGTATAATAATGGACGATGAAACGTATGTGAAACTAGATTTCAAAACGCTTCCCGGATCACAATTCTATACTGTAAGCGAAGACGAAGACATCCCCAAAACGGAGAAGGCAATTTTTACCAAAAAAAAACGGTAAGAAAGTTATGGTTTGGCAGGCAATATGCGAGTGTGGTAAAACATCTAGTCCGTAAATCACAACGGAGACGATGAACAGTCAGAAATACAGTAAGGTATGTCTCCAGAAGCGATTATTGCCGATGATCAGGGATCACGAAGGTTAAGTAGTGTTTTGGCCTGATTTGGCGTCATGTCATTACGCAAAGGACACTTTAGAAAGGTACAAAAGTCAAAATGTATATTTCGTGCCGAAAGACATGATTCTGCCAAACTGCCCGGAGGCACGGCCAATGGAGACTTTTTGGGCTTGAACCAAAGCAAAGTTTCGAAAATTCATAAAACCAGCGGACGATACCCAAAAATTCAAAAAAGATTGGCCAAAAGTAGTCAAAATGGTGGAAAATACCACTGTGCAGAAGCCTATTGGTCATGTTCGAGGAAAAGTTCGGAGTCTTGGCTATGATTAAATATTTTGAACAAACGAGAGTAAAATATTTTATAAAACACAACTACAAATATGATTTGCCAAATAAAATTATTGAAACTAAAAAAAACATGACATTTTTGTTATTTTGAAAGTGTGCTTGTACTTTCTGGAACAGTCTATAATATCTTGGCAGCCAAATGGCGTTAGATGGTGGTACTAAGATCGACATAGAGATAAGGATCATGAAGACAAGTGCTGCTTTTGTGAGTTTAAGGAACATATGGGAACATATGGGTGAGTTTAAGTGAATATAACAAAATCCGATAACAATTTAATTCCAACCTGTAATCTGTGTTGCTATACGCCAGTGAAATGTGGTGTGTATCAGTGGAGAACACTAAATGGCTGCAGATTCTCATCAACGGATGCGAGCGGTATATTATTCAAGCTTGGTGGCCCCACTATTGGATCTCTAATGCTGAACTCCATTGTAGGTGTCACTAGAACTAGAATACTAGATAGCATGTAATATTTCACCTTCTTCTGTTTTTTTTTCATATTATGTTCACCTATTTTTACACTATTACATGTCCAGGTAAGGCGATAGCGGGCAGTCGTCCAGGATGGTGATCCTCCAGGTCGGCATTTTCAATACCCGGTTTGTGAAGGACCCTTAAATACATAAGTAAGTAAGTATCAACTTCAGTAACAACAGATGATTTTGAAATGACGAAACAAATAGGACACCTGTTGGATTGTTCGAAGCCCATTGGACTACAACACCATCTATGACCTTACTGCAGTTTCATCTCAAATTTATCTTGGGATTAGAAATTCATTGCCTATGCATGACTGGTACTTGTAAATTTTTAGGAACAGGAGCTTCCCCAATAAACATTCCTAAGTTTAGATCTCTGGCAATAATCTCATTGTAACACTACAAATAATATGAAAAATAAATGCTCCATAGTAAATGGATTGACACTAATAATTTTCGACTTAAAATTTTTGCCAAAAAGGTTCTTCCGATTTTAAATTTCCTTTCGATTTTCCTTATTAAATATTATGACTAAATTTAAAATATTTAACTCCATACAAACTGTCTACAAAATTCAGAATTTTCAAATTTCGTTTTGGAATTTTACAACTTAATCGCCGTAAAAATAAAACAAAAAACATGAAAGATCATATTTATGTCAACCTGATCAGCGATTTAGATGAAGTAATCGTTCGAAACCCATTCTGCCACAATTTGTGTTAAAATAATTAGCGCTCAAGAAACACTTTAATACCGATGAATATGGAATTACGGAGCAAAACATGAACATTCTTTGTATTGTGCAATTTCAAGTGGATTCAACTTCATAAAGATTTATCTCTTATAAATATTACATATATATATATATATATATATATATATATATATATATATATATATATATATATATATATATATATATATATATATATATATATATATATATATATATATATACAGGTGTTCGGTTCCTTGGTGCAAATATTTTAGTGGCGATAGATGATTATATTTGAAGAAAAAAAATGTTCTACGCATATGATCAAATCTCAAAAATCACTGAGTTATTAAACTTTTTCTGTTTTGGTCTATGCTTGCCAGAAATTGGCTCTAACTCTAAAACCATGCCATCAAACACAAAACTGTTACTTTCATCGGATAGTTTGGTAAATTTCCAATTTAATAGCGTCCTTTTTACTTTCAGTAAGTTGCATTTAGACACATTTCAGGGATAAACGAATCTAAAACTTTTGATTTTCTACGGATTTTCCCTTATTATTTCAAAAAATACGTAATAAAGTTTATTGTTTGGCTAACCAAAAGATGCCTCTCAAACCGCTCTACAACTCTCTTTTTGACACCAACTTTCTATCTTGTTTAGTTTTGTCGCAAATTTGTACTAAACACATCTGGTTGGGTCGTTAATCAACGGTTGCGTAAAACACGAATTCAACCCACCGTGCGTTGCTGTTGACGTCTGTTTGCAGCGCGCATAGCACACTTGATCGCCACGTGGAGTGACGGTATGAAAGAAGAAAAATCTAAACAGAAATTTACAGCTGGCAGAAAACAAACATGTATTCTCCAGAAGAGCTGGCGGATATTCATCTCTGTTACGGTTTTGCCAACTGTGTGGCAACGAGAGCCCAACAAGAATATGGACGCAGATTTCCCAACCGTCGACTGCCAAACGCAAGTATGTAAAAATAATACAAGTGTGTAAGATGTTTAGTTTGTAAACATTACGTTGAGACAGGAACCTTCACGTCTACACACCGTCGGTTCCGGAATGGAACGTTATTTTGGACTGCAACTCATGCCGACCAGCCCCGCCGGTCGCTGACGCCGGCCATGGAGGAGAGAATTTTAAGAACTGTGAGAAACGATCCCAAAACCAGTACAAGGCGAGTTGCAGCTCAGTTACCGGTCTCTCACTGGAGCGTATGGAACGTTTTAAACAAAGAGAATATGCATCCGTTTCATACGCTGCAAGTTCAGGAGCTTCTGGAAAGAGATAAACCACTCCGGCTTGAGTTCAGCAGGATTATGACAGCGAAAAGGGATGAGGATGCATTTTTCTCGAAAAGCATCCTTTGGACGGACGAGTGGACCTTTACCCGTGCAGGATACTTCAATACCACAATGACCACACGTGGGCAATTGAAAACCCAAGAGTGGTCAAAGAAACAAGAACACAGTACCGGTTTTCCGTTAATGTATGGGCCGGTATAATTGACCGACAGCTCATCGGGCCGTACATTATCGAAGGTTCGCTAAACAGTGTGAAGTATTTGGAATTTTTAGAGAACGAGCTTCAATCTTGCTGGAGGATGTCCCACTTGCTGTGAGACGGCGCTTGGTGTTTCAACAGGACGGAGCCCCACCTCATTCCACAAATGCGGTAAGACATTTTCTGAACGCCAACTATCGGGAACCGTGGATTGGACGGAATGGGCCGATTCCTGGCCCCCAAGGAGTCCGGATTTGACTCCCATGGACTTCTTTTATGGGGGTGCATGAAGGAAGAAGTGTATTCGGCGACAATCAATACTTGCGAACAGCTAATTGACCGAATTTTTATTGCTGCCCGAAAGATACAAGAGAAAATGAATAATATTAACCTTGTGGAAGAGACCGGAAGGAGGATCATGTACTGCATCCAAGAAAATGGAGGACACATTGAGCAACTATTGAAATAAATTTATGAAAGAAACGAAGATCAGTGTTTTAATTTGAATAATCATTGGAAAATACCTAATTAGTTCAATGAACAAGTTCAATGTACAATGGTATCGAGAAAAAAGGACATTTTCAATTTTCATCATGCGTTCAATTGAACCGTCCGCAGCATTGTTTTTTTTGTCACACTTTTCATACCGTCACTCCACGTGGCGATCAAGTGTGCTATGCGCGCTGCAAACAGACGTCAACAGCAACGCACGGTGGGTTGAATTCGTGTTTTACGCAACCGTTGATTAACGACCCAACCAGATGTGTTTAGTACAAATTTGCGACAAAACTAAACAAGATAGAAAGTTGGTGTCAAAAAGAGAGTTGTAGAGCGGTTTGAGAGGCATCTTTTGGTTAGACAAAACAATAAACTTTATTACGTATTTTTGAAATAATAAGGAAAATCCGCAGAAAAACAAAAGTTTTAGATTCGTTTATCCCTGAAATGTGTCTAAATGCAACTTACAGAAAGTAAAAAGGACGCTTTTAAGTTGGAAATTTGCCAAACTATCCGATAAAGGTAACAGTTTTTTGTTTGATGGCATGGTTTTAGAGTTAGAGCCAATTTCTGGCAAGCATAGACCAAAACAGAAAAAGTTTAATAACTTCGTGGTTTTTGAGATTTGATCATATGCGTAGAACATTTTTTTCTTCAAATATGATCTTCTATCGCCCCTTAAAATATTTGCACTAAGGAACCGAACACCCTGTATATATATATATATATATATATATATATATATATATATATATATATATATATATATATATATATAAATATATATATATATATATATATATATATATATATATATATATATATATATATATATATATATATACATATATATATATATATATGTATATATATATATATATGAGTGGGCAATCATGTTTAATGTAAATTTGTGAAATACTGGTTTTTCCGATGAAAATTTCCAAAATTAGGTGCTCGAGTCATGCGCGAATTTTTTTTTTCTTTATTTTTCTTTATTGTCGTCAATCAGGAGTAGACCATATGTTACATTTGTTACATTTTGTTCTTAATCGTAGTTATACTACAGGTAATAAAATACATAAGATTATTTTAAATAGTGTCTGGTTTACATTATTCATATGGCGTGACCATTTCGTGTATATTAAATACTTAACTTCATAACTTATCGATCAATGCCTAGCTTACCTTGAAAAGAATGTTTGCCTAAGAGTGTTTTTATTCATTGTAATATCAATTCTTTCAGAATTTGCATTGTAGCAAGACATCATTTTGTTCAAAGGCCCATTTTTGGCATAGTTTGTTCTATGATTGCTAATATAAAAAAGATTTCTGATTCTGAGCGAGCGGATAGGAACATAAAAATTTATATTTTCTAATATCTCAGGGGCATTGACCCTTTGTGCAATGACATCATTTATAAAAGCTACCATAGCAAAGTCTCTTCTCTTTTGTAATCTCTCTAAATTGATCAATAAACATCGTGAATCATAGGATGGCAGCGGAAAGGTAATCCAACCTAACTTACGTAAAGCAAATAGTACAAATTGTTTTTGCATGCCACTCTGCTAAATCTATAAATAGAAGAAAATAAAAGCCCTGCAAATGTTTGTCAATGACCATTTAGCTGTACACAAATTTCCAGAAAATATATTTATTTATCTCTATCGCTTAGCAGCATAGTGGCAAGTCAATCGGAACCGCATGTGCAGGCATAATTAATTCTCATTATTTGTACGGCTGGATGATCAAATATATTGATCAAAAATATTGATACTGGCCTCGTCTATGGTTCACTTGAAACATTATAAATTGACCCATTATATGAATTTTCTAATGTGTCAATAACCCTATAACATAGATAACTATTTAAATAACTACCTGTGTTCCGACTGGGAAATTATTTTTCTTTCAATAATTCCGACTGAAAATTATGTATGAAAATGAGATTACTTTAGCTCTACGTCAAAAAGTTTAACAGCACGCTCTGAAAGGTTCCATGATAAGAGAAGTGACGATTGTTGTATAACCAGCGCACATGTTCGAATAAAATCAATTTTAGAAAAAGTAGAGTGAATGTCTCACTATGGCAGTTTCCAACAACAGATAGATCTAGTTTTTTTTTATTTCTTCGTCAACCGTAGCCACCATCTAGCACTGCTGGTGGTTGAAATTGTACCAATTGGGACTTGTACCTCATTTGCATTTCAGCTCTATTTGGTTTTGTGGAGCTCAACTGACGAGTTCAAATGAATTCTTCTATGGACACATAAAGACACGTTTATGTGGTTCACAGACGAACCACTTCGCGTGTGAAAGGAATGCAGAAATCCACCACAAATGTTTTTTTAAAGATGTGCATTTATTTGTGCTGACTCAATCGAATCTATGTTTATAATAGGTATCTTTAAAATAAAGTTAGACGGCGAAGATTCGATTAGTCGTGGTCGTCCCACAGTTAACGAGAATCACAATATTACGAATGAAAAGAGGGAAGCGGGGAGGGAATTTCAGATACAATTTAAAATACAGATGTACTTTTAATTCCAAATTTTCTACTTGGTATTCTCGAAAAACAAAATAAAATCACAAATCATCATCACAGAAATCAATAGCATACATATACATTTAGCAAACTAAAATCTAAAAGTGAAAATTTGTCCAAATCCTTAGAAATTGCTATCACTTAGCCCAACACGGTATAAATGAGCGTTTGAGGAATTGTGATTGGACATGCGGTGAGACACAAATGAAGTATTGACACATTGAACCCATTGAATCAGCAAACCTTGGGGATGATAGCCATTGCCCAAAATCTGCTCTGCTTCATGTATGCTGCCAGCTAACTGACAGTTGATGAATAATGGGGGATAAAATCATTGAAGGTGATTTGTCGATAATAAATATTACCTTCTGTGTTGCTCAATACTGCTAGGCATACCAATTTCTCGGTACTATTACCTGTAAACAGATAAGCAATAAGTAACACCTTAATACCGATTTTTTTAGTAAATACCTATTTCTACCGAAAGACCCAAACATACGTCTCAATAGTGTCATGATAATGATAAAATATTTAAATGTCATCTAAATAACTTGTCATCGGGAAAAAGCCCATAATTTATTCGGTATTTTCTCTTGAAAATTTGGTTCGAAGTAGTTAAGAGTGTATTTTTGTTGTTGTATTTTTATCGCTGTCAGTTTTTTGAAAATTGGAAAAATGGGGTTCCCCGAAAAGCAAATGATTTTTCGCAAGGACCTGGAAACTCTCTGATCGGTACATTGGTAAAAAGCTCGGAAAAGTGCAATCAACGGTGAGTCGTGCGATTAAACGTATTTACAAAACTCTGAGCATCGAACGGAAGCAGAAATGCGGGCAGAATGGATGTTCTATTAGTGATCAGGATCACAAGCGTGTCGTGAAAGCGTTTAATCGGAAGTCCAAGTTTTTCGTTCGGAGAGCCAAGGACCGGGAGGGACTGCATACGTACAAAACGCTGCAGGTTTCAAATCGTTATAAACGGCAAATACGGTGGGAAAGTCATGGTCCCGGAAACTGCACACCCAGATGCTGACGAAGTCTCATTGTCTCATTGTCAGACTTACGTCAAGCCGGACTTCCGGCAACTTACTGTTCTTCACCGCTCAGCACAAGTTGGATGTTCCGGAGAAAGTAACGAAGCAATAACTTTCAAAGTTTGCCAAGAAATACATGATTTGGCAAGCGATCTGCTCATATGGCAAACAGATTGCGCCGTTCGTGACTACCGGGACTGTAAACAGGAAGTGGATGAATGTCTATACAAGCGTCTGCTTCCTCTGTTGAAGCAACACGACCGCCTTACGATCTTCTGGCCTTCTAGCTTCGTGCCACTATTCAAATGCTGTCATGGAGTGGTACGAAGCCAACGGGGTCACTTTCGTACTCAAGGACATGAACACTCCCAACGTACCGGATCTAAGAACCATCGAAAAAAAAACTGGGCTATTATAAAGTAGACGAGGAAGCTTCCTTAGGAGGTCAAATCTGAGAGAGACATGAAGAAAAAGTGAATTGCAGTCAAGGTTGCGGCTTATCATTTTTGACTTATCCATATTCATTTGCCGATAGCTCTTCTCAGAAGCTCAATTTCAAAATATAATGTATGATGAACTTATGGTGCTTGAGTAGACCTACAACTTGGTCTAACAATACATAGCTCTATCTCTTATATCTGAGGAATAAGAGCGTATATTCGCAGTGATCTTCGCGATGAAATTCGCGATGAAGATCACGTGATTATCATCGTGAAGATCACTGTGAATATACGCTCTCATGTCGAAGATATAGGAGTTAGAGCAATATTTTGTTAGACAAAGTTGTAGGTCTACTCATGCACTACAAGTTCATCATACATCATATTATCAAATCGACCCTCTGAAAGGAGATATTGGCAAATGAATATGCCTGAGTCAAAAATGATAAGCCGCAACCCTGGTTGCAGTACAGATACATATACAGATTAACTTTGATAGACTCACACGCATTACTGTTTTACCGAATTTTGATCGAAACACCCTTTACTGGCGTGAATTTAATAAAAAGTTAACATCAATAAACTCCGAATCTATTTAACTCTTGCAACCGATAAGTTTGTATAAAGGGTGTATTCGATAAAAATGGCACACACATATATACTCATCAAAATTGAACTGATTATCGGATTTTCTTGAAATTTTCAGGGAATGAAGAACTACTACTGAGTTTTGATTTACAACATTTGTTTTATTCAATTTCGTCTCCCATCCCAAATGCCCGCACCTTCCTTTTCACTCCACCCATCAAATTTTGTACAACCGATTTTCCCAGTGTTTTTGTTGTTTTTAAAGGGTGATACGGTCAAAATTTGGTCAAGGGAAAACGCGTGTAAATCGGTGAAATCGTTTATTTAAAAAATCAAATTAAATTTCTTTTTCAAGTTCAATTAGTATAAAATTCAGGAAAAATATTCAGTTAGGCTTCCGCTTTTCCAAATCCGAATTGCCGGGCCTTACGCTTGACCCCTGCCATCAGATTTTGTACAGCCACCTTGTCCACCTTCTTCGCCGCAGAAAGCCAGTTTGCCTTGAACTGCTGCTCGTCCTTAGCAGTTTTTTTGGTCTTCTTTAGGTTCCGCTTGACAATAGCCCAGTATTTCTCAATTGGGCGGAGCTCTGGCGTGTTGGGAGGGTTCTTGTCCTTGGGAACCACCTGCACGTTGTTGGCGGCGTACCACTCCATGGCCTTTTTACCGTAATGGCAAGATGCCAAATCCGGCCAAAACAGTACGGAACAACCGTGTTTCTTCAGGAAAGGCAGCAGACGTTTATTCAAACACTCTTTCACGTAAATTTCTTGGTTGACAGTCCCGGAATCTATGAAAATTCTGCTTTTCAAGCCAAAGGTACAGATGGCTTGCCAAACCAGATATTTCTTTGTGAACTTTGACAGTTTCGTGTGCTTGAAAATATCTGCTACCTTTCCCCTTCCTTTTGCCGTATAAAACTCCTGTCCCGGAAGCTGCTTGTAGTCGGCTTTGACGTAGGTTTCGTCGTCCATTACCACGCAGTCAAACTTCGTCAGCATCGTCGTGTACAGCCTCCGGGATCGCTCTTTGGCCGTCGTATTTTGTTTATCATCGCGATTTGGAGTCACTACCTTCTTGTAAGTCGATAGTCCAGCTCGTTTTTTGGCTCGATGCACGGTTGTAGACGATACACCCAGCTTATTTGCGGCATCTAGGAGAGATAGGTTAGGGTTTCGCTTGAAACTACCGGCAACTCTCTTTGTCGTCTCAGCGGCTTCCGGTTTTCGATTTCCCCCCGATCCAGACTTCCTGGCTGTCGACAAACGTTCCCCCAACACTTTAATTACATTTGTAACGGTTGATTTGGCAACTTTTAGCGATTTTGCCAACTTTGCGTGCGAGTAGCTCGGATTTTCGCGATGCGCGAGCAAAATTTTGATACGCTGCTCTTCTTGCTTGGACGGCATTTTGACAACTGAAGAGTGAATTCCAAAATCAAAATAGAAGCAACATTTTACACACACACCTTCAAAATGAGGGGTGTTCAGGTTTTTTAAATGCAAAATTGAAAGAAATACGTCAAGTTGATATTGACCAAATTTTGACCGTATCGCCCTTTACCTAAATTTTCTTCAATTCTAGCTCTGTTTTTATAGTTTTGGGATGTTTGCGAAGTTCCGTTTTCATAGTTGCCCAGAATTTTCCAATTGGACGAAGTTCTGGTGAATTTGGTGGGTTCATATCCTATGGCACAAAATTGACTCCGTTGGCTCGGTACCACTCCAATACGTTTCGAGCGTAGTGGCCGGATGCTAGATTAGTCCAAAACAGAGTTGATCCTTTGTGCTTCTTAATGAATGGCAAGAGACGCTTCTTAAGGCACTCTTCCGTGTAAATCACACCGTTTATTGTTCCGGAAGTGATGAAGGGAGCACTTATTTCACCACATCCGCAAATCCAGATGCCAGATTAGAAACTTCTTTGCAAATTTCGATAGTTTCTTCTTTCGAACATCCTCCGGAACATCGAACTTCGACTTGGCAACGAAATATTCTTGCCCAGGAAGTTGACGGAAGTCAGCCTTGACGTATGTTTCGTCATCCATCACGATGCAACCGGATTTGGTGAGCAGCTTCGTGTAAAGTTTCCGGGCGCGGGTTTTTGCAGTGATGTTTTGTTTTTCATTCCGGTTTGGGGCTTTTTGCACTTTGTAAACAGGTAACCCAGCACGTTTCATGGTTTTCTGCAGAAAACCGACTGACACCTTAGACTTTTTAGCGACATCTCGAATTGACATGTTTGGACGGTTCTTGAATTGTTGTACGACTTTTCTGGCCATTTTACTGTCCATTGGACCACTTTTACGACCACTCCCTTCCTTCCTTTGGACACTCAGACGCTCCTTGAAGGTTCTTATTACACGAGACACAGTTGTATTTGCAATTCCAAGCCTTTTAGCAATCCACCGGTGGGACGCCCCTGGATTTTGATTGTGAGTGCACAAAATTTTCTCACGGACAATTTATTGTTTCAACGACAAGACTGGAACTACTTAATGTATAACTATGAAACTTGTCAGATGTAAATAATACACAATGGATAAGATCTACTAGGTTTTCTAGGTTTTTTACTCATACGATTCAAAAGTTACAGAAGATTTTCTGTGCGCCATTTTTATCGAATACACCCTTTACAACTAAAATAAACTTTCGAGTAGTGCTTTTGATTTTATCGTATTCACCAATATTGAATTCTCAGCGAAGGGCTGACATTCTGTGTTATGTACAAAGATTTGAATCGATTTTGGGAATTTTACTCAAAAAGCTTCGCAATATTTTTGATAACCTGAGGGTTCATCACTACAGATTTGGTGGGCAGCCTGACAGATAGTTCTAAATACAGATCCGAGAGTAGCAACATGCAAGTCACCACTTCGAGATTCATCAAATAAAATGAGTGCATGCAACCAAAACCAATACGAAGACAACAATACTGAATACATTCCAATTTGATGATGTGTGACAGAGCCGCCAACTGAAAACAAAAACTACGGTACTCTAACTAAAGCTGATAAAACCGCTGAACGAAACAACGTTAGAAGATCGTGCGGATGATCTAACCACCAAGTTCAAATAATCGGAATTAATCCTTTACTTGCAGTTTGGCTTCAGATACTCAATTTGGGAGCTCCAGGTGCACATATTATCCCTTCTCTTCCACCGTTGCAACGCGTTGGAAGGAAGAACACTAGTAAAGAAGATGATTTTCCTTGCACAATACACTTTGTCCTCCAGACGAAAGTGCTAAGCTGTAGCTCGCTTTTATAGATGAGGGCTTCTGTATAGATGATTGATGGTACTGATAGGAACCTTTAGAATCCGGAGCCTGTAGAAACTAAGGTCGACTATTGTATCCTGTTCCTTCGTTGACGAGAACTACTCCCAGCTCCTTCGTGTTGCTGGGTTCAAACGTGTGGTCAATAGATTGTCGAGCAAGAGATCCTTGTAATTTTTAATCACTCGATCTAAGTTTTGCACCACTCTCTCAAACCCTTTAATCAGTTTTTAATTTATTTGAAATTCTCTTCTACTACGAACCCCTGAGCAAAACTTTTCGTAATTAGATCAAACTAGCATTCATTTACTGGAGTTTCGTTCGTTTTTGGATAATTTTGTACAAGATTGGAACTGCAGATAGTTTTCCGGGTGAGTTTGACAGTATATGCCCAGTCGAGACTTAGATACTCTGTAGATACTACATGCATGTTCCTTCTCTTTGACTTCCTAATCAGCAAACCGATTCATTGAATTCTACTGCTAACGACGAGCGGATTTTTTGGACTTCTGACTGTAAAGTTTTATCCTTGGATATCAACTGAACGGTTTTAAATTTGACTTGGTAGCAACTACTTGTTATCATACGTGATTACAATATGTTCCCAACGATGGATCGAGTGTCCGAGTATCAAGGACACTCTCGAGTTCCTTTGAATCTCCGAAAGGGTTACGGCAAGGTGTTTGTTGTTTAACATTGCATTTGGAGGGTGTGATTCGAAAAGCTGGGATAGACACGAGTGGCACGATCTTCAGGAAGTCGACGACGTTGATATCGTAGCACGTAACTTTGAGACGATGGCGGGAACGTATAATACATCAGACTTAGGGCTAAAGTATTATGGAATGGGTTTGTGCGACAGCGAACAGCGACGAGAAAACTCAACTCTTGGAGCCTTGAAAAAGGCTGTTTGTTCTGGCTTTGGAGAAAGAAATGAATGCGGTTGGATAATCTTCCAAATGTGACTTTATTTATATGTTTACGGTATAACAAACCAAAAAATACTGATCCTACGAACATATTATTTATTTATTTATTTATTTGGGACTTTAACCGTATGGTCATTCGTCCCATTGATCCTACGAACGATATGCAGCTCCTTTTTATAGTTGTCTTCTCACTTCCTTATGCACGCTGATTGGTTCACGCTATGGAGGGGCAACCACGCAGATAGGACGTGATTCGTGATGATCACGCTCAATGCTGCTGATATTGTCGTGCTCAAGCGCCAGTGGCGTAGCCAGAAAGGGTCAAAGCTTGCTTTTGGTAGGGTTTTAGTGGCACAACACATATAACATTTCGGAAGACCGATTACCCGCGGTCGACTCGGGGTTAGTAAGTTTCGTAAAGACCAAGGATGTGGTTAATAACAACAAACAAACAAATTAGACATTAAGTTCGCATTGTGCGCGAACATTCACCCCCCGGGCGAAGAAGAGTTTGGACGAGAACAGACACATTTGGGTCAAAAGGTAGGGGTGCCAATTTAGATATGGGACGACGAAGTATTACATTACTGGTTTGGATATCTGCAACTCTAACAACAGAATCAGATCCCGGAAATACACTAACAATACGACCAAGCTTCCAAGATTGAGGCGGAAGATTTTCTTCTTTTAACAAAACAACCATTCCTGGTTCTATGTCTTTGTCCATTTCAATCTGGTTTGAAGAGTATTTAAATATTCCCGAGACCATCTTTTCCAGAAATCATCTCGCAGGCGTTGTACTAGTTGCCAGCGCGATAAACGGTTAATGTTCGTGTCTTCCAATGTTGGTTCTGGGATAGCAGTAAGTTCACGACCAATCAGAAAATGGCCGGGTGTCAAAGCCTCCAGCTCATTTGGATCTGAAGAAGCCGGAAATAGGGGACGTGAATTGAGAATCGCCTCGATTTGTGTTAATACTCTGTAATATACCTCGAACGTCAAACTAGCTCCACGGAGAATCTTTTTAAGGTGGGTCTTGGTACTTTTAACACCAGCTTCCCACAAACCCCCAAAGTTGGGAGCACGAGGAGGAATAAAAGTCCAGCTGATTTCACGAACCTGGCATAACTCATTCAGTTTTCCATGCAACTGATCACTCTTGAACAGTAGAAACAAATCGTGCAGATCAGATTTTGCTCCAACAAAATTTGAACCGTTGTCTGAAAATAATTCATCAACTAGACCGCGTCGAGCAACAGACCGGTGAAGTGCTGCTACAAAGGCTGAAGCAGACAAGTCCGAGACTAATTCGAGGTGGATAGCCTTTGTAGTCATGCATACAAAAACACAAATATAAGCCTTCACAAGAACAGACTTTCTACCCTTTTGGCGGATGAAGATAGGGCCAGCAAAATCAAGACCAGATTTGGAGAATGGTGGAGAAGGGACTACCCGAACTTCTGGTAGGTCACCCATGAGAGGCTGCATCAATTTCGGACTGTTACGAAAACAGGTTATACAAGCTCGGATTACCTTCTTAATAATCGATCGCGCATTCAAAATCCAAAATCTTTGTCGGGTGAATGCCATCAGACCAGAAGGACCTATGTGCAACATTTCCTTGTGCATGGTTCTTACCAAAGATTCGATAATAGGATTTTTATCTGGAAGTATGATTTGGTGTTTGTTTTCGTAAGGTAACTGGGAGTTGCGTAATCTTCCACCAACTCTCAAAATGCCATCATTCAGAATGACATTCAAACTTCCAAGACGACGTAGGGGTTCACCTGAAACAAAACGAGCAATTTCGTCAGAAAACTCGGTTGTTTGCACGTATTTTACAATCACATTCATGGATTCGCGCATTTCTTGTACTGTGAGATATTTCGATGTAATACGCTGAGACTTAGGGGACCTCGCAATTGTAACGAATCTACGGATGTATCCAATCACTCGTTGCAATTTTTGAAACGAACTGAAAGCAGTCATTACTGGAAGACTGTCTGGAATAACAATAGCAGCAGAAGTAGTAACTGGTTTCAACTTCGGTAGTTTATCATCAGGAATTTGCGCGGGTTCTTCATTAGTATGAGGGTTACAAGGGTCCACGGATTCAACAGACCAAAACTTCTCCATGGACTCAGCAAGACTCTGCAAACCAACAGTGTAACAGTGCTGTTCAACTGGTGAAGAATCAACATCTTCGATGGAACCAGCAATAACCCATCCCAAGTGAGTTTCCTGAAGGATCGGGAGATTCTCATCTATTTTATACTGTCCGGGCATTAACAGTTCAAAAAACAGTTGAATGCCTATAAGCAAATCGATTTCTCCTGGTTTATTGAAATCTGGGTCTGCTAGTGGGAGACCAGGAGGGATTTTCCAATGGTTGATATTGATGGGTACCGATGGCATTAAAGCAGCAACCTTGCTTGCAACGAGACACTGTAGCTCCCCACGAAAGTCAGAACTACACGACCTAATTTCAAGATTAACCATCTCGGAGAGAGAGGATCGCTGATCATTTGCTCCGACAACTTCAACGTTGGTAGCAAAGCGGGGCAAATTCAATGACTCAACCAACCTACTCGATACAATATGTGCCTGGGAACCACAATCCAAAAAGGCTCGGCAGGGAATCAGCCTTCTATTCACATCCAGCACCATAACCTTCGCAGTCATCAGTAGACTGTTACACAAAAGCGAAGATTGTTTCAACGAACAAGAAATTGCATTACTTGAATGTGGTTCCTGAGAGACATACTGGGAATGCGATTTGGGAACGGCTTGTGTTGGTGTGGACGACGACTCAGACTGAGAAGAGGACGAACAGGTGAGTCTTGAATTGGACTGAGGCACAAACTTATCAGGGTGAAGAAGAGTATGGTGTTTACCACGACATTTAGCACAGGTATGGACAGAGGGACATGATCGACACATATGGCCTATCCTTAGGCAGTTAAAGCAAGCTTTGATACCTCTTACCTTGGCTTGGCGTTGAGCAAAATCCAACGACAGAAATTCTTCACACTGGAAGCTCGGATGAGCACCGGTTCCACACAGGTTACATGTTGATTCCTTCTTCGTCAAAGCAAAGGCCCTGACTGACGATGTATCCTTTATCCAGTTTCCAGAATCCTTGACCGGTACCGATGATTTTGGATCGACGACTGACTTGACCAATGACGACTCCCATCGTTCCAAAACAGCACAACGCTTCTGGAGAAAATCAATCATGTCTTTGTACTTGGGCAACTCCATGTGCGGTATGGATGTTTCCCACTGAAACCTCGTGACCTTGTCCAACGCACTAGCCAGCAGGTTGACAACAAACCGCTCCGAAACACCTACCATTTCCTCATTCATCATGCTGAGTCCATCGACGTGTCGGGTCACGTCATCGACAAGATCCCTCAGGTCCTTTGCGTTTTCACGGTTGAGCTTCTTCAAGTTCAAAAGGCCATTGACATGAATGTCGACAATCACCCTTTTATTCTCGAAGCGTTCTTCGAGCACATTCCATGCATGAGCATAATTATTCTCGCAGAGAGTTCGAACATCAATCATCCCTGCAGCAGCACCGACCAATGCTCTATCGAGATGGTAGAGCTTTATTGCATCAGAGTCGGCTGATGCTCGCATGATATCAAGGAACATGGCCTTGAAGCGTGGCCAGTTTTCGGGTTTTCCGTCGAAGGTAGGAATAGGTATCTTCAACGGCTGCTGCTGAACAACTATACGAGGCATTCGATCTTGATGATGGTTCTCAGCTACGTTCCGATGTTCATCCTCGCTGATAGTCAACGACTGCTTTAGGGTTTCCAGCAACACACAGGCGTCAGTGTGCTGGTTTTCGAATGCTAAGTACATACGTTCTTGCTCCTCCATACCCTCCTCTTGGCAGAGAGCCATGATTTGATGGTGAAAATTGCGATAATCGTTGAAATAGAGGTCCAACTTCCGGGAGTACACCGCCAGCATTTCCTTGGAGGGTACGACGGTGCCAGCTCCTGATGCTTCTTCTACAGCATTACGTATCCGAGTGACCTGCGCCTTCGCTTGGCCACGTAACGAAACCAAAGTCTTCATGTCTGCCATTCCGACCTTTGGTTTCTCCTTCCTTGACGGTGAATGCTCAAGAGGCATTGGAACACTCGCGCGCGAATTACTTTCGTGAGAAAAATATCGAACTTCACTAACAATTTCAGTTTGTGTTTCAAGGTACACTCGCGCGCGACTAACACTCGGTTGAAAATATTCGGACTGTTAACTTCACTTCCACTAACACTTGTCTTCTGCAAGGCACAGAATATTCAGTCTATTCTCGTCACGATACAGCAGGCTCAGGAACAGCTGTGCGACCCCTCGCACAGCAGGAAACAGGAGTGAACGTGTTCGGACACGTTCAGAAATCAGCCACGGCACACACAACGACTTCACTACTACTCGATTTCGCGAACAAGAACTTCGAAAGAAAAACACCTCTCTCCAAAAGCCACAAAAATTCAAATAATCAACTTCGTCCGCTGTCGTATCGCTTTTTATTGTTGCTGGAATTTCTGTGCGACCTTTCGCACAGACACGGACAGGTACAAACGTGTTCAGACACGTCCGAAACACGCAAACGGTGCTGGAGTAGATGTTCGCAATCGTTCGATCTGCGACACATCTGCTGTTGCGGCTACAACTGAGGAATGGATCTCTCAGATCCGGCTCGAAGGACCAAAAAATGTCCGCTCACGGACACTTGAGAATGTGAATGGCGATCCTTGGCTCAAAGGATCCCAACTGATTGGCCAACTTCTCCCTGGTGAGAAGTTCCACGGGAACAGGAACGAAGCGACAGCGACAGCGACGAGAAAACTCAACTCTTGGAGCCTTGAAAAAGGCTGTTTGTTCTGGCTTTGGAGAAAGAAATGAACGCGGTTGGATAATCTTCCAAATGTGACTTTATTTAGATGTTTACGGTATAACAAACCAAAAAATACTGATCCTACGAACTACTTAATTTGTTTTTTATTTCAATTCTTTGTCATACATACTATTTTATAATTTTTTAAGAGTTTTAGCCCAATGGGCTCTTCAGCTTTGATTAATGTTTTATGTGTTAAGTGTGTTTTGTGTTTTAATAAAAAAAAATTTTTTTTCTGTTCAGCCCTTGGGGCATTGTTTGTTAAAATTTGATAACCTACCTAATCTACAACTAAAACTACAATTTGAAAATCCTAGGGGTGGGGAACCAGATTCCGAATGATCTGGTGATCCGATGTCAGGCAGCGTGCCCTGTACCGATTGATAGACTCACTAAAGCGATCGTCAAGCATTTTTATCTCGGCCAGACGGTGGACCTCAGATGTTCTTGTCCTCGGAGGGGTGTTCATTATCATCCTGAGGAACTTGTTTTGTACTCTCTGAAGTTTCAGGAGATGTGTTTTTGCACAACTCTCCCAGATTGGCATTGCATACTCGATGACCGGAAGTATAATTTGCTTGTAGACAGCAAGCTTATTTTTAAGGGATAATGTAGACCTTCTGTTGATCAATGGGTACAGTAGTTTCAACAGAGTATTACATTTTGTGACAGTTTTGTCAACCTGATCCCTGAAAATAAGCTTGCTGTCTAGAGTGACACCAAGATAGACAGCTGATTTGGTCCATTCCACCGTTGTGTTGTTCAGGCTTATTTTACAACCCTCAGGCGGGACAAGTCTGGGAGAATTAGAATGTGGTGATCCTACGAACGATATGCAGCTCCTTTTTATAGTTGTCTTCTCACTTCCTTATGCACGCTGATTGGTTCACGCTATGGAGGGGCAACCACGCAGATAGGACGTGATTCGTGATGATCACGCTCAATGCTGCTGATATTGTCGTGCTCAAGCGCCAGTGGCGTAGCCAGAAAGGGTCAAAGCTTGCTTTTGGTAGGGTTTTAGTGGCACAACACATATAACATTTCGGAAGACCGATTACCCGCGGTCGACTCGGGGTTAGTAAGTTTCGTAAAGACCAAGGATGTGGTTAATAACAACAAACAAACAAATTAGACATTATGTTCGCATTTTGCGCGAACAGAGGTAGTAGACGAATTCGTGTATCTGGTGGCCGCCGATAACGACACCAACAGAGAAATACAAAGGCACATTATGGCTGGCAATCTTGCCTAGTCTGGACTCCGAAGGATGCTGAGATCGAACAAAGTTCACTGAACTACAAAGTTGACCATCTAGAATACAAAGTTGACCATCTAGAAGACATTAATTAGACCGGTAGTTCTTAACGGCCACGAAACATGGACATTGCTAGTGGAGGACCAACGCGCCCGCAGTGTCTTTGAACGGAAGGTGCTGCGTACGATCTACTGTAAAGTGCAGATAGAAGACGGAACGTGCTGGAGGCGAATGAACTACGAATTGCATCAATTGTTGGGAGAACCTCCCATCGTACACACCGCTAAAATCGGCCAACTACGATGAACTGGGCATGTCGTAAAAATGTCGGACGCAGCCCTGTTATAATGGTTATTGAAAAAGAACCGACGGGTACAAGAAGAAAAGGCGCGCAACGAACAAGGTAGATTGATCAAGTAGAAGGCGATCTGCGGACTCTCCGCAGACAGCAAAGCTGGTGAGGTACAGCCATGGACCGATTACAATGGAGACAACTTCTGTGTACAGCAGAGGCCACACCGGCCATGCTCTGATTGGTAAGGTAAGGTTACAGTTTGTTCCGAAGTGACGTCACAACATCAACATCATGAGACAATTTACTTGAATGAGGTGTAGTTGATCGTGGACTGGATTCTGTTCTCTCAGGTAGGCTACAACAATACATGCTGGCCAAAGACTGGGTCTTTAGACCACTACACCATCCCCTTTTCTATTTACCGGACCGATTGACGTATACCAACGACGACACCCCGTGCTAAGAAGACGCCATCCCTTAAGACGCTTACGGCATAGCTGAAGAGCATTCAGTTGTACTACGACGATATTTGGCGATTCATTCAGAATCAAAATTCAGCGCCAAATTCAAGCCCATGATGATTTCGAAGAAAAGGACGAAACATATGATAGGGCTAGGCAAGTTTATAGTGATATTTATTACCAAGGTAAGGCCTTTCTTATAGGTAAGTCCAAGGAGCTGCAATAACCAGATCAAACGGAACAGCCAGCATGAGTTTATGAAATATATAAATAGATGTATAATGCTCTTGATCATGTTCGTCTGCCACAAATTAAGTTGCAGATGTTCAATGGAGACCTCGATGAATGGATAAGCTTTAGAGATTTGTTCACCTCGCTCATTCATTGGCAGGCGGACTTACCAAAAATGTAAAAGTTCCACTATTTGAAAGGTTGTCCTCAGTAGATAAGTCAGGCAAATTATCAAATAGCATGGAATATGTTGTTAAAGCGCTACAACGACAGTTAGCATTTGAAGAAGCGTCAAATCCAAACTTGATTCAACTTGCCACAAGGAATCCGCTTCCGACCAGCATACTCTGATTGAAGGGTTTGAGAGAATGATGCAAAATCTAGATCAAGTGACCAAAGATTACAAGGATCTCTTGCTTGTCAATCTTTTGACCACACGTTTGGACCCAGCGACACAAAGTAGCTGGCTAGGAGGAATTTTCGTCAACGAAGGATCAGGATTAGTCGAACTAACTGAGTTTCTATAGCAGACAGATGATTGTGATGGCTGGAACAGGGTTGTAGTCCAATGGGCTGATAGCGATTCTACTCGTCAACACTAAGCATGCCATTCGCAAAAGCTGCAACCGTAAATGGCCATGTCTACTTTTTTGGCCAAGTCCAACCCGTTGTCACTACTCTAAGAACGTTTTGAAGTGGTACAAGACGAGTTGAGGATCTCACCCATAGAAGTAGCAACTGATCGAAAGATACTGGACAATCAAAAAGCAAGAATTTCGCAAGCATGCCCAGGTTGTCTCTATAGAACAAAAAATTTTGAGAACATGGTTGAATGCCGACTAAAACATCAATTTAAGCGTTTATCAAAATCTAATGGATGGAATCAAGAACAAAGTTCGGGCATTTGGATTTGGTAATGATGCAGATTGAAATAAAGATACGTTAAACAAGTTTATATTTTGTTTTTGTTTTTTTCTTGAAAATCCATAACAATCGATTATCAACTTCAGGGACTTACTTGTGGCGATAAGTTAAGTGACGCAATAACAACGAGGACACCCTTTATTTCAGCCTATCGTTATAGTTGTTTCTTGTTATCGTTGAAGAAATTCGAGAACATTAAAAGATGTTTGAAATTTGAAACATATTATGCAAAGTTTATCGTTACAGATGGAGATTCGTGACTAACGTATGTACCTAGTGTGTATGCAAAATAACGTTTGAACGTTATAATACATTTGGTACATTATTTCAATAAAATTGCATCCTTTTTGCTCGAACACGAAAAAATCACTCCAAACAAGGTCAGAATGATGAGTTGACAAAATGTCCACCAACAGTCGTCTGCTAAAGTAAGTCAAATGACATTACAATGTATTCTGCCTACTTAGTTGGTGAGTTGAGCAAAACGCAAAAAGCTGAAGCAATCTTTGAGAGCAAAAGTATACCATTTTCCTTACACTTAACTTATCAAACAAAAGAAAGCACCAAACCCTTGGAGAACTTTCAGGAGGGTGATTAAGTCAGAAAAATAATACGATAATCATGTAAATCACCTATCCAGCCTCAGACAACGGCAGTCACATCCTTCAGACTAGAGAATAACATAGAAAAAAGTTAGCTCTATGGCTTCATCACAATTAATCGCCATTTGTGCCGGAGTGCTTTGCTAGAGATTTTTTAAGCTGCTCATTACCGCAGATAATCTTAGCAACAGAGCATTTTAATTAAATTCTATCATGCTAATTAGACACTATTTAGCAGTCTGCCGGCCTCGGAAATTGATTTCAACAACGGAAAAGAAAATCTGTTTGTGGATGTGTAAGTGATAAGGTCCCTTGCACAATGAAGATCGGCTTTTGTCTTTCAAATTGTGAAGCTTAAATATGCTGATAGAAGTTGTTGTCGACAGAGAACGGCGAGTGTTGATTATCTATGATGTTTATTTATGCGACCTTTCAACTTATTTTACTTGCAAACAACCCAACAGTGTAAACATTTCATGCGCATGAATACATTTATGAATCAACTCTGAAAATGGATGACAGGTGAGAACCGACAATTGTCCTCCGTTGATAAAGCTGTCGCAATAATTTACTCAGAATGTTGGTTTTCGCACTTTCAACTTTCTAAAACCTGACCCAGAGGTAAAGTGCGGTAAAGAGGCCGACCTGCGCCATATAGCTGAAGTCCAATGAGGCAAACGGTGAGTGTTTCGGTAAACTCATGAATAATGTACATCGTAAAGTTTACCTTTTTCAGCGAATACCTATGTTCTATTTGGGATGTTTGCAAAAGTCCGTGCATACAAAATAACGTTTAATCGGTGATGATTGTAAATTTAATTGAACCTACCACCGTTGTAAATCAGTTTACCAGTTCAATAGGTTAAAGTTTAAGGCTTTAATTTAGCATAAGAAACCAAACAAAGCCCATGGCGAAAATAAGTTGTAAATTATTATCATCATGGATAACTGTATCCAAAGTTAAACTAATGCCTTGTTCAGACGACAGTTATAACATGTTCTAATAAAGTATATTTACGTTTTTGGAATGTTCTTTTTTCTTCTGGGATGATTTGGAAGAGGTAGCTAATCGAATCTTCCGGTCCGTATCTAAGTGTCTTGATATGAGGTACCAGTTGGTTACACACCAATTGCCTGTTGATCTACTCAATTTGGAAGACTCTTCGTGGTCAGGGCCAAAACTTGAAAAAGTGTTGGGTGTTTTGAATAAGTATAGAGAAACTTTGTAGATGGATCGCAAACCGCAAAGGAAGCGTTGGGTGATTTCTGTCAAACGTCAACTGCGGAACAAAGTCATCAGGAACATTAAGGCAAACCCCAACATCTCAGAACGCAATTTCGCCAAAACGTTTCACGCCGCACGCAGTACCGTGCAACGGATTCGTCTCCGGGAAGGCTTCAAATCATACCGTACCTGTAGACAACCAACAAGGGATCAAAAGCAGAACAATGTGGCTAGATTCCGTGCCAGAAAACTGTATGATCAGGTGTTGACAAAATTCAATGGCTGTCTCCTCATGGATGATGAAACCTATGTAAAGGCCGATTTCAAACAGCTACCGGGACAGCAAATTTACTTGGCTACGGTTCGGGGAGATGTTCCTGCCAAATTCAAATTTGTGTTTGCAGATAAATTTGCCTGGAAATACATGATTTGACAAGGCAGCTGTTGTATTTCCGTCCAAGCTGCGCATAAAAAGCGTCCTTGTCGTCATCGTCACTTCCAAGGTGCGGGCTGTGCATGTTGATAAGCAACATCTGTAGTGTGGGTATACATCGATCCAAATTGACTATCGAGCGTTAATTATTTTCCTAATGAAAACCCACAATCCCCCCATGAATGCTAATTCAAACTGTTGATTTAGTTAGGTTCAACTCGGAAATCGGTACTTATACTTGATATTTCCCAAGACAGCTTATCGTTTACCAAAATCAACCCTGCTGCCATCCAATCCTTCCCAACATTTCAGTCTTTATCCAAAATTTCAGTGATATCTCGTGGAAGTGAAGAGGACTCCTTGGCATCCAGAAAAACGAGTAATACGTCAACATATTCGTACACTTTCTTTATTTGACCTGCATTCGAACACGGCCGGTGCCGATATTGCCTTAGCTTGGGATCACCAGTTATTACACATTGAGGATGTTTGATACTCCCAAGCATCATCAGTTGATTCTCTTTATAACTACGGCTGATCTGGAAATAACGGAATAGCAACCAAGGGCGGTCAAGCTCATGCTCAAATTTCCGTATTATTTTTGTATAGTTTCCATTTGTATTGTAGGAAATCATTCCAGATCTACATTACGCTTTGTGAACGTTTTGTTCACTAGAAAAAAAAGTATTGATAGTTCGTCTAGAATACGGCAGTCTGAAAATTGCGACAAGGCTGGGTAGCTCAGTGATTAGAAGCTCACTGAGCAGAAGGTCGGAAGTTCAATTCCAGGCCCGTCCCCTTCCTTGCTATTTGTCACTTGCCTCTTTCTATCACCACTTGATTTAAAAAATCAAAAGCAGTCTACTGCGCTTTCATTGATCGCATCACTCACCACAGTGAATTCATGATCTAAAAATAACCTGCCTCACTAACACAACACCGGCGCCGGTACTGATCTATAAATAGAATTAGTGAACTTGTACATTGAAGATGTAAAGGCTTACTCCCAAGCTCCACCTATGTGGTTCTCTGTGCAATTACACTAGTACTGATCAGTAAGGGAGTAGCAACTAGGGAAGTGGAACCTATATTGAGCTCAATAAGCAGACCTCCAGTAGAAATCGGTGAATATGCACTGAATATCGAACACTGAGTACACAAGTTATTCACAATTTAATCGTCCACTTAGCATTAATCGTTTAGCAACACACAAAACACAAACGTACTGATTTAAATAAAAAAATAAATAAATAAAAGAGTTAACGCTGTCCACTACTACACCCAAAAATGAAGTAGATCATTTGACAGCACTTCACGTGTGTTGGGTAGCATACATATAGATGCATGCATAAGACAAAATGAAAGGGTTTGTTTGTTATTCTTCCATGAGAATATTGACAACAAGACTCACAATAACGTTGCGCATAGAATGCTCTATGAATGATTGAACACGCACACTAGCGTTGATGTGTATGCTATACAGTATGTGAGTAGTGCAACAAGCAATTACGTCGATTGTAAACACGGTTCAGAATAGGTGCAAGCGTATATAATTTATAGTGAAAATTAATCCCATAGTTTTCTAGTAGATATTTTATCACGTTTTCTTAGATTCTCGTGTGGCTAGTGTAATAGGTGAAGTATGATTTTTATAGTTTGTGCAATTACGCACCGAAAATGTGTGAGGATATAGTGGAATTAAAGAGAAAACATGGAGTCTGGCTCGAGTATATTCCCTAGTACGGTTAGATCAATGCGACGAATTTGTAGTGCAAAGGTAAGAAATTGTGTTGAAAATCTGACTGCTCACTATTTTTACGAAATTGAAGTCACCAAAACGTTTTTGTAGCTTTTAATTATGTTCAAGACCTTATTTTATTTGCTAGGATTATATATTCATGGTTACTGCGTCCATTTATTGGAGAAATTAAACATCTTTTTACGTTTGAAGTTGGTTGACTGCAGAATGTGATGGATATATGTACTATGGTGAGAATAGGTTCCGCTTCCCTACGATATTGCACGGTCTTTTTTAATAAAAAAAATACGGCAGTCTGAAAATTGAAAACATTTTCAAATTGAGCAAAAGGCCATTCCAAATGAAGTGAAGAACTTTTTACCAGGCTTCCCCTGAACAGAAGTTTGCTAGACAGGCAGAGGGTGAAAATACCCCGCCTTAAGTGGCAACAAAGTGGGCGACTGATTTTGCACATATACCTGCAATGAGCTTAGATAATCTTAGCGGTTTTTGTTCGGAATTGCAGAGCCATAATTCGGGTTTCGATGAATTCTCGAATAGTGATAGTTCTACTTTAAATACAGTGGTTGAATTATATGGTAGAGTAAAGCTAAATTTAGTCGTAATTCCCAAACAGAAAAAAAAACTTAATTCCCAAACAGAATATTTTCCGGAAACAATCGATGCTAAAATGCATCTCGTTTCTATTCATTATAGCATTAAGTTTACACACCACCTACCATAACGAACATTCTAAATTGATCTGTGAATTGAAATAACAGACCGACCAATGAAAATTCGAGACATGGATATTTTCGTAAAATTCATGAATTCAGTTGGCAATTATAATTCTGACAATTTTTGAACAGTTCCAATAATTGAATCGAACTCTTGAATGTTCTGCTTTGCTTTTTAACAACTTGGTGTTCACGTGTTTCATTTCAATATAAATGATTTAAGTACCTTTATGGGTATATAAGTCATTCGATAATTTCAATAAGAATTTCTTGTTTGGCGAAGTGTTTGATAAATACCATTTTAGACAGTCAATTCAAGATTACAGTATGGTGTAGCATGTGTCGTGTCAAGTCCAAACTAGTCTTGTCCCATGTCATTTAAAACTAACTTTTTATCGCACTTAACCTCGAACCCATCCAAATACATGTGAGTTGGAAGAGAACGTGTTTAAACGTTGAAGATGTGTAGCTCCCTAGTGCTCTACACGCTGGCTACTGCAATTGCCATGCGATATGAGTGGAAACTAGTTTGGACCAGCAAGAGTGCAGAAGAACCAGAAAAACACTGGACACTAGCAATCGTCACAGTATAGAGTGCTCCTTGTTCCAAAAAACCTCTTCCACATAACTGACGTGAACAACATTGCTCCGGAGCATCGTCAGTGCAAAGGCCAAGGTAAGATTTATTTTCGCAAAGAGAGATGCTTTCTAAGCGATAGCGATAGCTACTAGAATTGAAATAAAACCTTTAATCGCATCCTTATAGCAATGGCATTGCCTCAGCTAGCGAAATCATGTTTGCCTAGTATGAAAAAATACGTTTTTTGATGCTATAACATGTTATAGGACAATGTGAATATTAGAATCAAGCAGCATAATGTGCACACGGTAGAAATAGGCCAGATGAATTTCTCAAAAACCATGCAATGTTCAATGGAATTTGATAAGTCTATCGCTAAAGAAGTTTACGCCTGTACAAATAAACCACCATATGAAGGAACACAAACTAGCAATGGGGTATTGCTGAAGACAAAACATTTACTAAAAAGCATGAACATCATATTGTAGAGCGCATCAATATATAAAGGGTGTCCACAGATAAATTGCATCACATTAAATTCGTCCTCGAAAACAAGTCTCTCAACCGATTGTCATGAAATATTCAGGGAATAAAATTAAATGTATAATCTTGGTTGAAGTAATTTTATTTCACAGTATTTCTTTACCAAATCCAAAAGCCCGAACTTTTTTCTTAATACAAAGCATAAGATTTTGTACAACGTTTGAACCGACAGTTTTTACTGCTTTCAACCATGACTTCAACGTTTCCTGTTCTGTAGTGACAACTTTAGGATGCTTCATTATTGCTTTATTATAGCCCCTCTAGGATTGCTTCATTATTGCCCATTATTTTTCCATTGGCCGCAATTCTGTAGAGCTTGTGGGATTAAAATCCTTCGGCACGAAATTGACACCATTCGTTTTTTACCACTCCTGAACATCCTTGGAGTAGTGACAAGCGGCCAAAAAATTGTAAGAACGTTGTGTGTGTTGATAAACGGAAGCAGTCGGTTGTTTCCGGCATTCATTCATGTATTATTTATTATTATTTATTATCACCGTCTTCGATAAAAACAATCGTACAGACTGAACTACTTAATACTAGTTTTCAATAACTTAAAGTCTAAACAATTCTACTTATTCGATTTTTAAAAACATTTTTGTACATGTCAAAGTCGAATTCGTCACATACAGAATTAAAAGTGCGAAGGCACGAATCTAACGGATTATTGTAGCCATAATTAGTGCGGTGATAAGGAACAGCAAGCATCGAATAGTTTCGAAGTCGACGAGGAGGAACGTTCAGTGAAATCTGCTCAAGCAGCGCAGGGCAGTCAATAACCCCGATTAGAATGTCAAAAACCAGCAGACACTGCATTTTAACACGCCTGACAGTCAGTAGTTCCAAACTTATTAGTTTGCAACGGTCCGAGTACGGAGGGAGATTGTCCGGGTCATTCCAAGGAAGTGAACGAAGTGCGAAACGAATGAACTTCTTCTGTACACATTCAATAGAAACGATGGGTGCCACATGATAAGGAGACCAAACGGGGGCCGCATACTCGAGGATGCTCCGTACCAAACTGCAATAGAGTGATTTTAAAGCATAGATGTCGTTGAACTCAGAGGCGTGCCGTCGGATTACTTGACCATTTACAGTTGAAGTTGTCACGAAAGGCTTGCTCCGTTCTCCACACGAACAAATCCCCTGCCAAATCATGAATTTCTTGGGGAACTTTGACACTTACTGTTTCCTGAGAGACTCTGGAACATCGAACTTGTCTTTCACAGTCACATACTGGTTGCCGGGAATTTGTTTAAAGTCCGCTTTTACGTGTATTGCATCGTCCACGATGCAGCAGTGTGGTTTCGACAACATTTGTGTGTACAGCTTAGGCGCATGTTTTAGCTGTCCTATTAGGTTTTTCATTACGGTTTGGAGCTTTCTGAACTGAACGGAACCCGGCTCGTTTCTTGGCTTTCTGCACGAAACATTTGATCAAGTGCAGCTTTTTCGCGGCATCCCGAACGGAACAGTTGGGTTTGCGTTTAAAGACAGCAACCACTCACTTGTGATCCTTCACACAGTACGGAACACTTTTTCTACCACTCATCTTCTTCCGATCGATGCGTGATGGTACGAAGCTAGATTCAGCCAGAACACAATATCTTCATCCTTATAGTGCTTTGTTTCAAAAGCAACCATTTTTGAGAAGCAGTTCCTCGTGAAGACCATATTGACCGCCATACCCCTACTCGTCTGTATATAGAGGTAAAATAAATGTTCCCAGCGGTCGAACTGTTCGAAAACGTAAAGAACTTCTCATAACGATGCCCGGATACTTTAATTTACGGAGCAGCTTTCGGCACTACCGCGGAATTCTATGCAGGTGCTTCTCCATGAACTTTGGTCTGAAAGCTTACTTGTAACGTTTTACGCCAACTGCCTTCAGGATTCAGACCACCGTGCTCTCTGACATGTCGAACTTCTTTGCCAGCTTCCTCCTGCTGGCGCCAATCTTGTTCTTGGTGGCATAAGGGTAGGAAACGGTGGCATAAGGGTAGGAAACAAGATTACCAGAATTATCCCAGCGACGAGGAGTTTAATGTACAATTAGCCGGAGTGAATGGATGACGGAACAGGCTGGTGAAGGCGGACTTCAACCAGACTTCAGGAAACCTGCATGTGACGGCCAAGGATAAGTTTGATGTTCCCGAGAAGCTCCGGACACAGAAGATATCGAAGTTCACCAAGAAGTACTTAACTTGGCAAACGATGCGGAATGCGGAGTTCACCTTTCGTTACCGCAAGCACCATAAATGGGCAGGTGTATTTGGAAAAGTGTCTCCAAAAGAGGCCTCTTCCTCTCCTGAAGGCTCACGACGGTGTTACGATCTTTTGACCAGATTTGACATCATGCCACTACACGAAGAGCGTGCTAGAGTGGTATAAGGTGAATGATGTCGATTTCGTGCCGAAAGATCTGAACCTTCCAAACACGCCGGAGCTGCGCCCTCAAAATTGTAAGACAAAACCATCCAAAATTAATTTTAAGATTAGTCATCGCGACGTTTTTGTATAATTGGAAGTTGTTGATCAAAATCCTAAATGTGGATTTTGCACATTAAGTTTACCTTTAACAAAAAGTCAGGTAAACTTGGCTCTTAAAACGTAAATTAACAAAGAAAGGATATTTTTTAATTCTTATCGTTTAAAATATCCAAACTTATTCATGTGTGGTCAACCCAACATTATGTTATTGACTCCACGCATAGTGTGTATGATCTAATTAACGAATTCTTGCAATGATCCATGAGATAATCTCTGGTTGATAGTGAATTCATAATTTATGTTATAGATATCATAAATTTTGTTTTTCATCATTGGGTTGCGCATGTTCAATCTTAACCTATCATTTCATAGATGATATTACAAAACCTTATCATCAATAAATGCAAAAATTTAAAAAATACCAATCAAACGATATGGAAAAACAAGAAAAGAGATATAACCACAGAGAACAGACATTGATGTTTATATACCTTTTCTTGAAAAACGCGTGTAAAAGTTAATATGCGCAGGCGGTATAAAAAGCAAGTGCAAAGAAAAACAAATAAAGCTTTTCAGGTTATCTGCTATGCATTGTATTGATAAACATTGGCATGACAATTATCACACAACTTCAGCGCCGCCTACCAGGAGCATAACGTCATACATTTGAAATGTCGGTTTGAAGTTTGACACAAGTAGCAGGACGAAGATGAACGTCTGTTCTCTATGATATAACGTCACAGTTTGATGGTACCCTTCCAGAATAAATGCTTGAAGCTTTTTGAGATTTATTTCTATTTGGATGCAATATTGCATGGATGCTAAGAATATTCTTAGAAGCTTTCAGCTAACAATTATAAATGAGCTGTGATTTTTTCGCAAGTCCTTAGGAAAGGTTCATTAATTAAGCAACGCAATACGAAAAAAATTGAAGGTCTACACAAAAAAACGTGAGAGAAGTGGGGTGGTCTACATATTCACTTTTAACGTGACATTAATAATGGATGTTCCCTTAGCAATGCTAGCTGCTCAGTTCGCTTTCCTATCGAGTTGTTAAAAACACAGAGTCATGTAGATGTGCTAGCGGAGTTCAAAAAAGGAGGCTTCTTCCATAAATTTACATGCAAAATTATGAAATATACCTGATAATGCATCAACACTCCGCTGCTTATTTTGCTTCATCAAAAGACCATGTTTTAATGTCACGCACCAAGTGAAAAATGAAAAAGCAGATCGTTTGTTTGTGCTACAATTCAAGGGGATGCTGATGGCTTCATTTTATTTATACAATCCATAAATTCAGAGATGCTATCTTTCTACAACATAACCAAGCAAGCGACGAAAAAGATGTGATTGCATTGCCAGTTTTTTCGGTCTTATTTGACTAATAACAGCCGTTTCCTTTTATGTGAAAATCACTTCAAGCTGTTAAAGCGGCATCCTGGTGTTGTCTACTGTGGACAAATAATTTCCTACCGGAGGCACTTGTCCAACCTACACCGAAACGAGCGTCGTGCAGAGAAAAAAATATTAGATGTGGGTTACATCAGGGACATAACCGCGAGGTTGATGTAGGACCGCGTTGGTGTAAAGTAATTATGGCATCATATACTTTATACCTGTCATAACACACATATGGGTGATTCTAATGTATTTATAAAGAAAAATTTTGATTTGAATTTGAAGAACATATGTGATTTTAAGTATCAGCAAGAGCATGATTGACCGCCTGAGGTCGAACCACCACATCCTACTGGGAAGCTGCCGATAAGCTACCTCCTCCTGTAATCATATACATATATGGTTTTATAATCAATGAACTCTTAAAATCCAACTCTTTTTAAATATGTCATAGTTCTGGAAAAAAACCGTTCGATGTATTGTGTTTCGTGGCCCTGAACAGATTTTTTTTTCATTCGATGTCGCAGGGGTGGTTTGAGTGAATCATTGTGTTCCAGATGCATGGATGCATGTTAGAATGTATCTGTAATTGAATACTTTGTGTTTGTGTTGTGGATGTTAGTTTACATCCCATTTGATTATTGGAAAACATTCAATGTAGAAGGAGATGTTCGCTCATCACCATGAGGCACCATGAGGCACCAAGAGTGAACAACAATGTTTTTGGCTAGAATGGAAGATATGAAGAGAAAGTTTTGATAGTTCCGCTAGAGTGCGGCAGGCTTGGAAATGTAACAGATGTTTTTAGGAAAATTGAGCGAAAAGGGCATGTGTACAGTGGTACTAGAACCAACGACATTTTTGCCTAACATCCCACTGCGGGGTAGGTTGAAGCACGGACTATGTCCGCCACTTCAACAGGCAAAAATGTCCGGTTGGAAGACGCTCATGTACCACTGTGGCTTGTATAGTTATTCTAGCGATCTATTGTGTGCACTCTGTTTACTGATGCGCACATGGGAGAATCTCTCCTTTTTTGGGTTCGTTTTTGATTCGCACCGACTAACGATCACTAAAGTTTTTCTCGTCGTCTCCAACGTAGAGACCTCGGAGAGAAACACCGGTCTTCAGGTCAACAAACATGATGAAGTAATAAAGCTATGCCTATTTGGAATCCGGAATAATAAAATCATCTGTATCTTGTTAACGGATTGGTGTACATATGAGTTTCATGCATCAAAACAAAGATAATTTACTGTTCTTGAGTGAAAAATATCAATACAAATCATTTCCCTTCGTTTCTAATGAAAATTGGCACTTTATTTTTAATCCTCCCATCAAACGCCACACACGCCGGAGTCAACTTCCTTGGCACATTTGTTCCAAATTTTGGTCATGAAGCTTTCGCTTCATAACTACCCAAAATCTCTCGATGCGCCGGAACTGCAGGCAGTTGGGTGGATTTATGTTTTTATTGATGAACTCTACGTTATTATTGTGGTACTACTGGATGACTTCCCGGCTGTAGTGGCAACTCGCCAAATCTGGCCAAAACTTCACGGGACCTCTATGAGCTTTAATGAAAGGTAGTACGCGGTTTTTGAGGCATTCTTCCTTGTTCAGCATCGAGTCCATCGTCGTATTCATCACGAACACTTTGGTCTTTGCTCCGCAGCTGCATATCCCTTGCCAAATCCTCAGTTTCTTGACAAATTTGCCCATAAAAGCAAACCTAAACTTCGCAGGAACATCTCCTCGTGCCGTCGCCATGTAGAATTTTTGGCCAGGACGCTGTCTGAATTCCATTTTGACGTAGGTTTCATCGTCGTCTTGATACTTCGTCAAAACCTGCTTGTACAATTTCCGAGCTCTTGTTTTGGTGACGAAACTTTGCTTCAATGTTCTGTTCTGTGCTTGCTGGCTTTATAAGAACGATATCCTGCTCGTAAACGAATTCTTCGAACGGTACTGCGAGCAGCAGCGTATTTTTATGCGATTTCATTATCTGAATGTCCAGGGTTTGCTCTGACGGTTCTCAACACCTTCTGGTTCAGCGTGCGGTCATATGTTTCACTACGACGCTTACCTTGAGGCACTCGATCCAAGTTCCTTTGCTCCCTGAAACGTTTGAGCACATCATACACGGTTGATTTGGCGATTTTCAACGTTTTGGCGATTTTTATTGCGGACCACGTTGGATTATCATCTCTCCTCTCGGTTTCCATCTGGAATAAGTTTTGAAGAATTCTTGCTGCGGTAAGTTTCCGTGCCACTGCAACACAATGAGTGATTCCAGATTCTAACTGGACAGAACTTTATGATATGTTATAGGTCATCCAAACTGTCCTTGAGATCAGAACATAAGACATACAGTTGTAACAAAAGCATTCTGGGCGTTTCTGCAAAGCGATGATGTGTATTTAAACACATTCATTTAATATCTTAGAAAAACAATAGACATTATGAGATAATTTTCGGATGTTCTAGGTAATTCAAACTATCCTGGAGTTCAATACTTAAAATCAACAGCTGTAGCTGTAGCTTTCCGGACTGAAGAAAGTACCCATATGTATTCGACCAAATTAAGTGAGTCTTCTAGAAGGTCCATTGTTATAATGAGATGTCTTGGAGTGTTCTTAGCCCTTAAGTATAGTCCTTAAGTTAGGATCTACATTCGTAAAACTAGCTTTATAACATATGAAAGGTGACGATATGCACTTAAACACATTCAAACACATTCATCTGTTAAGTCCCCAGGCATTATAAGATTATCATAGGATGTTCATGTTTATAAGACTTGACTTAAGTTCAGAACTTTTGATATACAGTAGTAACCGGGCATTTCAAATCTACGAGAAAATATATTCAATGAATATTCTGAAACGTCTTAAGTTGTTGAAAACCTGTCCACGTGATAGGTTACGAGACAAAACCAACGCTTATAGATCCTTTATGTGCTTTAGCAGACATCATTAGATTGGGACATTTTATAAAGTGTCAACTGTTTAGTTCAGAACTTACTACCTGAACACTGTTGCTGTACATATATACTTCGGATAATGTTTTCTTCTACATGAAATTCAATTTTTGAAAATAATTCTGATCATTTTTAAAAACATGCTTGACAAATAATGACTTTATTCAGAAGAAACTTATAAACTTAGTGCCTAATCTAGTTTTCTATGAAAATCATAAAAACAATGTTTACATTTATGAGAAGTAAACAAGCGATGCACCACGTGTCCGTCTTCAGATCTTTCCTGTAGGCCCATGTACATGGAACATAGCGCCGTCTAATGTCCGACACTACTATACGGTGGTCTTTCCCCATTTATTGTCGCTTCATAGGTCTTCCGCACTTCTTCTTGGCTTCGGTTTTCCGGATGTAGCGCTTCTTCGCTTACTGTAAGTGATCAACTGCTCAGAGAGTGGAAAAAATGAAATGAAGTTTAGCTTTCTCTTTTTAGATCTTTATTCCCAACACAAGCATTAAAAGCCATAACCATAGAGTATTCAAAAATATGCACCTAACTGTAAATACGGTTTATTAGACCTGTTAGACCGGTTAGACCTCTACTTTTCAGTAAATGTATTTTTCTATGAGTCATTATTTTCAAATGACATTATTTTCAAATGACATTCCAACATTTTGAATTTTACCTATTGAACCAGTGATCCAATTCATTGTTGATTGATAGGCTTTTTACCAAGTCTCTCAGGACCAAATTAATTGTTTCAGAAGCTCATACTGCAGTATGAAACATAAAATAAATTACCTACCAAAAACAATTAGTTTCGATTTTTCTTTAATCCCACAATTCGGCAGGGACACGCGTTATCCCCTGTCCTTATATAAATTGTCACCAGTGTATTTCTCATATCCTATGGTGCTCCCATACCACTTTCAATAAACTAAACAAAATGCACAAAACCACCAAGATATTACTGCATGAAAACATTATTCAATCAGTACCTCTATGACAAATTCATGGACGATAAATCAAAAACACAGGCAAAAGATAAATTATCGTTCAACTTCACCCAATTACGGTGCGAAGTTAAATTTTGCTTGAATGCGATATGCATTCTGAGCCTGGAATATAAACCCAGTATTGACCCTCCGGATAGGAGGAAACAAACTAGAGAGGTAAGTTCTGTGACAGAGCATGCAAGGACTAAATGCCTACGCTGTATTCTCATTGGATTTGGTTTGTGTAAGAGAGACTGTGTATTTTAGAACGAAATGAATGGATATGCTCTGGAATAGCCATCACAAATCATCCCATTTCACAGTCACGTACGCTCCCTTTTTTGTATTGCTCCAGATAATCGTTTTGCAAAAAATTGGTTCTTCCTTTTTTGTTTTTTTTTGTGAAGCTGAACTCGTGCTCTAGAATCAACAGACCGTAAACCACATCATTGAGACACCAGTACTGACCATTTGTGTACACTGGCTTTATTTACTACGATGTAGGAAAGTATTATGGCTCTATCTATCTTTGGTATCATTTTAAAATAATGTTGAGGAACTTAATCGCAATTTTTCGAATAAATTTGTACATACTAGTTTGAACACTAATATTCCAATCATTGATTGTATTCCTGATGTTGCTTTGCAACACTGCTTGCACTGGAAAAAAAGCTCAACCACTACTTGCAGTGGCCAAAAATCGTCCTTTTTTTGCAGATATTTATCAAGCTGGCTCTCGGCCTTATCAATATACGTCTAGAAATAATGGAGTAAACCAGGTAATGAAACAACAAGCTATAGCCACATTGCGTTGTTAGAATTGATGACGTTCGACTACGCTATTAGCTATAAGCCATTTTGATTGTACAGTGCATTATTCTTGGAATTAATATACTTCTCAGAACAACTCAACATTTATGAATTAGTCAATTTTTTTTTTGTTTTTGAAAAACGACTGAGACATTAACGCTTTAAAGCTGACCAAGTTTCGTGACGGTTGCAATTCGATTTGTTTTTTAATTGTAGTACCTAGTATAGAAAACAAAGACGTAGTCCTACGTAAAAAAAAACACATGCCCTTATACGGAGAAACCGCTTGTGTATGAAAAAAATTTTATCTAAAAACATCAATAGCTAATTATTACAAGAATACAATTTGAAAAATTGACTCTTGTTTAAAAAAAATAGAAAAGTCTCTTAAAGAAAGTTAAGTTTAATAATAAACACTTGTTGAAATTGAAAAATTCGATTATAAAGTGAGAGAAAAAGTGAACAGAAGATTCGCCGAATTCAAACAATTCTTCGACAGTCGTAAACGCTTGCATCATAGCTGTTCCCAAGTAAACAGCTTGTAATAAACAATTTAAAAGTACTGTCCAATGACAAAAACAGTTTTTCAATTTAAGTGTATAATACTTTATTTCATATTTTAATATGACGCAATAAGCGTAAAAAGTGAATCCTTATAAATAACATGGAAAAAAAAAATCCTCATGCAAAAATATAACATCGCCTAGCGTGGGATTTGAGAGCTAGTCCATGATAGGTTTGTAGCTTCTTTGCTTAGCCAATGGAGTAAATCTTGCCAAAAGATATAAATCCACCAAATCCACCAAATCGCCAAATTGAAAAATTCTGAGCAATTATGAAGACCAAACTTCGCAAACCTCCCTACAGTAACAAAACAGAGCTAGAGGTGAAGAAAATTTGGGTAAAAACACTGGGAATATCGGTTGTAAAAAATTCGATGGGTGGAATGCAAACGATGGTTTTTTGGGAAGGAAGATGTAATTGAATGGATCGAAATTTTTGGATAAAAAATCATTAGTAGTTGTTAATTTCCTGAAAATTTCAGGATAATCCAATTATCGGTTCAATTTTCGTGAGTAAATTTGTGTGTCCCATTTTTTTAAACACCCTTTAATTGCAAAGTTTTCATCTGTGTTCGATGATGAATGGCGTTTGGAATACGGCAAGTCTCCGACCTCTTCTGAACCGCTTTTGAACTCTTTCTACCATTCGTGTGCTCTTATTTTCGAAAGAACGGATACTCCATAAGCTTTCTGCAACATTTTCAACAGTTCAAATTGCAGTTTTCAAATTTCATGCAAACTTTTTGTTCAACAAATGTTGTCATGGTGAAATGCAACAGAACATTAAAAACTTGTTTGATGTAAAGAGTTGGCAAACAAACACTAGTGTTCCGATCACGCTTAAATTTTCTTACAGATGTCAGCTAAAACTGTACCTACTTAAGAAAAAAAATCTCTTTCATTGGAATTAAAAATCTACGGTCCTTTTTTATCAAAATGTAACTACTGAATCGATATTCAGCCGAGACGCCATGAAGTTAGCTGCATCGTCTGACGGACGCTCCGGTCATGTTTATGCTCGATCGTTCTCATGGATGCTTCCATCAATCGCATTGATCTTCAAGTATGACCATTCTAGAAAGAATTGTGTGCACCCACATACAAAATCCAGGGGTTGTCTCAGCTTTAGAAAACATATGCATAATATGAACCGTGGTGATCGATTTGTTGAGGTCGCAAACAAGCCTCACGGCCCTTTCCACAACATCATTCACAACAGTAAGGGCCTTAACTCGTCGATGTGCTGTTGAAGAGATAAAATCCACAGTCATTTTCAATAGTTACAATGCACTTTTTTTTTTATCTAAATCGTACTTATATTCATAAAAATAAATCACTTGTTTCGGTTGGTACACTGATAGGCAAAATAAAGTGCCCACCTCTTCGTTTTTTCAATTTCTCTCATTTACTTGGTTCAAGTTATAGTAAACACAGTGTAGTTTTTTTTCTTATTTTATTTTTTATATTCTTTTGAAGTTTCACTTATGGAATACTGAAAAAAAGGAGTTATACTTAAAAAAAAAAATCAATTTGTGTTGAAAAAAAACAGTGACAAAATAAAGAGCCCACTTCAAAAATAGATATGTTTTCGATAAGTTTCCATTGGAAGACCCCTCGATTGTTTATGTTTTGATATTTTGACATGTTTTGAAGAAAACGGCTCAATTTGCATTTGTATACGTGATCGCATTTGATTCAATTGAAAAAAATGGAGAACGCAGTGCTTTCGAAAGCAATTCCCTTGTGTATCCGAAAATTGGTCGTTCGTGATGTGCAAAACGGTGAATCGCACCGGGCTGTCGCTAAGAAGTACAGTATTAGTGTGGCAGCGGTTGGCAAAATTCTTCTGAAGCTTAAAACTTTTGGATCAGTAGAGGATCGCCCTGGCAGAGGCAGGAAGCGGAAAACGGATGCAAAAACGGACACCAAGATCATGCGCGAAGTCAAGAAGAACCCGAAGGTAACTGTCCGCGAGATCCAGGAAACCCTTCAGTTATCAGTTTCCGGTCGAACTGTTCGTCGCCGTCTCGTAGCACAGGGGTTGAATAGCAAACTTGCCCGGAAGCGCCCATTTATCAGCAAGGCAAACAAAGCCAAACGGCTTCAGTTTGCTAAAGAGCATGCTGATAAGCCCCTAGAGTTCTGGAAAACGGTTCTCTGGACGGCCGAATCAAAATTCGAGCTGTTTAACCGAAAGCGGCGGGTTCGTGTTTGGTGCAGATCGGGAGAGGAGCTTCAGGAGCGCCACATCCAAGGCACGATGAAGCATGGAGGAGGAAATGTGATGGTCTGGGGGTGTTTTTCGTGGGGTGGAGTGAGAAACATTGTGAAAATCGACGGGATAATGACGGCAGATTCTTACATCAACATCCTGCGAGAAAATCTGGAGGTTTCGCTGATCCAGACGGGGTTTGAAGAGAAGTTCGTATTCCAGCAGGACAACGACCCGAAGCATACTGCCAAGAAGACCAAGTCTTTCTTGCGGTCTTGTCGGATCAAACCGCTGGAATGGCCTCCACAAAGCCCGGACCTCAATCCCATCGAGAATTTGTGGGCGATTCTCGATGACAGGGTTGACAAAACTGGTATTACCAATAAAAATAACTATTTTGAAGCCCTGGAGCGCGCCTGGGAAGAGCTAGATCCACAGCACCTAAAGAACCTGGTCGAGAGCATGGCGAAGGCCAAAGGAGGACACATCAATTATTGAAATGCTTTTATTTTACTTTAATTTATGTTTTCTGTACCCTAAATGCAGTGGGCACTTTATTTTGTCACTGTTTTTTTTTTCAACGCAAACTGATTTTTTTTTCTTTAAGTTTAACTCCTTTTTTTCAGTATTCCATAAGTGAAACTTAAAAAGAATATAAAAAATAAGATAATAAAAAATATACAGTGTGTTTACTTTAATTTGAACCAAGTAAATGAGAGAAATTGAAAAAACGATGAGGTGGGCACTTTATTTTGCCTATCAGTGTAATAGTAAATAAACTTTCATGAACATGAGATGAGAGAAAAATTCTTATGATATTATGATTCAAACGGTGCCAACTGTCAAACTGTGTCAAACATGCGCAGCGCATGTTATTTTTATTCCTCCATGCTGAGTGAACGCCCCACACCACTTGGTTGCTTCGCGCACACAGCAGTAGGCTGCAGGACAAGCTGCAGATGGCAGTGCTGTTAGAAAAAACATTCTAATGGACCATTCGATGGGATAGTCATTTGTTTTAGCTGAATAACTTTTTCCACATATGCCGAATCGCTTAGCGGTCTTCAAAGAAAATTTTCTTGGCAAATTTCCCAGAGAATAATTGGATTAATTTATTTTTAGAGGACAATGGGTGACCTCGCCAGATTGTTATCTGCAAACGAACATTTCCCCGTAGAAAATCATGTGTTTAATAGATTAGTTTCGTTCTGGAATTCTTCTGCGTCCTAGTCTGCGTCGCTAGAATTATTTTTTCCATGAAGAGCTTCATGTCGTCTGCATATATAAGTACTTGAATTTTTTTTTTTAGTATGAGGGAAATGTCGATTACGTACAAAATAAAAACAAGTGAGCCTAAATGTGAACCTTGGGGTACCCTCGATAGACTGAGATGGGGTCTGAAAGTTTATTTTGAAGACGAACTATTTGTTAGCGATGCGTTAAATATGACTGCAGCCAATTCAACAAGTCCAGGTTTCTTTTTTTTTTGCAATTTCAAGAGTAATAATGGAATTTTGATTCGTTCAAATGCTTTACTGAAGTCAGTGCTATGGGCTTCTAAAAGGATAAAAGTTACCAATTCAAGATGCTTAGAGGTAGTTGAGCGATCTTTAAAAAAGCCGTGCAGTTTGCTTGTTATTTGATTTTTTACTTTCTGACTAATATTTTCATTTACGAGAGACTCAAAAAGTTTTGGATTGCAAGAGATAATGGCAATTCCACGACAGTTGCGGATGTCAGATTTCGTGCCTGATTTGAAAATCGGAATCAAATAAGAGGTTTTCCATATGTTAGCCAATTTTCCGCTTTTTAGAGACGTAATAAAAAAAAAGTTCTTAAGGAAGAGTAAGTTTGCCTGTAAGATTCTTCAAAAATATTGGAGCACAAACACAACGTTTTAACATACTTTTGTATTCTGCTAGAATAAACCACCCACACTTGTGAGTGGTCCCAACAGCATTCCAACTGTTGGTTTTTAATCGGTGCCAAAATTCAAATAACTTTAATATACATCTCTGAAAAGAGAACAGATAGGGCTTCAAATGGTGAGTTGACAACTTGGCAGGAGGGTGCGACCGACCTCTGGTCCTCACAAGTTCCTACCTCACGCCTCCACGAGTCATATGATCACAAAAGACTGCCAGCTGAAACATGGAGACGCTGGTTGGCGTAGCCTGGGCAATGTTGTCAATCCGACAATAGCGAAGTGAGGGGGTGCGACCGGTACATCATATCATAATTTTCCATTCTCATATCTTTCAGGTCTTCCAGGTCGTCAGGTATTACAAAATAATTTAAAATTTAAAATTCTTTTTTTTTTCATGGCGGTCATACACTGCCTAAATTTTCTGGTTCATAATGGATGCGCAAGTTTGTCTACAATTGCAACAAAACAGCAGTCGGCACACATGTAATTTTCAATTCATATTACAATATACCCTCACTATATATTTTATCTTATAGGACATTGTTTATTCATAGCCTAATTCTGTATATTTCATTACATGTATTACGCCAGAAAGGTAAATTTCTCTCAGGTACCATACAGTTTAGGAGAGGAGGTCTTGCGGTTATAGGATGATCATCTTCTAGTAGAAAGCAGCAGTAAGAATGGGGATCAATTTACAGCTGTATCTAGCACCGTCGGAGTGGCCTTCTCGAAAGTAGCAATGGATGTATATATAGATGTGTAGATACTAGTATGTGTTATTATATGATGCATGTTTTTTACAAGCTCTAGCATATTTTCATTAATAGAAATGTTGACGACTCTCTCGACCACTCAACCTTTAATTCCTTCATTATATTTTCCATTAAATGGCGTAATATGACCTTAACATTTCAGTACATGATCATCAACTACTATTTGAGCGGTTCAGAGGAACACAGCTGTTCATCATTATTAATTGCATATCATAAATATAATATTATGGAAGAAGTAATAAAATAATTAATAAAATTTTAATTGCTTCAGATTGGTGATCCGGCCGGTATAATTATTTATTATATATACCTTCATTCCAGAAGGTTACATATCTATATGTCATGATTAAATACGTAATAATATAATATTATGGTTTTATATACAATTGAATGCTTTATTTATACCTCAATGAATAACAAGATGACCTTCACATTCCAGAGATACAGTCACCCTTCAGTGATACAAAGTGGTACGAAGCTGCATATTATTATTACTGCCTTAATATTATTATTTCAGCAGGTTAATTAATTTAGTTTAACATGGTTATCATAGGCTCGTGAACTCCAACTATTGCATAATTTAACTAAATATCCTTATATAATTTTTGCTCTACTATATATTCATATATAACATATTATTATTACATTACATCTATATTTATATAAATATAATAAATACTGGGTTGGGAGGGAGCACCAGGGTATCATTCAAGCTGAAACTGGACGATGGTTTGATTGACTGCCTGAGTCTAGGAGGGAACAAACAGTATCATTTCTTATCCTATCGATTCGAGTGTGGTGCTGCGAGTTCTACTTCAACAGTTTCAGGGAGAGTGACGCGCCCTTCTTAACAAGCCATCCTGTAGAAAGCTTAATGAGTATTGCGAATTGTGTTATTCGATTTGTTGGATCATATCGTTGGAAGGAGATTCTTAATTTCCCGTGGATTTCGTGTAAGTGTCTCTGCTTACGGGTCCACCCCTCCGTTTTTGGCCCTTCATACAGCGATAGTGCGAATTCAGATCGGTGGCCCAATTTGATCTTGCTGTTAAGTGGAGCTGCATCCAAGCCAAGGGCTAGAGGGGATGGTGGCTACCATACATACATACATACATACATCTCTGAAAAGAGAACAGATCGCGAAAATAGTTAAATATAACTGATTTGATGTTGACGTCAGTTGAATTCAGCACACCATTAACCAAAACGGATCCTGCTGCGAACTCAACCATTTTATCCAACGTCCCAGTGATTTTTCGTGTAAGTGCAGAGGTGTTCTCGGCTTCCAATGAAGCACGCATTCCTACCCATTCCTTACTTGACCCGCATACGGGCGAGGCCGGCGCTGGCGAGATCACCAATTTTTACAGATTGAGGATGTATGCTAGTCTCAAGCATCATCTTTTGGTTCTCTTTGTAATAACAACTGATCTGGCAATAACGGAGTACCAACCTCGGACGGTCAATCATGCTCAAGATTCTTCAAAAATATGAGTGCGATAGTTTTTAGAGCTTTGAAAATTTTGTGAGTAGATAATTGAATGACAGATATAGTTTTGGAAATTTCGAGAATGAATGCTAAGAATCCGCGATCGCGGTCTTCTTCGGAGAATTTGGTTAATACTTCTTGGCACAAATATGCAAAAAAAACTTTCATTATTCAGAAGGGGTTTCACCTACATTTCCGTAAAAATGAGGTCGTGAGGAAAAATTGCTACTTTTCAATTTCGTTTTCACATAATTGAAGAAGTTCTTGTGGTATGACTTGACTTCATTTTCGACTTACCGATTATATTCTTCATGTGCAGAGTTAATGATTGTGTTAAGCTGGTGGCATATGCCATGAGAATTTTGTAAATTTGTGCTAGTGTTTTGCTTTTTATATAATGTATGTGCGTTTTGTGTTTTGTTCTTTAAAGTTTTCAATTGTGGATTGAACCACGGTAGTTTATTGTTTTGAATTCACCTTCTTCTTTTTATTGATACATCTTCTGAAATAAGACACTAAATAATTGAATGAAATTTGCCTACTTCACTTTCGACATTTCCTTCGACACTTATTTTGTTTTGCCAATTTATTGTACATAGTCTACGTTTTGCTTCCTCTTCATTTGCTTGATTATATTCCGGCACTTTCTCAAATTCCCAGTCGCAGGGGAAGGAAGTGTTATGTATGAAGATTGAATATTCGATTGCTGCATGAAATATTTCATTTTTTATTTCATAAAGGTGACAATGATGTATACATACAAAAGTCTTCAGTACAGTTCGAAATAAAAGGTCAAAGTATGCATTTTGCTGATTTTTAATATGATTTATTTGACGTAAGCCAAAATATAACATTTTTGGCGAATAGAAATTGCTATGTTTTGTGTTCATCTACGACTGGGAGAAGAAAGGATTCATTTTCAATAGCAGTGATGAAGTTCGTATTAAAGTCGCCAAAAATATGCTGTTTTACTTCTGGTTCAATATTTGACATGATAATTTTGACATTTGAAAACATAGTTCGAAAGATTTTGGCATGTTTGGGTGGTAAATACACAGATGCAAAAATGTCTGTTTCATCAGCAATAAGTGCTTTAACCCAGACATGCTCAAATTCTTTGTACTTGATAGTTTTTAGTCCTTGAGAAGTAAAGTCTCCATGGATGGCAATGAGAACTGTTCCTCCAATTTTTTAATTGCTAACGTTTGCATTTAAAAAAATCGACAAAAATTGCCGATTTTTCATGAGTTCACCTTCACCCGCACTGACTACGCATTCAGCATCAATCATTGTAACCCATCAGTCAGCAGACACAATTTGACAGCTCTATCAGTCGAACTCTAAACAACAATCGATTGGTTCACTATTGTAGAACCCCTAGGTCCGAAGTACACCTTGCAGTCTGCACCGTGCAACAATTCTTGTGCTTACTTTCGGAACCTTTCGATACCAGTATCTTTGTTCTTGTTTTGATTCGCTATGTTATTTTGACACAATATTTGAGAGTGCTTTGGTGTGAGTTACGTTATTATAGGCGAATCATTAAGCGTGGAACCGAGCTTGGGACTGGTGTGCTAGTACTTCCTGAGCCAAAAACATGTACATTTTCTTCGTAACTATACACCTGCTACTCTAACCGTGATGGCAAAAACAATGAAGCAACTACGTTCAGAAGTGTGCGCGTTCAAAGAACGGTACCCCGCCGCGTCAAAAACGGGCATCGTGCGGCACTTTGTGGAAGCTCCGGAGTCTACAACATCTTGGCACTATTAGATAACAATCAGAGCATCGAAAAAAAGCCTGGTTCCGGACGGCCGACGACCCTGAGTGACAAGAAGCTCCAAAGGATGCTGTAGAGGAAGACCGAGGGAGAGGTGGCTCCATCGCTGTGTGCGCTTGGTCGGGAGGTCGGTTCAACTGGCCAAACAGTGAAAAAGTACCTTTCAAACATGATGTCAAACATGTCAGGAAGCGGATGTCGCGTCCACTGGTTTCGGAGCTTCAGGCAATGACGCAGCGGCAGCGACTGAATAAGATGGTCAAATCGATTTTTCCGGCGAATCGCGACGTAGCGGTGGTGATGGACGACGAGACCTACCTCACCCTGGATGGCAGCGACTGGCAGAGCACTTTACTTCCCCCACGAAGGAAGTAACCTCTGAGGTGAAGTTCATTTCACACACCAAGAAGCTGCTGTTGTGGCTGACAATCAGCGAGAAAAGGATGTCAAAACTGCTCTTCTTTCACTCCGGACTGGCCGTGAACGAGGAAATTTACAGTACGAGATGCCTGCCGTAAGCTGCGTCGTTCATAAAGAAATAGCATAAGGGCATAGACGCGGTGTTCTGGCCGGATCTGGCGTCGGCCCACTTCTCGAAGCTCGTTGAAGAAGATGGAGCGACTGATTAAGTCCGTGAATCCGTCCAACGTCCCCAGCTGCGTCCCATCGTGAATTCCTGGGCCAATCTGAAGCGTAAGATCTACTCCAACAATTTTGTCGTGAAAACTGAGGAGGAACTCAAAAACATGCCTACAGGCATGTTTTTGGCTACCATAGCGAATGTTCCGGTTAAATCGCGGAAGGCCACTTTCAAGGACGTAGATTTTTTTTGCAAGTAAGCTTAAATAATTACCTTCCATGGGAAATTTATCAACAGCAACTATCTGTCTAAGCTTTTTTTTATCACCATCCGAAAAGAAGTCCATTTTTTTAATGCAAACGTTATGTTGCAAATTGCGGTCATGTCGAAGTACATTTAAGCTTTTTCCAAAACTTTCTTCGCTTCTGACGATTTCATCCCAGCTTGATTCGGTTGCCAAAATAACGTTGAAAGATGAAGATAAAAGTTTTTGTTGAATTTATTTCATTTTGGATAGGATTGAAATTTTTATAATACACCAAAGCTTGAAGAAGCTGTCGAAATTTGCTTTGAAGTACCTTTTTTGGCAGGCCATATGCAATTGTGGAAAACGGAGTTAACCATTGCGCCGTAAACCGAGAAATTTACATAACAGAGTGCCTTCAAAAAATGCTGGCAATTTTTGGGTCAGCACTATCAAATACCGTTGTTTTGTCTCGAATTTGTTATATGTCACAACTTCAAAACCTTACAGGAGTGGTATGAAGCTAATTCTGTGGATTATGTACCGAAAGACATTTATCCACCAAATTATCCTGAGCTCCTTCAGATCGAAATTTATAGGGCGTTAATTCAATATGTCAAGCATTTTAGATAAACCCATCATAAAGTTTAACCGATGAATGTAAGCTGCAATAAATACAAACACTAAAGTACTGTAAACATTTGGTTTTATTTTGATAGCTGTAGCCGATTTAGCACTCAATCTAAAGTATCACAATAATTATCGACTCACCCTATATTGCCATGAGATTTTTTCTTTCAACACAAACGTATACACAATAATCTTTCTATGCACGCGCCAATCCTTTGTTTTGCGTAAGACTGATTGCGAAGCGTTCTGAATAAAACCAGAACGCGTATCCTATTTGAGCTACTGTTAACGTTCGCAGTGTTTCAGTTTTTCCCGACAGTCACCATTTTCAACTTCTATCAATTTACCCTTACCGTAAGACGTAGTCCATACGACAAAAGACAACTCGTCCAGATAGGGTTTTAAAAACGCGCCCTCCAAACCCAACTCTCCAAAACGCATCCTTTACATACGACGTCATAAGATTAATCGTATCACAGGACATACCATGGGTTAAAACTGAATCACTTAACGCTATCTTGCGGTGGAAATAATTTTCTGACCTTGTAACCTATACTATGCGTAAGCCATTCCATGCCTGCAGTCTGACGACAAACTTTGCAATTTAATAGCATCAGATAAAGTGGAACATCCGTAGCTACCAGCAAGGGAAGAAACGGAAAATGTAATTTTCATTCCAAATTAAATTAAATTCCTCAAGATCCCGAATGCAGACCAACGGAATCACTGATGTGGAATGCAAAGAACATGGCATAAGTTTGAAAAAATATAATTACAATCTATGAAAAACGACCAAAACTTACAAAGCGATGAATTTCACACTAAGCGAAGAAAAAAAGTCTCATCTTTGAAAGTTACTAACAATACACTACCCTAGCCAGTGGAGAGTAAATTTTTGCATTCGTTTTTTTTTTCACAACATTAAAGAAAAATCTTCAAAGTGACCCCACAACGAGCGAACGGAATAATTCAGGCGGAAAATAAACATTGATTTCTCCTCTCATTATACTGGTTCATTCGGCCGTATCTACATGCATTAGACTGATTCAAAACGCAAGTTTCGCTCCACTGAATTGAATCGATTTAAAATCGAGGAATAGATAGAAATATCTGAAATTAGAACGCATTTAATAGGAACTTCAGTAAGCAGAAACTTTCTAAAACTAATAAGAGTAGTATTTTAAAAACAACAGCGATTTCTTTGTTCATATATTTTTTAACATTAACTTCATTCTTCTTATGAAAATAAAACAAAAGAAATTTTTGCTGGTGTTTTATGATGATGATGATGATCAATCAATTGCACGCTGTTCGTGGAATAGAACTGGCGACAACAAGAAATTTTCAAATTGTGTAATATTCTAATGTGCATGTGTCACGCTCGCGGCCTGAGCTTCACAGTTCTGGACAAAAGAGGGTGACAAAATGTGCAGTTTATTCATAGTAGAGAGGCTGGTTTGCCATAGAATGGAATCAATTTATGAAAATAATTTTCGTCCCACCCACGCCTGTCTGCGGCATTCACAGTGAAAGTGTGCGATTTATGTGCAGCCATTTCCTTTTATCATCCAACTTTTTGCATTTCCGGCAACAAAAAACTGGGTGGATCAAAGAGCCTCGATAGGGAAATTTACGGTAGGGAAGCTTCTGCAGCAGTATTTTGGTGAAAAATCGGCAATAGCGTCAGTTGTTTTCACGATACAGTCCCTTCGAAAGGCAGAGTTCTGTCAAATTTTAATGAGTCATATTTTTGTGTGTGTATGCGAACGAGTGAGTGCTTAATTGAGTGATGAATGAAGCAATGCTATATCAAAACTGTTTGTATTCGAATTGTTCGAAGGTGCTAAAGTCATTGTCTGTTCAGTGTAGGGTCCTTCCTTAGCTCAGTCGGCAATGGCGCAGCTACAAGGCAATACGAAGCTGTTAGTTGCTGGGTTCGATTCCGAGAACAAAAAAAATGAAAATGATCAAGGCAACTAATTTTTCGTTCGTCCACATCTATCACACTCGATAGAAATACGAACCAAGCGATAGGTTAAAACACTACACAGAAAAAAATAATTAATTTTAACAAGCGCGTAAAATTTCCCCTCGTGTAATTCCAAGCCAAAGGAGCGTAAACAATGATATTGTTTGCAATCTTTCATACAACAGGCTTGATTCAGGCGTTATCTTGCTTAAATCTACATGAAATATCCCATTAATTTCTGCCAAATCTGGCATTCCCTTTATGTGCATTAGAAAACGCAGAAAATTCAGTGTTTCTTTTTACCTGTGTATGCAAAGCCAGTTTATTTGTTTTATTTGTGACACTTTTCATCAGAAGGGTGCATTCCTGTCTTAATTATTGCATCCATAAACATCTTCATATAAAACTCTGATTTCGACTCTTATTCTTAAACTTCTTAACTTCTCCTTCTATTCATCCGTTGGTTTGCTTCAACTTTTCGTACTTTTTACTGTTCTTCTGCTTTTCCTTCCTCTTTTTTCTTATCTTCTCCTGCTTGTCTCCTTCCGCATTTTTTCTTCTGTTTCTCCTTTCCGTTGATGCTTCAATTTCTTGTGCCTCTGCTATTTTGTTTTTCTTCTTTGACTTCTATTATTTTACTTCATCAGCTTTGCATTTCTTCTCTGACTTTTTACATATCTCTTCTTCATATTATCTTTTCTATTTCACTACTTCACACCTTTCCTCTGCTTCGCTTCCACAACTTCATCTGCTTTATTTGTAAAATTTTTTTCTTCGACTTCTCTTCGTGATTTCTTTCCCTTCCCTTCATCCGCTCTGATTTCGTTACGCTTTTCTTTCCTACTGCTTTTCTTCAGTTTATCTTCTTCCGTAGTTGTTTTCATCGCCGTTTCTTCTTTCGCTTAGGTTCTTCAGATTTTCTTCGTCCGCTTTTATTATTTCGGACACGTCAGCTTTCCTCGTTTTCTTCATCAGCTTATTCCTCTTTCTGATTCCGCCACAGTTTTCTTAACAGTCTTGGTACCGTTGGCCATGGCGTCGCGGAGGCTGGACCCAATGTCTTTTTTCTGCCTCTCATTTTCAAATTTCAAGAACTAAACGCTGCACATCCATTCTTCGAGAGAAACATGGGTGTACGCTACTTTTGTGTTAGAACGCGTTGGTCTGCCGTGCGTCCGCGTTCCGACCACCCACAGGTATATTCCTTCATTTCATTGGTTCACATACCACTGGGTATCCCACAGACGACGTTTGGATTGCTTCACTTCCCTTAAAGCATCTTCTCCTGGAATTGGGTCATCGATGGCCTTTTTCCTCATGGCTTCATTGCCCTAGTCGATTGGCCTTTAAATTTGCACTGATTCTGAAGTGCCAAGGAATCCAGCCGAATTACATTGGTATGTTCCGCGCTATTTTTTCCACTTATGTACCAGCAGTTTCTCAGTTTAAGAATGCGGCCCCTACCGTATCTCCACTCTTAGAGCCGTCGGTGTGGACGACGGTCGATCAATGGAAGCGGGTGCTCAGCAACTGTGTCACGATCGAGTGGACTTTCTCCGGAGGATCACCGGCTCGTATGCTTTTCTTCACGTCCCACACAATCGTCCCACATGATCAAAAGTATCAAACTGGTCACGAAAGCATGATAGGCATACCGAAACATTGAGTTGTATGAAGAAGCGAGAGTCTGCAAAGTTGCTGGTCCTCCTCGGCTCACTGAGCCTATTCCGCAGGTCAGCTTTGCGATAACTATTGCCGATCCCATCTGCAGCAATGCCGTCCGATTGCTACGTGGAACCTTGACACCGATCATATTTAAAACCCGCAATCGAGCCTTACACGCTTTCTTCTCCATCTGAAAGTGTGGATTAAATATTAATGTTCGATCCAGAGTAACACCCTTAGCCGGTTGGTCCTTGGAACGGCGACTCGCTCCATGGTTATGTCACGTGTAGGTTTTCGACGAGCATTTGGACTGCAAAAGAATATTTGCGACTCTTTGCTGAAATGGTGAATCCTACGCTCTTCGCCCAATTGTGCACGGCCTTGACGGCAGTCTGCAGCTTGTGATGTAGGCCTTCAATTTTTGCTCTTCGTATCACGAAAAGGATGTCGTCCACGTACAACAATATATTAACTCCACTTGGTACTACCCAAAAGATAGGCGTAGGATTCGGCATAGCGTCACCGACAGGACCAAACCCTGTGGCACTCCATTTTTCAGCTCGTGTGCACGGGACATGTGTCCTCTTACAGACCACTGAAACGTCGGTTCCGAAAAAGCTCCACAATATGTTTATCATGCGATCACGTATCCGCCACGATTTTATTATGCGCAGTGTGATATCCTATGCCTTCGGCAGATCTAAGATTGCTATCAGGGAGTGTTCACTTGCGGAACGCAGTGATCTCTCCAGCTCTGCAAACTAGGTTTCGGAACCGCGTCCTGCTGGAAACGTGTGTTTGCGTTTTTCAAGCCATCCATTTGACTGTAGCTTGGCAATCAGTCGTCAGTTGATGATACGCTAAAAGAGCTTCGCCATGCAGCTGGTAAGCGAGATTGGTCGAAATACACCAAGTCCAGAATCATGGCTGTTCGGTTTTGGAATGGGAACGACTATAACATTTTGCCAGTTTATGGGAAACTCACTATTTTGTCACATTTTGTTCAGCAGCTCGAGGAGCGTAACGTTCACAGACAGAGAAAAACGTCGAAACAATGGGTACCGGATCATGTCTGCACCTTGCCCTTTGTCGAGAGCCCGCAGATGTTCGTTCAGGGTGATTTCAATGTTGTACAGATCATCGGTGTTAGGCGAAACATCTACGGACTAACTGGAAATTAGAAGAAAAATTAGTATTCTCCATTTAATTCCAACTACCTTTGCTTATCTTCGACAGATACGCGTATTTCGTCTGCAATGTGCAGACTTCTTCAGTGTCTCGTACTAATAACTCGACTTAAAGAAAACCTTCGCCACCTGCCGTATACATACTATTTTCTAAATGCAAAAAGTTTACTTATCATTATTTAGTTTATACCTATCTTATTAGTATTTTGTTTATACCTAGCCTGAGTCAAAAACAAATGTACTTAATATCTACCTCGCTGTTTTCGTCTATAGCTAACCTACTTATTGTGTAGCAACGGGTGCTCCGCTTCGTCGGGTTTGATGTCGTTTGGGTAGTAAGTTGAAGAGCCATGTGTAACCGTTGCCTTGGTCTTTGTTTAGTAGATTTGTGTTCTGTTGTTTGTTTATTTCTAAGCTTTCTGCGACGTCTAATTTCCAGGGTGTTGAAGTAGTCCGTAATATTGTGATGTCATTCGTCGTTATGTCGTGATTTTCCGTGAAGATGTGTTCTGCGACTGTTGATTTGAAGTTATGTGAAATTCCTTTCTCGTTCTGTCTGACATCCTTAGTCACCTAATTTGCTTCTAATTTCTAGTTACAAGCATTCCACTAAACAGCTCAAACCCTCTAGGATTCATCTACGGACTCTCGTTCAGGTGCTGCCTTCCCTATCTGGAACGATGGAGGGGGGGGGGGGGGGTAGCTGAAGGTTGCTGATCTTGCGTTGTATCATTTAGCCAGTTCTTCCGCTGCTTCTTCGGGGTTGTCTACGAAACCACCCTTTCGCTTGAGTACTACCGTGCACTGTTGTTGGCTGTTACGCAGAGTATTCACCATCTGCCACAGTTCGGTCCTGGTGCTGCTAGCGGAGATTGTCACCACGAAGTTCTGCCACGATTACTCCTTTGCTTTCTGGATTGCCTCTGACTTCCTGGAATCTTGCTAATGCTTTGGGTTGTTCAGGATCAGATTGCTGTAGTTGTCGAAGGGACCGCAGGCAATTTCGTCACAGTTACAATGCCTCCTTTGCATTGGGACACCACCACGTTACCGTTCTTGGTCCAACATGGCCGCTGGTCCGCGGTATGGAGTTAATCGCAGCCACTATTAGTTTCTCGGTGAAGCTGTGAACGTCTCAGTTGATATCTGGGGGAATGGTTTCGGCGGTAATGCATTCATACAACGACCAGTTATCACGTTTATAGAGCCACTTTTGCCATACCGTCTGCGAATCCGACCACCCGAGTATAAACACTGTTATTGGAAAGTGGTCATCGTTGTGCATGTCCGAAAGGGTTCGCCAAATAAACCCGCTAGCTGTATCGATATGGATAGCCGCGCCATCATTCAGGATCACAAGCTGCTTACCCAATTAACGCGGCCTGACACTGAACGGAGCTCGGCGGAACATATATAGAAAATAAAATTTCCTGAATTGGTGCGTGGAAATGTGCTACGACGAGGTGAACGGCTGTGTCGATCCACCCGTACATGCTTGAAAGGTATACCTTACCAGATAGTCGAGTTAAAGCAGTCTCAAAGTACTCTTTGAGTAACGATCATTGAAACTGCCTCCTTCCTTTTTAATTTAATGTATTTATATTCGGTTCCTTTCTTGATACATATTTTAACCATAATTTTGTGATTCAAAGAATGTTTTAACATACAATATATTCACACGTCTTATGAACACATATTTTCAGTGGGAATAGTGGGAAGGCCTTATCGCCAGCACGACGAAAATAAAAATAATCAAGGCAACTAATTTTTCGTTCATCCACATCGATGAAACTCGATTTCTCCTAATGGCAAACATGGACTATATATACCTGTAATCCTCACTATTCCATTGTATGAAGGGCCAAATACGGGGGTGTGGACGCGTAAGTAGAAATGCTCCTTTTACAAGATATGAACAGTAAGAAATACACATAAGGATTCTCGTCTACTTGTTTGTTATAAATACTGAGTAGAAAACTCACCACTGTTAGTTATTAATTCGTGGAAAGACTGTGGTCAGGTATTATCTTTATCTCACCGCTATGAGTTGGTAATTAGCTGATCATCTCTCCATTTTCACTCCTACTCCGAGATTGTTTGTATAACAGCCCTACTTGTGGCAATTCTTGTATATCTCTTGTATATCAGTCTTGGACTCTCAATAACCATGTGTTCGCATGTTGTTGATGCCAGACAGTGTCTGCGTCAGCTAAAAGCTAACCTTACCATACTTCCTGTTTATTTAGGTCGACAGTATCGGTCTGTGCGTCCTTCTACTGTTTTTCGAAATAATCCACTTTTGCTGCTACCTTGACTCTCTTTCTCAATTCTTGTATTCCAATGTGTTGCGTGATGTCGATTGGGATCATTCCTGCGATGACGCATATGGCTTCTGGTTATATACCTCAGTACGCACTCACTTCGCTTCGTTTCCAGTGCCGCAAACCAGTTTGAACTTTTTTATGCTTGGCTTTATACGCCCTTCGCTGCGTAGTAAGTAAAAGTAAGCAATACCAATTTTTGTTTCAATATTTGTGAGTAAATTCAACTCAAAACTAAATAAATTTAAGGATTGAGGGATTTTTTTTTACTATCGTACAGGTTTGGTCCGAACGGTCTCAGATTGTTACGAAGTTACGAAGTTACGAAAACCATAAACTGCCCCTTATGCAGTCGGTCGAATTTTTTTGTGTGACTATCGATAGTAGATAATTGAACGGTGAAAACCAAAAAAAAAGCTTTATGAGCCATGTACATACCGAGATGCAGGATGTAGAGTCGATGGTAGCAAATAAAGTATTGTGATTTATACTTGTATTTTCATAGGTACAGTTACATTTAAAGAGGCTAATAATGCCTCAAGTTGTCAATTTCAATAGTGAAATTCAAGTGGTATTATGGACAACCGAAAAATTACTGATATAATAAATGCACCAGGGTAAAGCTCCTATAGAGCTAGAAAAGCGTTGGCTTCCATCTGTGACATTTTTTCGGGGTGTAAAAACAAAAAAAAAAGTAACTTAGATACAAAAAAATCTGGATTAACGATTGAATAAATTAACACAGCAGGCTTACAGGATGAAAGCTTGATTTGATCGTTTGAATGGCAATTTTCTCAATGCTCGATTCAGGAAGAAGAGTTGCTTGAAGTCAAACCTATTGCTTTTCTTCATCTGGACATCAAAACAATCTTGAACTTCTTGAGCTTAAAAGACCTTTAGAACATTGTTCAAGGCATCATTTGACCGAACATCATAATCCTAGATCCAAAGAGTTTGGAAAGCACCATTGAATTTCTTAACCTCATCAAAAGTTTTAGAACTTTACTCAAGACTTGTTTGATTCTGTCGATTTTCAAGATCTGAACGCCATAATATTTCGAAGAGTTCTAAATACCCCGTCGAATCGATTCAATATGATGCGCATTGTGCCAGAAGACTCCCTTAAACTCATTGAGCGTATGTTAATTTCAAGGATATTGCTCTTGATTTAATCGTGGCAGTAGATCTACAAGGTCTTATATAGACTTTGGAGAGCCTTTAATATATTATTGAAAATATTAGATACAGTGCATGTTGTCAAGACACTTCATTGAGCTTGTAGGTTGACCATATCGGAACTTCAGAATTCTTTGGAGACCTTCAAATAATATATTCACATCATTTCATGATATGTATGCTATCAAACGCCTACCTTAAGCTTCTGGAATATAAACATATTTTCAGTATATTGTTGAAGCTTTGATGAGCCTTCAGAAGTCCAAGATCATAGCTCTAGGATACATAGTTTGGAGAGCATCGAATATCATATCTTAACCATTCTTAGACGCGCAAGTCTTCATTTAGCTATTTGAGGCAGTGGTGATGTATTGTATACGTCGGAAACATGTCGGAACACTTTCTTGCCTGTAAAACGTCAAATATGCTAAATTTGGTTTCTATTGCTTGGGGTCTCAAACCACCGTAGAAACATTTCTTGCCTACAAAACCTCTACATGCCATATTTGGTTCCATTTGTTTGATTAGTTCTTGAGTTATGCAGAAAATAGTTTTTCATTTGCATGGGAGCCCCCCTTGCTAAAGGCGGGAGGGGTGTTGAACTAAAATAAGATCATTTCCCGGACTCAAAAACCCCTGCATACAAATTTGCATAGCGGTAGGGATAGTTCTCATGTTTGGTTTAAATTTGTGTTTCGTATGTATGGTAGCCCCCCTTTTCAGAGAGAGGAGAGGTCTTAAATTACCATAAAAACATTTCTTGCCTTCAAAAACTCACCCATACCAATTTTGGTTCCATTTGCTTGATTAGTTCTTGAGTTATGCAGGAATTTGTTTTTCATTTGCATGGGATCCCACCCTTTCTAGAAGCGGGAGGGCTCTCGAACTATCATAAGATGCTTTCCCGGACCCAAAAACCACTGAATACAAATTTGCAAAGCAGTAGGTATAGTTCTCATGTTTGGTTGAAATTTGTTTCATTTGTATGAGAGCCCCCCTTTTTAGAGGGAGGAGGGGCTTTGAACAACCATAAAAACATTTCATGCCTTAAAAAACTCGTCCATTCCAAATTTGGTTCCATATGCTTGATTATTTCTAGAGTTATGCAGAAATTTGGGTTCCATTTGTTTGAGAGCACCCCCTCCCCCCTTCCTCATCATATGACGGAAGAGTCTCAAATCACCATAGAAACATTTCCATCCTTCAAAAACTTCCACATGCGAAATTTGGTTCCATTTCTCTTATTAGTTCTTGAGTTATGCAAGGATTTGCGTTTCAGAAAGGGGTCTCAAATCAACATTGAACAATTTTTTGTCTTCAATAACCATCACATACTAAATTTGGTTCCATTTGCTTGATTAGTTCCCGAGTCATGCAGAATAGTGTATTTCATTTGTATCGGAGCCCTACCCCCCCCCCCCCGAACCCCCTTAGGAAGGGATGGGGTCTCAAACCAACATAGAAACATTTTATGTCTTAAAAAACCACCACATGCTAAATTTCGTTCCGTTTGCTTGATTAGTTCCCGTGTTATGCAGAATATTGTGTTTTATTTGTATGGGAGCCCCCCTTTTATGATGGGGAGGGTTCTCAAGCTACCATAAAAACCGTTTTTGCCTTAAAAAACTCACACATGCTAAATTTGGTTTCTTTTGCTCGATTAGTTCTCGAGTTGTGTAGAAATTTGTGTTTCATTTGTATGAGCGCCCCCCCTTCTTGTGCAAGGAGGGGTCTTAAACCATCATAAGATTATTCTCCGGCCTCAAAAATCTCTGCATACAAAATTTCACGCCGATCGGTCCTTCCGCTCGCGAGTTAAATCGTGACAAAAGAAACCCCAACTCATTTTTATTTATATAGATTTGTCAACAACGTTATTGTCAGACGATTTTTATAACTTAAAATGATAACAATTTTCACGTGTTAATTTTGCGAATGTCTCTTACCGTTAGCGAGTAATTTACAATTTTCTTATAAATTTACACACATTTCAAATGTGTTTTACTCAATTTAAAAAAAATAACTTAGCTTCAATTTTTGAACATAATGTGCAACAAAAACAGTTCTTTCGAATTCTGTTAACAAATATTTTTTTGGTTTGCCCCAACTAGAAAAACCAACATTTAAAAAAAGCCTTCTTTGTTTACAGAAACCATAATAACTTTTGTTGGACATACGATAGAGACAATTTCAGCACAAAACTTGTAACATTTATTGTTCAAGAATCAATGGGCAGACAACTTTGCTGAAAAAAATGATATAAAAAAAATACACCAAAATAACAGATTTTTATAGAAACACCCTCAGCTACGTAGGAAAAAATGCTCTTGTTCGGTCATATCAGAAGATACAGAAAAAAAATTGCCATCAAAGTGCTTAAAATTATTTATTCTACAGCTTTTCCCAATAATGTATGCCTCTATTTCCGCAAATAAAAAAGTTAGGTTTTCGACTTTTCTGAAAATAAGGACCACCCTAGTTTTCATTCAAACCAAAAGAAACGCCTTGTTATTAGAAAAAAACTTTGTGAAATCCAATTTTGCTCCAAAACAATGTATCTTTCCAGCTAAATTCGCATTCTGGACCACTGTGCAACGGGGTCAAAAGGGCAGTACTCACCAGAAACTGAAAATTGAGACTCCAATAAGCATTTTGATTACAAAGACTTTAAATTTGTTGATATAAATTTTCCACATTGTGAATTTGAAATCCGGATCAATATGACCCAAAACACCTTATATGTCACAAAATGTTAACACCCAAGAAAGGTTAATATAACCACCTTCCATGCCCCGTTTGTTAAGCTAGCTTCGTTGCCTGAAATACTTTTTTTTCAATTTGCCCTATTACTACATACAGGACTTTTCCTGTCTTTCAAATAAGTGTTCTTTGGAACACATCCTCAGATCTCAATTCATACCATTATTAATATAATGATTCATTAAATGCACAATATGAATTTCGTGAGTACAAGTCAATCACTGTTTACGTATACATGTAATTGTAATGCAGCAGAGACAGAATAAGATCATTTGTTTACTTAAATATGACAGTAGAAACGCCGCACGTTTCGAGTCGCAAGTTATGGCTTCTGCTTCATCAATCACGCAGCTTTTCACGATGGGCTGGTGAGATTAAACACGGATTTTCTAACAGCTTTTCTCAAGAGCATGGGATCAAATCCCAAAGCAAAAATATAAAGATAATATCGTGATGAAACAAAAGTTCATGCGTGAAATTAATTTTTTGCCTTTATTTTTAGGCATGCAATTGCTTCACCAGTACATTTGCTTTCAACATTTCCTAACACATGAGAAAAAACAACACGTTCTTTGGCATCACATATTTCAAACCACATGATCCACTTTAATAGGATTACTAAGACTGGAGCAGCGGTTATATGAATGAGCTTATGCTACCAAACTGGAAATATTCATAAAAAATACTGTTATTGTATTCATAAATCCCATCGCATGAGATTTAAAACGCAGGATGAATCAAGGATAAGATTTGAATACAGTAGAAATTGTGCTTTCAAGTTGATTATGCGTTTATGACTTGTCAAAGGCGGAAGCACTAGATGGTGATCTAATTTCAGATCATCTGCCAAACCATTCATCCGCCGTTTGTGCGTTCCAAGAATAGGCTTCATCAACAGTCAGTCGTTCTAAAGCATGCTGAATCAGAGGAAAATCTTGTATCACTTCATTTCGTGGGTACGCGCACATCCTTTTATTGGAATTCAAGTGGAAGCATGCAGCTTACAGTCGACCGTGTTGAATAATACCCACTTGGTGGAGCCTTGCTTTTGCTTACAAATGCCCTTTAAGTGTTGGCGGTGCTCATCGCTATTTTCCCACTCCGAGTGTATTACCGCCATCTGGCACATAAAAACGAGTACGAAACAATTCGTATGCCTTATTTTTCACTTTATTATCATTCCGTGCTGAGCTCACTCTGCCGAAGCTCCTGTTGATATTCACCTCTTCAGGCTTCGCACTGCACTGCAGATCCATCAGTTGTTTATCACCAGGTCTCAGGCTTCCTGTGTAGGAAAAAAAAGAACGAAAATTCCCTTATAATAAAGCTCCTGCTTTTTATGAAGCCATTCTTATGTGTCACATTGCTAGCATTCTTCGTCATACTTGTGGCATTCTCTGATGAAAGCGAGTTCGTTTTTCATTATGAAAGCAGCATGTGGGCATAACTTTGTTGATGTGATCTTTAGAACTTTTGCTGCTTGAATGGATTCACCTTTCAAGAGAAACAATCAATCGGCTACGGAATCAAGGGGTGATAATTTTATCATTAAAAATCTGTGTTCTATTATTGGAATTATATCAACCTGAATATATATTTTCACCGCGATGTTGTTGTTTAAATTTTTGCTTTCCACGAATAAGATAATAAGTTCAAATACCAACCCCGGACAAAAAAGGCTCAACATTCATTTGCTTAACTTACGGATTGGTGCAGTTTATTTTATCATCTCCGTTCTCTCTGGCTACTACTCGTGAACTACCGACAAAAGGTAGGGAAATATACGGACTATCAGTATTTTCCGCCTGGTTATTTTAAGAGCACAATGAACAGTAAAATGAAGATTAAACCAGGATTTCAATAGAGACAGAGAGAGAGAAAGCTGGTCTGCTCGAAAATACTTTCTGCTATGTTAATCTTGCGTTGTATCTGATACTGCCCAATTAGACACTCAATTTGCACTGAGTATGGCTTTCCAGTCCTGTAATTCTAATCTGTTCTCTTTCAAGTGCCAAGATGCAGACACCCATGCGGTTGGGGAAATAGGACACCGACAGCAAGAAATCCAGCTCTTTTTGAAAGATTTATTACCATTGAGGGAACACTTCACTTCAAGCATTTGCATCGGTCAGGCCGGAATGCTCGTTGGTTTGAAATTCAATACCTATTCAAATTAGCTTTCTATGCTGGCTCACTTCGTTCAGCATTACAGTGTATGCATCTACGTTTCCTTTCTATTGAATTTCACACTATCAGAGGTACTGTTCTACTTACACTATGACCGATTCAATTTTCCTGCAAATGTAGTAACTGTAATCAATGTGAAATGCTGCATTTTTACTTCTTTTTTCGGGTATTAAAGCAGTAAGTAAAACATTTCTCTTTCGCAAGAAATCAACCACATAGAACGCGTCAGAATATTCAGAAGCATTCACCTGTTATCGTTTGTTGTATTCATTCAATCAGTAAATATTGGTAAATGCAAGCATGACGGTTAAGTTCTACTGAAAACCTTGGGTGAAGTGTATAGTTCAATCTTGATCAATTATTCTTTCCGATGGACTACGGTTGAACCGATACAGTCCTGTAAGATCATCTAAGAACATAACACAAAATTACCTTTTGAAAATTCATTAATAATTGTAATTATTATGGATTATTGAAAAAAAGCAACAAATATATGTAAGTTATTATTTTAAGCAAGGATTTAGTTCATTTGATATACCTACACCTACAGTTGGGCTTACATCAGTTTATAAATTGAAGACAGTCGATTCTACAGCATGTAAGCGATGACCTACCTAAAATTGTATGGTGTTTTAAATCTGAAAATGAATGGAGATATTTCGTTTTTGCTTGATTACCATCAGTTCGACTTACTGACAATACTTTGACAATCTGACTATAAAACATGAACGACATGGTTCCTAAAATTGTTGTGCATGTCGGATTTTTGGCTCTAACTTTTTTCTTAGATTTTTCCCCAGTCTACAGGGTGCAACAGAAAATAATGCGAAAATGTTCAAACTTGAGTATTAGGTTAATTCGTTTAACTAGTGACTAACTTCTGTCGAAAGTGTATTTGTTTATGTTTACCTTCAAGTGCTGCATCCAAACATTCTATTTGTTCTACTGCAAATTCGTCAAAATGTTCGCGAAGGAAGTGATCACCAGTTTATTGTTCGCCCAGAAGAAACCGAAAGAGATTGTCAAGGTAGTAGGGTGCCATTTGTCAACAGATTACCGACATAAACAGTTTACCTCATAAAAAAGTCCCTGCATGGTGGTCCTAAGTAGTGAAAGCCGAGAATTGGACGTCCGCCCTTTGCACGCACGCCGAATGTGATCAAATCGGTCCGTGCCAAAATTGCTCGCAATCCGGTGCGTTCTATAAGAAAACTTGCAAAGGAAGCCAATAATTCGGAGAAATCTATGCGGAGAATCATCAAAGAAGACCTGCATGCATCTTCCAGAGCCAGAGTAAAACGCCACTTGATTACGGACCGAGTCAAGGAACTACGAGTGACTCGTTCCAAGAGATTGCTTTCCTTGTTGAAGAAGGAAAAAATGATAATCCTGTTCTCCGACGAAAGGCTTTTCAGCATCGATCCTGTGGCCAACAGCCGCTCGGACCGGTTCATTTCACCGCAGAAAATGGAGAACGTTCCGGAAAAAGTGAAATTCAAATTTCAAACCAAACATCCGGCTGGTGTCATGATGTTTGACTTGGTGGCGTCCAAAGGTTTGAAAATGCTGCCTGTTTTTATTGATTCTGGAGTTAAAATCAATACCGAAGTGTATATCGGTATTTTTAAGGACCAAGTGCTTCCCTGGGCAGCTTCTCCGAGGACCAAACCGTTGTCTTACAGCAGGATGAAGCGCCGTGTCACACGTCCAATCGAACCCAACCCTAGCAGTCCAGATCTTAATCCGTTGAATTATTCGATTTGGGCATATGTTGAAGCACGAGCCTGCAAAACATCACACCCTAGTGTGAAAACCCTGAAGTCAACCATGTGCCTGATCGGATACTACCGTTCAAATGCCCTCCGCTCGTTTTCAAACTTGTATCTTTCAATTTCAAAGCCTGCCGTTGCCCTATACGGAACTATCAATACACTTTCTCTTCATGTCTATTCGTTCTAGCAATAAATTACCGTCCACTTCTAGCGCTTCGCATGGAGATGAGAAATTATCTGCTTCTGACAAACTTCATCAAAGATCGTTACTTCCGCGCATGGAAGAATACAGAAAACATCAATCAAAGTGCTCTGAAGTTGACATGCGATTCCGTTTTTGCTCCTCTGTGAGCAAACGCGGTATCCATCTCACCGGTAGCTTTCTCATACCTAATTTTTCGTGAAAGATATTTTGTATGCGTCAATTTGAATGCCTACAAAGTCAGCAATCTCTGCGAACTTCACCCGGCGAACTGCTAACACGATGTCATGAATTTTGTTAACCATTTCCTCTGTATTCATCTCAATTGGACGGCCCAGACACTCTTCATCAAAAGCGGATGCTCGGCCACGCCTGAGTTTAATAAACCAATATCTGATGGTAGTCGTCGAAAGTGCATGGTCCCATGCCAAGTGATATTTTGTTCCGGGGCCTCTCTCTTTGCGGAAGGTCCCTGCCCCCATGGATAGGGTGGACTCTCCGATCGAGACGGTTGCATCCGTCTGGGTTTGCTTCGAGGCTATATCCCTCGCTTTTCGGTGGCTGATAGCCGTGCCAACTCTTTGGCACTTTGCTCGGCTAGGAGCTTGGCCTCCAGCTATTCCCTCTCCTTGCATGCAGTCTGCATAATTATTTATAAGCCGCGTCACACTAGCAATAGTTATTTATTGAAATCAATTTTCTGCTAATAACTGTTAAACTGTAGGTTTTTGAATTGTTTACCTATAATAACTTTTTATAAATTAAATAAGCATTTAAAACTGTTTTGAAATTGAACAAGAATTAGCCAATAATTCTACATATGCTACAATACAAGTGATATTACAGGGTGTTTCGATCAAATAAAAATTTAATCAAACGGTAATGTGTATGGGTCGATCAAAGATTTTATTTTAAGTAAAATTATTTTTCTTTTTCAAGTTCAAATTATACAGAATACAGTAGAAATATTCAGCTAAGCTTCCTTATTACTGGATGCGAATTGCCAGGTCTTTTGTTTAACACCTGCCATAAGATTTTGTATAGTCTCCTTGTCCACTATAAGGGTGTATTCGATAAAAATGGCACACACATATATACTCATCAAAATTAAACTGATTATCGGATTTTCTTGAAATTTTCAGGGAATGAAGAACTACTAATGAGTTTTGATTTACATTATTTGTTTTATTCAATTTCGTCTCCCATCCCGAATGCACACACCTTCCTTTTCACTCCACCCATCAAATTTTGTACAGCCGATTTTCCCAGTGTTTTTGTTGTTTTAACCCAAATTTTCTTCAATTCTAGCTCTGTTTTTATAGTTTTGGGATGTTTGCGAAGTTCCGTTTTCATAATTTCCTAGAATTTTCCAATTGGACGAAGTTCTGGTGAATTTGGTGGGTTCATATCCTTTGGCACAAAATTGACTCCGTTGGCTCGGTACCACTTGAAAACGTTTCGAGCGTAGTGGCAGGATGCTAGATCAGGCCAAAACAGAGTTGATCCTTTGTGCTTCTTAATGAATGGCAAGAGACGCTTCTTAAGGCACTCTTCCGTGTAAATCGCACCGTTTATTGTTCCGGAAGTGATGAAGGGAGCACTTATTTCACCACATCCGCAAATCGCCTGCCAGATTAGAAACTTCTTTGCAAATTTCGATAGTTTCTTCTTTCGAACATCCTCCGGAACATCGAACTTCGACTTGGCAACGAAATATTCTTGCCCAGGAAGTTGACGGAAGTCGGCCTTGACGTATGTTTCGTCATCCATCACAATGCAACCGGATTTGGTGAGCAGCTTCGTGTAAAGTTTCCGGGCGCGGGTTTTCGCAGTGATGTTTTGTTTTTCATTCCGGTTTGGGGCTTTTTGCACTTTGTAAACATGTAACCCAGCACGCTTCGTGGTTTTCTGCACAAAACCGACTGACACCTTAGACTTTTTAGCGACATCTCGAATTGACATGTTTGGACGGTTCTTGAATTGTTGTACGACGTTCCTGGCCATTTTACTGTCGATTGGACCACTTTTACGACCACTCCCTTCCTTCCTTTGGACACTCAGAAGGTTCTTATTACACGAGACACAGTTGTATTTGCAATTCCAAGCCTTTTAGCAATCCACCGGTGGGACGCCCCTGGATTTTGATTGTGAGTGCACAAAATTTTCTCACGGACAATTTCTTGTTTCGACGAAATGACTGGAACTACTGAATGTATAACTATGAAACTTGGCAGATGTAAATACACTATGGATAAGATCTACTCAAATTTCTAGGTTTTTTACTCATACGATTCAAAAGTTACAGAAGATTTTCTGTGTGCCATTTTTATCGAATACACCCTTTATTCGCCGCAGAACGCCAGTTTGCCTTGAACTGTTTCTCGCTCACAACAGCTTTTTGAGTCTGCTTAAGGTTCCACTTGACGATGGCACAATATTATTCAATTTAGTAGAGCTCTGGCGTGTTGGGAGGGTTCTTGTCATTGGGCACCACTTGAACGGTGTAGGCAGCATACCACTCCATGCCCTTTTTCCCATAATACCAAGATGCCAAATCTGGCCAAAATAAAACGTAACAATTGTGTCGCTTCAGGCAAGGCAGTAGACGTTTTTGTAGACACTCGTTCAGATAAATTTCCTGGTTGACGGTTCCGGTCGCAATGTAAACGTTGCTCCTCTAGCCACAGGTACAGATGGCCTGCTACACCAGATATTTATTCGCGAACTTTGACAGTTTAATGTGAATGAACATATCTGCTATCTTTCCCCATCCAGTTGCCGTATAAAATTCCTTTCCAGGAAGCTGTTAAAAGTCTGCCTTGACGTAAGTTTCATCGTCCTGTACCACGCAATCAAACTTCGTCAGCATCGTCGTGTACAACTTTCGCGATCTTGCTTTGGCCGACGTGTTTTGTTTATCGTCGCGATTAGGAGTCGCCTCTTCCTTGTAATTCGACAGTCCAGCTCGTTTTTAGGCTCTAATCAGAGAATCCAGTTTGGATTTTCGCCATGCACGTGCAAAATGTTGATGCGTTGCTTCTCTTCCTTCGACGACATTTTGATAACTAAAGTGCTAATCTCAAAATAAAAACTAGGCATGTAGCATCACGAGGCACGCACACATCTTAAAAATGAGGGTGGGCAAATTTTTTTAATGCACGATGAAAGGAAATACGCCAAGTTTAAGCCGACCAAATTTTGATTTAAACACCCTTTAGATTGTTGAGTTAAATATATCAAAAAAATGAATTCTGAAAATTCTTATTTACATTAAAATCAGTAAGTATCTAATTGATTTTACGAACTACAATTTTGGCTTAAAATTGTCTGCTGCTTGATTGTAAAATCTATCGCCTTTTCCAAAAATCGCTTGGAATCATTAGTTTTTTACTATTATGATTCCATATTCTATTGAAATTCCTATAGCTTTAGCAATAGAAAGTAGCAAAAAATGTTTGAGCAATGAAAAAGTTGCATGAAATATTTCCAATCGTTTGATGAAAAGATTTTTTAAACCAAACGAATAATTACAGTGTTGTTAAAGTTCCAAAGCATTGCCATAAATAATTGTATGCAAAAGCCAATCTTTCATAGAAATATTTCTTGCAAGTTGTGGAATAATGTATAATTTTACACGTATGAATATCTACTTCACAATGAAAATATATTTTTTCCTGTGCATTTAATTTTCAATAATGGTCATTGCAATTTTGCACCGGTAATTAAATCAGCCCCTAATAGTACAACGTATCTCTGGTTATGTCCCTGACGTTATTCACCAGAATGTTTCTTTAATTTCACTTCAGGAGTTGCGTTCGGAGATTTTGAGACACTCAAGAATAAGTCACTACATATTTATTCACCTATCAGTGAGATCGAAATATTATGTTTTGAACACTTTAAGATAGAACCTCAAGTGTTCAGGAAAATTGTTCCAACGTTTTGTTGGAACGTCATATTTTTTTATTACACAATTCCAGTGATGATATTCTGTTGAAGCTAATTCTCTTGCGAGAACATCGCCACAAATGACATATAATCATTCAGAATGGTGTGACCTGAGTTACGAAATCAACTTCAGGAGCTACGTAATAGAAACAGAATGCATCAGAGCGGGCTAAGCCTCCAAAAACAATGCACGGTTATTATAGGTAGCTGTGCAGTTCAGGCAGAGGAAAAACCCTAAAGATAAAGTTTTTCACTTAAAGGGAAAATAAATAACAAAAAAAAAGCAGAAGCCAAAAAACTTTGCGTCATTTAAAAGTGGGTACTCGGTATTTGTGGAAGCCGCAAATCTTGGCTTCCTTTTCCCCTAGTGAGAGTTGAACCAGAATACTAGGCCAGCGAGTGCTAAGCTGCCACCAGAACAGACATGCGATATCGTCACTCGGAGACGGGGCATGTTTAGTTTGATACCTGCATAGGAGGAAAAATCGTTTGAGTTTTATGTTGACTTTGCACACCCGAGTCGACTTGAAAAGAATATCCGCTTTTGCCACTCTCAACACTTTTATTTGGCTAGTGGCATCATCGTAAATTTGAAGGTGCAATTTTCTCGGTAAACTGCTGGCTGCTGGTGACATAGCGCGCTCACCTCGTTGGGGAACGTTATATTCTTAAACTATTAAAACAGTGATCCTAAATTTATGGGAGGGGAAAAGTTAAAGCGGCAGATTAGGGAAATATTTACGGCGTAGACATTTGACCGTCTATGGGTGGACGGGTCAAACTTGCTTGAAATCACTAGGTTTTTGTGGGTCACACCAATTCCGATGGGTTGCACCATTATAAATCCCCCTAGAGTTACATTGAACGTTAGGAAACTATATTGGGGTTCTTCTCATTAGAGATTCAATTTTTTTTTTTTTGTAATTGAGAATCACAAATAAGTCTAACATTGCAATGCTATAAATCTAAAAACAAATCAACATCTTGGTCTGTTTTACGAGTAAGACTGAGTTAATTCCGTAATATAGTGAAACTCGCTTGAATTCATCCATCGTTATAGGAACAATCATGTTTATTCACCAGAATGGTGGCTGAATCCACAGAAAAAAATAATGAATTTTACCAGGTGCGTAAAATTACCCCTCGTTTAATTTCAAGTCACAGGAAGCGTAAACAACGTAATTGTTTGCAATTTTTCAGGCTAGATACGGGCGTTATCTGGTTTATATGTACATGAAATAAATTTCTGCCAAATCTAGGGTTCCCTTAGGGTGCATTAAATAACGTAGAAAATTACATGTTTTTTTTTTAAACTGTGTGTTGTAAATATTCGAACCCAGAAAATGTGCTGTCATTTTAATCCAGGATGAATTTTTTAATCATTTGTGCCTCGATATTCATTTAAATGAAATCGTCATTACTTAATGCATAATAAAATTGGAAATATCCAATCAAAGTTACTCCAGCCACGAGATCAGTCTTCTGAAGGGTGTCCCGTTCAAAATCCACACACACTCAAATTTCTCTAACTTTTGAACCGTGGTTAAATTAATTGAAATTTTCCGTAGACATAGTTTATTGTGCATTGTTTACACTCTGTGAGTTGATTTCATGAAGTGCGCAAAAGTTGTCTAAATAACGATGAAAGAACAGTACGTGTGCGAAAAAGTTTTGCTCGACTACTTTGAGAATTAGGATCTGTTGCATCGTGCCATCAGAACAAAGTTGGTAATCACAAATTCCACGATGTCAGTATCATAAAACGGTTCAAAAAACGTCTGACTGTTGATCAGAAGCAAAGGTTTAGAAGTCCCCAAATTATGACGAGAAACAGAATACGATCGCAAAAAGCCGTACCCGGAAGTTGTACGATCAGAAGATTACGAAACCACACTGCTGCGTAATGGATGACGAGACATATGTGAAGGCGGACTTCAACCAGATTCCAGGACTGCCAAGGACAAGTGTGATGTTCCCGAGAGCCTCCCGACACAGATGATGATGAAGTTCACCAAGAAGTTCTTAATTTGGCAATTGATTTGTACTTGCGTAAAGCTGAGTACACCTTTCTTTACCGGAAGTACCATGAATGGACAGGTGTATTTGGAAGAGTGTCTTCAAAAGCGGGTTCTCCCTCTCCTGAAGGCTCACGACGGTCTGACGATCTTCTGGCCGGATTTGACATCATGCCGCTACACGAAGGACGTGCTAGAGTGGTATAAGGCGAATTATGTCGATTTTGTGCCGAAAAATCTAAACCTCCCAAACACGCCGGAACTGCACTCAATCGCTAAATACTCTCCATTATGAGAGACTAGCTTCTAAAACGACCTAAAATGGTGTGGAATGTAGAAGAAATTGAGAAAGCATGGTTAATATGCAAAAAACTGTGGATTCTGAGGTCGTGCAGAACCTTATGGCTGGGGTTAAGCCAAGGTTCGAGCATTTGGATATAAAGGCAAAAATAATGAAATGAAGTAATTCTTTTTACTCCCTGATAATCTGAGATAATCAGATAACAACACTAATCATGGGAATTAATTTTGTGTGTGCGGTGTTTTAAACGGTTTAAACGACCGATTAAAACACTTTTGTCTAAGTTTTTTGAAATTATTCATAACTTGTTGCTGGCGCTGCATTTTTTTCACACAAGCTCAATATTACTGAACAGGACGTAAATCCTGGCAGTTTGGTGAAATTTCCTTTTTCGGTACAGCATTGATTCCATTCCACAGTGGTTTTGTTTGAAATTTTTAGTTGAAGCCTTCTACCGATTTTCATGGTGAAACATTGTAACGCACAAATAAGTAAGTAAGTATCTAATCATCCTTTGGGATGTTGGGCTAGAACAAGTCAGTATCTAGTCATAATTCTCTAACTTCTACCTCCCCGTGGTGCCGACTGGGGTATGGGTAACCATAGATCAGGTAACCAACCCCGATGGGACCTTGGCCATATGATGACAGGGAGGGTGGCTGCTCTTTTCAAAGCGTGCGGTCTATCGGATTTGTTTTTTAATGTTGCAGTTTTTAATGTCAGGGGTTGCTCACAACAGCGTCTGTTCTCAATGTTAGGATGGGCTGATTATCGTTTTTGTGCCAGCATGGGACTCTTATGGCTGTGCACGATGGTCCTTCGGTGAGACAGAGGGTTCGGAAATGTCCAACATGCTATTATTACAAATAGTACAAAAGTACATATGGACCGCAAGAATCAGACAAAACCAAGGCGGCGATATATGGACTACGTTGAGTAGCTCGCATCTATGACGAGCTTCAATCACGCAACTTCAACGTCATAGCACTGCAGGAACTTTGCTGGACAGAAAAGTATAGAAAAGCGGACATTGTGCGGCCAGCTGCGCACCGGCCTTGCAGTGCTGGTCCAAAAACGTCAACGCGTGATTGAATGGTTTCCGATGAATGCGAGAATGTGCAAGCTTCGGATCAAGGATCAACTCTTCAACTACAACATCATCAACGTATACTACTCACACGAAGTGAGATCCACGGAGACATCCACAAAGTCACTTGGAGATCACCTGACCAACGAAAAGAGAATCAAATTGACCATGTTCTAATCGACGGTAAATTCTTTTCCGATATCATCAACTGATAACAGTGCGAATAGAAACCGAAACACTACCAAGTTACAGTAGGAAACCACGACCTAATATTGGGCTACTACAAAAAACCAGGAAAACTTGCAACAGCTGGACGCAGCCCTACTTTTGGAAGAACAGCTTGACGCAGCTACTCTTGAAGATAGAAATATTCGAACCACCATTGGAAGCACTGCAATTGCGGCACTAGGTACCCGAGTAGGACACAACAACATATGAATACCTAATTTTGATCTTTATAACTGGCTTTGGTATTAAAGACGTGTGATTTTTCTCTAGCTGTCATTTTACAGTTTTATCTAGCATTTTGAAATTAATTAGATGGATTTAATTAATGGTGATTTCGTGTTTTAAAATGTGCTGTGATTTTGTTCAACTAGTAATTATGGAGAAAAGTGTGTGGATTTAACATTACCCGTGCAGTATTCAGCTGGTGGCGATGGGTTTTGCTTCGTTGCTGGTGGCCTGGTCGGGCTTTTTGATCGGATACGGAACTGATTGGAATACAGCTAAGTATTTTTTACTCTTTTTTATACCAGAATAGTTTTACCTCCCGTAGCGGATATTGTGCGGTTGGGAAAATTCCATTAATTGCAAAAAAATGTCTTGACCGTTTGGAATACTACAAAAGAGTTTTCCATGCATATACATGGAGCGTGGTTTGAGGGGTTGACGTGGGGTCGGGGCGTCTGTGGACAGGTTGTGCGCCGGGTTTGTGAGACGGTTTGCCAAATCTGTCGTACGACTTGCCCGCGGACGCTCCGACTCTGCTCCAGTTCGGCCGAGTTTCCTGGCGGCGGGGTTGATTGTACATTTATTATTGCCAGTGGCATCGCTGGTGTGATGCTTGCTTAACCCTTATGTGATCGACAGGGTACCCGGGTACCTTTTCATGTTTTACATTACTAAATTTCATAGTTTATTTTAAACTAGGAAGCTGAAATTTAGTGACATCCTAATTATAGTTGGAATGCAACTTTTTTCATAAAAACATTTCGTATAGTAGCAAGTGGTGCCGGAGGGGGACCTCGATTTATTTTACCCCTTAAGTGATCGACAGGAGTACCCGGGTACCCACCAAATTCATATGATCATAACTCTGACTTTTATTGACCGTTTATTATTCTTGTGGCTCCGTTAGATTTCAAAACTCATTGGTCTCAGAGACATTATAGGCAATGATCATTTGAATTCATCTGGGTCTGGTGGGTACCCGGGTACTCTGTCGATCACTTAAAGGTGTTTTTTGTCGATCACATAAGGGTTAAGACATACAAAAAGAGGTAAGACGCGGTAAGACTCACAAGAATAAAAATATGGTTCAAATGGTAGCTTCCGCGGAAGGTAATCCTAGCCGTAGCTTTCGTTGATATGTGATTGGCTTAAGCGCGCGTGCTCTGGTGTATACAATGCGCTAAAGCTCCGCGTGCGATCATCAATTGTGTTTCAGAGTAATGAAGTAAAGTGTAGCTCCGGATTCGAATGCAAGAGGAGATAGTGTCACAATTGGACAATATAACTTATAACAAAAAAATTGTTTTCTTTGGATCATATAATTGCATGCAGCGTGCATTCCACAGACAGCGCAAACAAAGTGAACTAATATATGTGTTTTACATTGAAACAAACCACACGCGTGTCCCCAATAGCATCGTTACTGTTGGTTTAAATCAGCATTCAAACCTAAATAAGTTCATTCCACATCTCTAGTTAGCCGGCTGATAGGAGAGTAAATCGAAAACGACTAAACAATTAAAAAACGGACTTATAATCACCATTTTACCAAGATGGACCTATGAA
>JASCZW010002090.1:0-136362 GCA_034211315.2 Aedes japonicus
AGAGATGCCAAGTTTTCGGTGTGCCATCTTTGCCATAAATTTTGTAACTTCTTCTGAGTCTGCTGCCAGGTTCGAAGGCGGTTGAACGGAGTTGCCGAATAGTCACAGTCTGGCACTGATTTCAAGGCGGAGAAAGTGGCCAGGAGTGAGCGCCTCGAAATCGCTTGGATCGTCGCTGACTTGAACCAGTGGTCTGGAATTTAAGCAGCATTCGATTTGAGTGAGCAGAGCTCCTGTGTCATCGAAGGCCAAAGTTTGAGGTTCTAGCACTTGAACGAAATGTTTTTGCGTCGATGCGATTGCAGCTTCCCACAATCCACCGAAGTGAGATGCTGTCGGCGGGTTGAAATGCCATCTGATCCCGTTTTTAATACATTCTTCAGCGACAGCAGCCTTGTATTCCTGGCTTCTGAGTAGGTGACGTAGTTCATTGACAGCTCCAACGAGATTTCGCCCGTTGTCGCTATGGATGTCGGAACAGAGGCCTCGTCGGGAGACAAATCTTAGCAAGGCTTGAATGAACATGGCTGTGCTCAAGTCAGCCACCAGTTAAAGATGTACGGCTTTTGTGCGGAAGCACACGAAAACGGCTACATACGCTTTTCTCGCTGCTGCTCGTCGGTGAGGTGGTTGGATTTGGATGGGGCCCCAGTAGTCAATTCCGGTTACGGCGAACGGTCGCGTTGCTGTGACGCGAGAAGCAGGTAACTCCGCCATAAACTGCTCTATCATTTTAGGACGGTTCCGGAAACAAACGACGCAATTGTGGACGATCCGTTTGACGAGATCTCTGGCCGCTATGATCCAATACCGAAGACGGAGCAACGTGAGTAGAAGTTGTGGCGCTGCGTGAAGATGTCGAAGATAAAAGGATCTAACCAGTAGCGATGAGAAAGCATGTGATGATAGGATAACGGGATGCTTGTTGTCGAACGAAAGTTGCGAGTTGCCAAGTCGTCCACCGATACGAAGAAGTTGATTGTCGTCGAGAAAGGGATGGAACCACTGAAGACGAGATTTCACTGGCACAGTATGTTGCTGTAGCAGTTGTTTACTTTCACTGCCGAAACATTGTTGCTGAACTAGCTTGATCAGTGTTGATTCCGCGTTGATGATTTTTTCCGTGGTGAGAAAGGTAGTTGCTTGACGCTGATGGTTTTAAGCCGACTGTTTTGCAGAAACCGAAGACGGTATGCCGTAATCCGTAGCATACGTGCGTAATTGGAGAACTTCCCGACGTGCTCATCGATGAATGAGGGTTCTTCTGTGGATAGAGCTGCAATGAAGAGTGACTTTTTGGTTTCTCGTAGAGCTTCTTCGGGATCGGCAGGATTGGATTGAGCTATTGGCCATTCGGTAGGTTCACATTGTAGCCATTCAGGACCGTTCCACCAGAGCTCGCCTTGAATGAGTTTGTCCGCTGTCGTTCCTCTAGCGATGAGATCGTGATTCCATGAAGTTTTCGGGTGCAAGCTGTACCTTGGAGACTCGGTTCGCCACGAATGTTGTCCATGTAGAAGGAGGAGACTTGAGCCAGCAAAGAACAACAGTCGAATCAACCCAGAAGAATGTATCTGCTGTCAGCTGGAGTGATGCCATAACCTTTTCGTAGAGTTGGGCACCGATGAGTGCGCCGCAAAGTTCAAGCCGTGGGATGCTTTGCTTCTTGAGTGGAGCGATTTTCGACTTCGATGTCAGGAGTGCTACTTTGATGCAGCTAGAGATGTTCGTTGATCGAAGGTAGACACACGCACCATATGCGTGCTCGGAGGCGTCGGTGAAGATGTGGATTTGCAGTGATGTTGTGACGGATAAATTACACAACGCTGCACCCGAAGCTCGTTGAGTGAAGGCAGTTGCGACTGATACGATTCCCAACGAGTCTTGAATGCTAGGGAAGTTGTTATCCCAGGTCCATGGTTTACCGTCGTCGTCTACTAGTGCCCAAATCGCTTGCATGAAAATTTTGCTGTTGTAACAACCGGTCCTACCAGTCCAAGGGGTCGAATAAGCGTGTTATTTGGGAGAGTGCGATACGTTTCTTCAGAACTTCGTCAGTCGAGCTTGGAGGAAGTTGAGTCTTGTAGCGAAGAACGTCTGTGGATGGCTCCCAGTAAAGTCCTTGTGTTTTGATACATTGATCCTTGTCAAGGTTGAGAGCCCTGTTCTCGGTCGGTACGTCTTCCACTACTGCCGGTTCGTTTGATGCCCATTTCCTAAGTTCGAAGCCTCCTTTCTTGAGTAGAGATTCTAGCTGCCTTTGGAGAGTGATTACTTCTTCTACTGTGTTCGCTCCGGAAAACAAGTCGTCGACGTAGAAATCTTTCCGAAAAACGCTGGCAGCTCCGGGAAATTCGTTTTGCTCGTCGTCAGCCAGTTGTTGCAAAACTCGAGTGGCAAGAAAACGAGCGCTGGTGGTACCGTAAGTGACGGTTTTAAGCTCGTAGGTTTGCAGGCTGTCTTCTGGTGACGGACTCCACACGATGTGTTGCAGTTTGTTGCAACAGTCATCTGTAAGTATTTGCCGATACATCTGCTTGACATCAGCGTTAAGTAGAATCGATCGAAATCTGGATCGAATGATGATCGATCGGAGATCTTCCTGCACTATGGGTCCGACCATGAGTGCGTCGTTCAAGGATGGCTCATTCGCTGTACGACAAGACGCGTCGAAAACCACGTGTACTTTCGTAGTGGTGCTATCCTCTCGTATTACGGCATGATGCGGAAGATGGTGGGAAGGATGTTGCGGTTGCTGGTAGTCTTGTAAGAGTTCCATGTGACCAAGCTGAAGGTATTCGTCCATGAAGTCTCGGTACTGTTTGCAGAGTTCATCGTTTCGAGTGAGCTGACCTTGGAGGAGACGAAAGTGACGAATAGCAGTGCGTCGGTTGTCGCCGAGTTTAGCGAGAACGTGTTCTTTCACAGGCAGAGAAACGATGTAGCGGCCATCAGGAGTACGAGAGACCGTTCGACGAAAGTGTTTGTCACACGCAGTTTCCTCCAGCGAGTAACAAGTGCCGGTGCTGTCTTCTTCTATTTACCAAAATTTCTCCATGAGGGCGTTCAAATCGGTAAGAGTAGCAACGTTGGTTACGATCGGAGTAGTTGAGGGACACTAGTTACTTTTCCCAGAGACGACCCAACCAAAGACGGAATTGATGAGCGTTGGCAGACCAGGACCGAGACCTTGAACAGTTCGAGAAGACTTCTGCACCCAAGATGAGATCGATTGGGCTTCTTCGGCAAAACAGGATCTGCTAGGAATTCAGGTGAATATCCCGACGATGTGTCAACGGAAGCTGAGGGCAAATTGATGGTGACCTTCGGAAGAACAAGTAGTTCGACGGTAGTAGAGTATTCACAGATACGAGAGCGGATCTTGGAGAGGAATTTGAAGCGGGATTCCGTAGAGGATTGTCCTATTCCGGCAATAGGAAGGTGGATTCGTCTACGCTGGGCCTTGACGAGTTGTGAAAACGATTCTGTAGCGAAACAAAACTCGCTACCGGAGTCTAGCAATGCTCTAGCAGCATGTTTCGTCCCGTTGTCATCGACTACGATGACTACCGCATTGGCAAGGAGTACACTTTTCCGTCCGCGTCCAGCGGAGGCGCAGCTGGCATGCTCATCGACGGTTGCTGATACAAAAGCTGATGATTGATCGGTAGATTGTTGGCTTGAATTGTCTTTCGGTTGAGGGAGTCGGCGATTTTCACGCTAGTGGCAGCGGAACCTTGGCAAAGCTGGGTGTGATGGTGTCCTCTACATTTGCGGCAAGTGCTTGACGGCGGACATTCCTTGGCCATATGCCCCTTTCGCAGACACTTGCGGCACAACTGATGTCGACGAACTTCTCTTTCCTTATCAGTAACGCTCAGTTTAGAAAACACGACGCATTGGTACAGAGGATGATGATCCGAGCAAGCAACACATTTACGTTGGTTGGTTGGACTTGCTCCGTGGCTGGCAACCACTCGTGGAGCCGGTTTCTTGTTGACGTTGATCGGCGGTGAAGTCTCGATGGATTTCCCGATGGTTTGAAGGACTGAAACTCGACATTGGATGAAGGTTGTGAGATTCTGGAACGATACGGCGTTGAGTGTTGAAGCGTGTTCTTCCCAATCTCGTCGGGTAGTGGGGTCTAGACGGATGCTCAGCGAATCAATAGGATGTCCCAGTATTCCGTTTTTCCCCCGAGCTGATGCTGGACCTTTACGTTGCTTTCGAATTTTTCGATTAGCGAGTGAAGCTCCGAAGCGGACTCCTTTCTGATGGAGGAAAACTCGAACAGTGAGTCAACGTACGTCTGTTTCAGGCGTACTGGGTTCTGATAATGGTCCAAAAGAAGATTCCACGCAACCTGGTAGTTGTTGGCACTGAGAGCAATAGTTTGCACGAGCTTCAAAGCATCCCCAGAGAGCGACGACCGAAGGTAGTAGAACTTTTGGATGTTCGATAGGTCATGCGACGAGTGGACCAACGATACGAAAAGGCCGTGGAAGTTCATCCATTGATCGAGATTTCCGGCGAAAATTGGCAGTTTAATATCAGGCAATCGTACGTGCGACGACATAGGGCTTTGCGTGGTTGAAGAAGAAGACGAAGAAGGGCGTTGAAACATAGGAGTTTCAAATTCATTGACGGCGAGCAGAAATCCCTTCACCCTGAAGTACGACGTCTCGAGCTCGATGCGCTCCTTGAGGTGAGCCTCGATGGCCGCTTCGTCCAGCGTTTCGAGCTCGGCTTGCATGGCGTTGAAGTCGTTCCAGATGGCCACGAGGTGCTCCAGCCGGACGGCAACCTCACGAGCACCAGTTTCCTCTTGGTAGCCATCTACGAACGCCATGATCAGTCCAAACGGGGTTAGCAGGCTGTTCTGCCGGGTTTTCAGCGATTTGATTCACCGATCGTTGGACATCGTGATGGGAACGGTGTTGAAGGGTTGAGCTGGATCTGAAAGCCACAGACCGCGTAGCTCAAAAGGGTAATAATAGAGGGATTGGAAACTTTATTACCTGTCACAGGCAAAGAAATGCCTTGTATAATTTTAATTAACGTGGAGCAGGTAACATCAACCTGGCTGGGCACGTGTAGAGTCCGTAGGGCAGTTGGATGACCGGAGTTCGACGGTATCCGGTTCGAAGGACCACTTTGTCGGTAGCACAAAGACGAGCAGCAGGTAAGTAACGTTCACGAGCACAGGTAGGTAGGTTTCTTCCACAGGTTCCGGTTCCAGATTAGTTCACTTTATTTCACTCCTTCTCGGTTCTTCTTCTATTAATTAGCTACTCTAATTAGCTTAATCAATTACATTTATTCATCACTTTCTAGTTCATATAATTTCTCTGCTTATTTCACGATTCACAATTTTGCTTAAATTTTGAATAGTCTGTACTGCACTGGTAAATTGAAGCTCACACCGATGACGTTCCATAAAAACAAGAGGCCCATACCGACGACGCATTGACCTCCCGCATAATCACAAACCATTCCTGGACCATTTACCTTATTGTTGACGACCGTTTCCGTTATTATTACGACATTTACCCTTATAGATGACAATCATAAACTAACTATCTCCTTTATAGTTTTAACAATATGTCAGATGGTAAAAGGCCAAATAACAATATGCTGAATAGGCGGTTAAGTTAGGTTACCATAAAAAAAAATGGGAATTTTCACGAACAAAATTCTGGCTGTACTCTATGCCAAAAAGTTGGTATATAATCCAGACCGAATGCAGACAATATAAAACCTTTCAATGACAATATGGCAGATGTTAACAATATGTGTTAATGTAGAGGTTGTATGGTGAAAATGAGATTAAAATATTGGATAACAATAACATAATATATGATAATTTATTTTACATTCGTAATACAGTTTCGACTATATAGCAAATTGTTTTTCGTTATGCGGGCTTTTATAGTTGAAGTTGTACGGAAGTTTGTTTTTCGCTATGTTGCCATTTCCGATAGGCTGTTAACATCATCCGACGGTGATAGGAGTCGGTCGACCTATCACTGTTCGAGGGGTCGATTATGGATTCGATGTGTTGGTTGACGTATAGATGACGCTGTTAGCATCATGAGCATGGAGTCTGATATCTTCGAGATGTGCATTATGATGCGATATGTTTTGATATTATGATATATATATATATATATATATATATATATATATATATATATATATATATATATATATATATATATATATATATATATATATATATATATATATATATTACATTATATTATAGTTTGGTATATTTCATATACCATAACAGTCACGTTGTAGAGATTAGTCTTCATGAGATATTCCAAAATAACAATTAAAGGCTAGTATGCAGCTCAAAAGTAATAGATAGGACAAGTAATGGTCAAGAAATGCTTTTACTGTCATAATTACTTACTTTGTATGCAGCTGAAAAGGAGGACAAACTTCGTAACGTTAGTAACGTCTGCCCAGGTAATCTTAATGGGGCTGTCACTTTTCCTCGCGGAATAATATTCTGTTGGATTATTCCGCAAGAAAAACTGACGTTTCACCCATACTGTTATCAAAATTACTTCGGTAAAAATGGCAAAAATTACATCAAGTCTTTACTTGTCAGGTGCATACTAGGCTTAAACTAGTACATTTTCTAAAGTATTTTTCTCCAAATACACGCAGAAAAATAATTCATTTGAGGCTGCGCGTAAAATTTCCCTTCGTTTAATTTCGAGCCAAAGGAGGCGTAAACAACTTTCATGCGCCATACAACAATGTGTGAACTCTTTAATACAAAAGGCTAGATTCAGACGTTACCTGGCTGAAATTTAAATGAAATATCCCATTATTTTCTTCCAAGCCTATGTGCATTAGATAGCGCAGAAAATTAAATGTTTCGTTTTATCTGTGTAACAGTTTTGTTACATTTTGGAACCTTTTAATGTCTTTTGAATCTTAAAACGATTAGTTAGTCAACGATGGCTGCAGTAAAACAAGCTTTCATTTTGGAATAAATTTAGATGCTTCGATACTTCATATTTCAAACACTATAGCAATCATTTGGCTGGGAGCTGTGCGCTGGTTCAATGAATTGTTCTGATTTACGTTTGTAGGCAGTTACGCCGAGTTGAGCTTCAATGTTTGGATGGAATTGGGCAATGTGCCGCTCCAAACTACTTGTGCAGTCTTTCAATTTTCCGGCACACCCCTTACACTTGAATACATTTTCATGTTCATCAAACGTAAAAAAACTGTACACAGCAAAAGAAATGTAATATACATCAACGTAATTGATTCTAACGTATTCAAAACTGATGTAATCAAGGAAATACGATGCACAATAACATCCACTTAGGGGAATATTACATCGGTCTTTAAATTACATAATAAAAAAATTATTAGTTGCATGAATGTAATAATCACATATTAAAATCATAAATATTACACGAAAACCAATGCACATAAAGAACTCCGCAAAAAATGTGCTTTATCGCATTTTCTTTTTATGTAAAATTAAATCTCGCAACACTGCCAAACTTGTTCTTTTTTTTTAGCGTATTCGTTTTTGATTCAGTTCCAAACTGAATCGGGTATCACAATTGGGTCGGCTTTTTGTGTGTTAAACATAAGTTTATTTGTTTATTTGTTTATTTGGAGTAGACATCAACAGACCAAGTTTAGGTCCTAATGATGTTAAAAACAAAAAAAAATTACAATAAGAAACGATTACATAACCTCTTAACTGGAGTCAAAACAAAAAAAATAAATAAGTACAAATAAAATAATTAAAGCTATACACTATCTTAACTACGTGTGTCAATTGTTCTAAAAACGGTAGAAAATCTCCGACGAAGTGCGTTCCGCGTCAGATGAAAATCGAAAATGGACGCCACCCTATTGAAGGTTTGGTGCAATCCGTAAATAGCGCTATTCAACCCATAGTTGGTGCGGCGAAAAGGAAGCCTGAGCATGGAGTTGTGACGCATTGGCCTTGGTTGGACGTTGATGCTAATTTGTTGAAGGATCCTTCCGCAGTCGATTCTTCCTTGTAGAACATCTGCAGCAGTTAAAGCTCTACATACATCTCTACGGACCCGCAGAGGCTCCATGTCGACCAACTGACACCGACTTTCGTAGCTAGGAAGACGAAAAGAGTCGCTCCAAGGAAGTCTACGAAGTGCGAACCGAAGAAAACGGCGTTGAATAGATTCGATTCGCTCGGCGCCATTATCATAGCATGGACTCCAGACCGCTGAACAATACTCTAGTGTCGAACGAACGAGGGAATAATAGAGCGATTTAAGGCAGTGTCGCTGAAGTTCTTTGCAACCTTGAATATAAAACCGAGTGTCCTTGAAGCTTTGTCAACAGCATACGATAAATGTTGCGTATACGTCAGTTTCGAATCCAGCTGAACACCTAGGTCTTTAACGCACTGCTTTCGTTCGATGGTTGTACCGAGAAGATGGTAGTTGATCAGAATTGGTTGTTTCTGACGTGAGAAGGTTATCACTGAGCACTTGGCCGGGTTGACCACCAACCGATTTAGAGTACATCAATGAGCAAAGGCATCAACCTGCGCTAGGAGGAAATGGCAATTGGCGGTTGAACAGATTCGCATAAAGATTTTCAGGTCATCAGCAAACGACAGGCGAGGCCCTCCGATAACATAGTGTACGTCGTTGAAGTATAAAAGAAAAATCAACGGTCCCAGATGGCTACCCTGCGGTATCCCGGACATGGCGCAGAAACTCCTTGAACGAAGGTCACCCAAGGCAACTGTCAATTGACGCCCTGTAAGATATGATCGAAACCATCTTAAAAGATTACCACCAATTCCTAGTCTGTCAAGTTTAGCGATCGCGATATCATGATTCAACTTGTCAAAAGCTGCCGTTAAATCTGTGTAGATCACGTCCGTTTGGCATCGAGCAATCATACCATCAGTGATGTACGACGTAAGGCACAATAAGTTTGTAGTTGTGGAACGCCCTGGTGAAAATCCGTGCTGGTCGTCACTTAACAACTGCTTGCAATTTGTAAAAAGTGAGTTCTTAACGACCAGTTCAAAAAGCTTCGATACAGCGCTTAACGATGTGATTCCTCGGTAGTTGTTCACGTCCCGCTTGCTTCCTTTTTTATATACCGGAAACATGTCCGCCATTTTCCGGCAATGAGGAAATGTCAAGTTTAGCGATCGCGATATCATGATTCAACTTGTCAAAAGCTGCCATTAAATCTGTGTAGATCACGTCCGTTTGGCATCGAGCGATCATACCATCAGTGATGTACGACGTAAGGCACAATAAGTTTGTAGTTGTGGAACGCCCTGGTGAAAATCCGTGCTGGTCGTCACTTAACAACTGCTTGCAATGTGTAAAAAGTGAGTTCTTAACGACCAGTTCAAAAAGCTTCGATACAGCGCTTAACGATGTGATTCCTCGGTAGTTGTTCACGTCCCGCTTGCTTCCTTTTTTATATACCGGAAACATGTCCGCCATTTTCCAGCAATGAGGAAATGTACCTAGAGAGGGACATCTGGAATATCTGATGAAGTGGATACAGAAGACAAGCCATGTTCTGTTTCAGAAAAACCGACGGAACCCCATCGGGTCCGGGCTTAAGCGAAGTTTTAAGGTGTAATGCCGCGTTCGAGATTGATTCTGAATCCACGTCAACTAGGTTGAGTGTTTGATTTGCCAAAGGAACATTGTCGGCGGCAGCGTGAACAAAATGACTGGTTAACCTCTCGTCTTCATAAACACTAGCAAATTTTATCGAGAACAGATCGCAAATTTCCTGTTGAGTGCCAGCAGTTTCGCCATTATAGAACATGGATGAAGGTAAGCCTACTTCCTTACGTTGTTGATTAACATAGCTCCAAAAAGATTTCGGATGAGATTTGAGACGCCGTTGAACCCCACTCAGATAACGTTGAAAATGCGCACGACTGGTCCGTTTATACTCGTAGTTGAGTCTGCTATAGTGGCGTTTAAGCGACATGGTGCGGTGTTTCGTGAATCTTTTAAGAGCAGCCCTTTTAATCCGTTTTAGCGAGCGAAGAGCGTTCGTCATCCAAGGGACCCGAGAGTCAGTCTGGACAATCTTTTTTGGGACGTGTCTGTCAATGACATATGCCAAGACGTGGGAAAAAGCTTAAGCAGCGATGTTAACGTCGGTCGAATCAAGAATGCTCTGCCAATCCAAACTAGATAAAACATCACCAATACTGCGATAGTCGGCTCTACGGAAGTCATATGACACAGTAGCAGGAGTGTCGACGAAGTCCCGAGCTACAACGTCCTCGACAGCAACTATTAGAGAAGGATGGTGAGGGACATCCTTAACTAGAGGCACGGGAGCTGTAGAGACGAAGGGAGCAATATCTCGGGCACTCACGAAGCAGAGATCTAGAGAGCGATTATTCTCATTCACCACGTTGTTAACTTGGGATAGAGTTGCGGTACTGTAGCTGTCCAGAGAATAGCCCCTGCGTGGAAAGAGGAACGTTCATGGTCGGGACGGAGGAAGCCGCTGTGAATTGGAGTCCATGCAATGCCCGCTAGGTTGAAGTCTCCCAAAATAATCATTTCATCATGGAGGGCAACCATATTCGAAATAGCAGAAACAGATCGGCAGTGTGCATCAATTAGGTCTAAATCTCGAGTTAGATCCGGAGGAATGTACACCGCACAAAGGAATAGATTACGGCCTCTAAGCTGAATTGCTACCCAAACTTGTTCTACGGTGATCCAGGAATCGTCTTCAACTGCACTTGCTTTCAACCTGACACTAACTGCAACGAGAACACCACCGCCGGTCAATTTCCTACTGTTGTTTGTGTTCCGATCGCAGCGGAAAACTTCGTAACCATCTCCAAAAACATAACTAGAAACAGTCCTAGAATCCAGCCATGTCTCGGTTAAGACTATAATGTCGTAGCAATGATCCATGAACGCTAACCGACAATCATCAATAAGGCCGTTCATTCTGGTAGTAGATTACAAGGTCCGAATTCCGACGTTCAAGGTTTGTAGCACTGGGAAAGGAAATACTATCAGAGCCAAAAACATAACTAGAAACAGTCCTAGAATCCAGCCATGTCTCGGTTAAGACTATAATGTCGTAGCAATGATCCATGAACGCTAACCGACAATCATCAATAAGGCCGTTCATTCTGGTAGTAGATTACAAGGTCCGAATTCCGCCGTTCAAGGTTTGTAGCACTGGGAAAGGAAATACTATCAGAGCGGGAAGTGTCCGTTTGTTGACCATACTTGCCGTTGCTTGGAATTTGGAAGACCCCGTCTCCCAACTCAACCGCAGGACCGGGACGGCTGCTGGTCGCTGGCAGGTAGGGCTCGACTGCGTTGAGCGGAATAGGGGCTTCCTCAAGACTAGCGGCAATTGTGCGTCCCGGTATCCTGCTTGCAAACGTTGATCGAAGCTGGCTAGAAGATGAACTGGAAACGACGAACGAATCAGGCAACGAATTGTTCGAATCCACAGAGTACTTGCCTGTAGTAGAAGTTCGGAAGCACCCATCACCCAATTCAAACGCAGGGCCGGGACGGCTGTTGATCGCTGGCGGGAGAGGCTCGACTGCGATGAGAAGGAAATGGACTTCCTTAGAGCATGAGGCAAGTGTGCGTCCCGGTGTAGAACAAGGTCGATGAAAGCTATTTTCATTAGTATGATCACTCCGATCAGAAGCAATAGAAATGTTGAAATTGGTGTTGGAGGCAGCGCTGGAACACGGAAGCAGATCAGGCAAAGAATTGATACTAACAGAAGCATACTTGCCTGAAAGTGGTAGTTGGGGCACCCCACTACCAATCCCGACCGCAGGACCAGAACGACTCTGAAGGCAGGAAACAACGTCATTTTGATCACAACAAACGCCAAGCGCGACTGGGTCAGGTGGCTTAGGGTTTCCCATATTGTGATAGGCAGTGCGTTCTGCTTAACGATGATCCAACAAACAATCAGATCTCAACATGCTGGATCCAGTCCGGAGATCGGAGTGGAAAATTGGGACGAACCCAGAGGAGAGATCACGATGGACGGCGTATCCATACGAGGTAACCATGAGTTTTTTGGACCATTATCTAAAAATTCACGGAACAGAATACCTCTTGGCCATGAATCCGAATTCAGTGCGACTTCGCGTAGTTTTGGGTCCATTCCGACGTTGTACGATATGAAGTTCATACGGCTCGTGTCGAATCCTCTTTTCACAAGCGGAACAACCTTAATCGAATCTTCACTCTGCACACTCGTTTTGACAAGTTTTTCGATAACATCCGGTTTCACACTAGGGTGAATGCGAGATAAGTACAGCCAGAACATCTCAACAGGCTCAGGAACGGTAAGCACTGTGGAATCAGTAACCGCTTTAGTACCACCATAAAGAGGTCTACTGCTTGATAAACCGTCTTCACGACGCCGTTTTAAAGGTGGTTGACGAGAGTGATTTCCGGGATCCAAAATTGCCGGAGTGGAAGGCCCGATTTTTTTTTGAAAGCTGGGCAATTAGCTCACCTTGCTTCGCCATTTCGTTTTTGATTTCGGCATTCGCGATTTCCTGTTTCTCAGTAATAGATTTGATCACACTACCGAAAGACGAGATTGCTGATTTAAATCTTGCACATTTTATCAATTTAACGCACATTCATCGCACATCCATTAATTATGTCACGCATTAGGAGGGAGGGGAGGGGGGAGGTTTGGAAAAACATGACAACCCGAATAAAAAATTCTCATAGATTAACAATTGAATATATTGTAACCATACAATAGAAAAGGGGGGTTATTATGTATCTTAACTATAGAAAAAACCCATATTTTCCGAACAAATTTGAGTCAATTACTATTAATTGAATTGTTTCACAATTGTTGAAAATCCTAGCACATAGAGTCAATTGTAGATCTATTGTAGTGACAATATGCATTCTTCATTTCTCTGATTCAAGAACAATAAGATATATGGCCGGAAATAGATTTTATTGTTATTTTATATTATTGTATTGTATTAAGCCAATGTCTGTGCGTTATATTTTTAATCGAAGACAAAAACAATAAATAAAAATTGTAATTGTATGGTTATTTTTATCCGGGAATCCATACATAAAAGTTTGAAGGTCCATACAAAAAACGTGACAATTGGGGGGTGGTATAAAAAGTCTACTTAGTTGCAGGATGTATGCCCTCAAAACTCTCGATGTTGTACAACACGCGTCGAATTCGGACGCCACGACCTAACATTGAGATACTACGGGAAACCTGAGTTGCACAGGAATACGCGCAACAGCTAGAAGCAGCCGTACTAACGAAAGAGCACCTTGGCGCAGCTGAGGATGGCTGGAGAGATATATTTAAACCGCCATTAGTAGCACTACAATAGTAACACTAGGTACTTCTGCACCGAATCGAAAAAATGACTGGTTTGATGGCGAATGCAAGCAGTTAGTAGAGGAGAAAACTGCAGCACAGGTGAGAATGCTGCAGCACCGTACGACCGCGAATGTGGACCAGTACAGATAGGCACGGAACAGGCAAAAATCTTTTCTTCGAAGGAAAAAGCGCCAGATGGAAGATCGAGACCGCGAAGCAATTGAAGCACTGTACCGTGCTAACGATACACGCAAATTCTATGAGAAGTTGAGCAGCTCGCGCAAAGGCTACGTGTCACAAACCGATATGTGCAGAGACCTGGAAGGCAACATTCTCACAGGAGAGTGTGAGGTGATTGAAAGTTAGACGCAGTACTTCGACGAGCAGCTGAATGGCATAATTACAACGAACAAAAGTGGCATGGTAATAAATCTAGGAACACGTGCAGAAGATGACAGGATCCCGACCCTAACCCTTAAGGAAGTTGAGGAGGGAAGTGGTCCGTTGAAAAACAACAAAGGATTTGACCAACTCCCAAGCAAGCTATTAAAATACGGTGGTGAAGCACTGGTCAGGGCGCTGCACTGGGTAATTACCAAGATTTCGGTGGAGAATTGTAGCAATTATCGTGCAATCACGCTACTAAACGCCGCCTACAAGTTGCTCTCCCAAATTGTATGCCGCCACCTATCACCTATTGCAAAAGAGATTGTGGGGCGTTTTTAGGTGTCCGCGCTACTACGGCCAAGATTTTCGCGATTCGGCAAGTGCTGCAGAAATGTCGGGAATATAACGTGCCCTCACACCATCTTTTCATCGATTATGATACAATCGATCGAGACCAGATATGGCATATTATGCACGAATATGGATATTTGGAAAAAAACTAACGCAGTTGGTCACAGCAAAGATGGATCGAGTGATATGTGTCTTCCAAGTATCAGGGACACTCTTGAGTCCCTTCGAATCTGGGAGAGGGCTACGGCAAGGTGATGGATTGTCGTGTTTGTTGTAACATTGCATTGACGCGAAGTGCTGGGATGGAAACGCGTGGCACGATCTTCAGGAAGTCTGTCCAACTAATTGGCTTCGTCGACTACTTTGAATTCGTAGCATGTAACTCTGATACGATGGCGGAAACGTACATCAGACTTTAGGGTAAAGCTGATAGGATTAGGCTTGTGATTAATGCGTTGAAAACAAAATACATGAAAGAAATAGACTCGCGAGAAGACAATGTTAGCCTCCTACCCCGTGTTCAGAATGACGGTGATGAAATCGATGTAGTAGGCGAATTCGTGTAACTGAGATCATTGGTGACCGCCGATAACGACACCAGCAGAGAGATACATCGGATTATGGCTGACAATCATGCCTACTTTGGACTCCGAAGGACGCTTAGATCGAACAAAGTTCGCCGAACTACAAAGTTGACCATCTACAAGACATTAATTAGACCGGAAGTTCTCTACGGTCACGAAACATGGACATTGCTAGTGGAGGATCAACGCGCCCTTGGTGTCTTTGAACAGAAGGTGTTGCGTACGATCTACGGTGGAGTGCAGATGGAAGACGGAACATGGAGGAGGCGAATGAACCACGAATTGCATCTGTTGTTGATGCTAGCATCTTACACATCGCAAAAATCGGTCGACGACTACAATGGGCTGGGCATGTCGACAGCCCTGGTGGTTAAACGAACCAACGGGTACAAGAAGACGAGGCGTGTAACGAGCAAGGTGAATCGATCAAGTATAAGGCGACCTGCAGATTCTCCGCAGACAGCAAGGCTGGCAAGGTACAGCCATAGACCGATTACAATCGAGACAACTTCTGTGTACAGCAGAGGCTACACCGGCTTTGGTCTGATTGGTAAGGTAAGGTAAGGTGATATTAATGTATTCTCGTCATCCCTCGCTTCTTGTGTATTTTCAAACTGCTGGAAACAGACATATTTTTTCCAGTGTTTAAGAAGGGCTGCAAGAGAAATGTATTTCTCTTCCATTATATTTCGCCAGACTAGCACGGTTTTATGTCCTCACGCTTGACCACACCCAACTTGATTTACTTTACGTCGTACGTGATTCGCCAAACCGAAACCGGTCAACACGTAGATGCTATTCACACCGACTTATTCGCAGCGTTTGATAAAATGAATCATCAAATTGTGGTTCCTAAATTTGACCAACTAGGCATAAATGTTTGTCAGAATAGGAGACCACGCTTTCTACATGATCAAAGATCATGAGAACGCATCTTTTTTGCAACAGCAGTTAGAAACCTTTGCTGAATGATATCGTATCAATCGAATGTCAGTGAATGTGTCCAAATGCTAGGTAATTTCTTTTGTCCGCAGACGCTCCCTCTTCCAATTTGACTATGGCTTGGCTGGCGTACAATTGCGACGTGATACTACGATAAAGGACGTGGGGATCGTGATTTCTCTAAATTGACCTTCAAGGATCACGTTTAGTCCGCTGTGTCAAAATAATGCATATAAAGCTCGTTCATCTTCAACTGACAGAAGCGCCTTATTCAATTTAGTCACACCAAGGCTGTCTAGCGAGAAGTAGTTCTTCATGGCTTGGCGTAACTCTTCGTCTGTCTGCACACTACAGGGGCGTACGTAAAAAGTGTAATGATGTAGGTTTGCTTCGTTCTCGGACCTCCATCTCCACAAACGGTCAATCCAAGCCGTGTCTTCACGTCGATTCGTTGACCGCTTTCACGCTTCTTCTGGCTGAGACTGAGCTGCGCGTGCTTCATTCCTATCAGGATGCGTGGACGAGCGTTTCGGTAGTATTCGATCGGCAGATCTCAAATATGCGGATAAGTCTGTGATAACTCAACCATGTCAATTGTTTGCTGCGGCAATAGCAGTTCCTTCACCGTCCTAGCGTCGCTCATAAGGGATTTCTTGCTTTCATTGTTAGCTCCAGTGGAGATTACAGATGCGAGAATCCACCTCTTGTCGTTCAGTTCATCCAGCCCATCGGAGACACAAAGCGTTTACTCTACCATTAGGCTGCAGGTCGTTAGCAAGTTCTTGGTCAGAACCCTCATCCAAAAATGCGTACGTGCGTATTGCTCACTGCTTTCTGTACAGCACTACTGGAATGTAACGGAACAGGACACAGCTGACGGTTGTCTGATGAGTGTTGCATCCAGACCTGCTAGTGCGAGGTTTCGGAGATTGCTCACGTCCGGCTGTTGTTTCGGTGGTATTTTTTGGGCTTTTACTTGGTTTTGTTGTGCAGCAGCTCATGATGCCGGTAGGTTCATCCGTATTTGCCACATGGTTCTTTTATGGATTTGTAGGCTTGTGTTACAGTATCCGAACTCCCTTATAGCGGCCCATCGAAGTTCCCTTGAAAGTTCCAGAAAACGTTTACACTTATCAACTGACCTACAACCGCCCGTGCAGATTCGACAGGTTTCTTTCGACGTAGTTGTTGCTGAGACAGTATGTTCTTCAGAATCGCTACTGCAGTCTTTCTTTGGAGGAAATACCAAGTAACCACGAGGCTGTAATGGCATGCATATATACGGTATATGCATTACGTCTAGTGCATAATTTAAGTTGGATTAAAGCTGAAAAGGGCCCCCTAAAATCGAACTAATGCTATATATTTTGTAATGCTATAAGACATTGCTAAAGTAGCATTATTGCATTGGTGATGCATAACTACATTCTTACGCTAGTCACGGCGACACTTGCTGCTTTTGCCAAGGTATACATCCACTTTCTGAAGGTCTCTATATTGTCCGTTGACAATGTAAGACGGTGCTGTGCCCAGTTAAGTTTGAGCGACGGCGGTAATTTAAAGACAAGCTGATGCAGCAGAGTAATGTTTTACGTATACTCCTTCAGTCCACACGTGTCTTCGGTGGAACAGAAGTTTTGAACGTTGTCTTCTCGAATCAGCGTCAAAGAGCCTACCTTCGTAATGAGTGATTGCACGATCACCTCAGGTTGTCCAAGCAGCATCTTCAAGGTTGGCAGTATACCAGAAGAGCGGTTCCATATCATTTCAGCAACGAGTAATTTTCATATTTTTTGATTTGCATGAAACCTTGCATACACGTTTTTGGGGAAGAAAAACGCCGTTTTGCATACTTGGTTCGCCATTTTGAATCTAGCCTTACTTATGAGAAGGGCCTATGAAAAATGCACATGATATCTTCAAAAAATTGTATCTCGGAAACGGTTTGTCCGATTGGTTTGGTGTCTTCGGCGAAATTTTAGACAATTGTTGGTGCTATATGGAGAAAATATGCACGGTAAAAAAAAGTTTGGTTTTTGTGTTTTGAACTAAAATATAGATTTTCCCTTAAAAGTGACCTGTCAATAATTTTTTAATTATTCTTATGTTATAGCTGACTTAAAATGCTATCTAGTGCACAGTGAGTTGTTCTGGAGAAAAATAGGTTACAATGAAAAAAATAAATAAAAAAAAATTACAATTTTCAAAAAAGCTATTAAAAAAAGTCAAAAAAGTTTGTCACCCTAATTTTATAAAAGAACATCAAATTTGCAAGCAAAAAGTACTTCGATAACATTTTTCTAAGATGCACCGTTTAGAAGATATTACTGATTCAATATTGATTTTTTGATAACTTAATAAGTTTTGGCCCTTTTCGGATGTACTCCGTGTTTTTTTAGTTTCAAAAGTATTTTTTTCGGAAAGATTGGAAAATTTTGAGTTAAAATGACATTGACAGCTTAAAGATTCTCTGCCTTAAAAGTATTTTGAAAAACAAGTTACAAAATCCCACTATCAGGAACAATGATTTCTTCCAGTTATTTTTGGTGTATTGTGTTGAAAATGTGCATTCAACTCTTGCATATCGCCTAACAGTTTAATCCATTTAAACTGGATGTGTTTATACTGTGCATATTTTCTCTCTATTGCCGAACATTGCCCCAGACATCAAACCGATGAGACAACTCGATTTCGAGATACACCTTTTTGAGAACTGCAAATGCAAGCTCCTCAATTAGCAAGATTCAAAAGAGCGAATTAAGCTTATTTTTCAGGGATGGTGATTGTGCGCAATAAAAAATAACATTATATGTTGGATATCATCAGTTTATTTTTATTCCTGTATTTTTATAAAATTATTGTTTACACAACTTTCTTAACAATATCGAATATTTTGGCATTACTGTCAGGACAGTTTGAATAAAGCTTTGCCTTTATTGTATTTTCTGATAGAGGAAGAAATGAGAGGAATTTTTGAGTTCCTTGAATTGTTTTTGCATTATTATATTGATTATATAGCTGCAAAGACATATTTTCGTATTCTTCTGTAGTAGAATAACAAAATGACAACTTTGTAAGTTCTTCTTCTTTTCACCATCTTGCAAGTTTTGTTTTGTAGTTTTCAAAAAATTGGATTGTTCGGTTTTTACAAAATCATGCGGAATCAAACTTTCTAATTTTGAGCTGAAAAATGAAACAAACTCATCGGTTTGCTTTACAATAGTTTCTAAATCACATCTATCAGTGGTAACCCATTGTTCGAATGAAAGCTTTTCAACAAAGTTTTCTTCCAGTTGTTTCAATAAACTGTCTTCTAAAACTGAGGTATCTGGGCAGTTTTTACATCTTCGTAGATGGCAATGAGTTGTCTTATTTTCGCAAAGTAATCTATTCGTTAATGTTTTTAGATCATTCAAGACATTGCATTTTTTTAAGCTATGTAGAATTAAATTGACATTTTCATGCGTAGTGCAAACGCAACCATTATGTGTTCCTGTGATAGTCAATAGTTTACATTGCCTTGGCCGGAGGCTTGCAAATGATGAAAACCCTATTTTTACATTGACGTACATTTCATTAAAGCGATTAAAAGCTTCTCTCAATGTCATCATTAACAATCTTTTCTGAACAGCTAATCTCTTATTTCCTGTCTTTACGCTAACAAAATCTCTTTGGCCTGGCATTGCACGGCTTATATCATCGTCCTCAAAAAAATTCAAAACCAGATCTTTTGTTTCATTACTCAAAGCTTTTCCAGAGCTTGAACCTTGAGATGAATCAAATACATTATCTCTTTCCTTTCTTGCATCTGATGCCATATTTCTACTCGTTTCAAATTCGTCTACAATTTTTTGTACTGACCATGATTTTGGTAACAATGATAAAATTAATAGTTTTTCTTGCCTTGTGGCTGAATTTAAAAATTTCATTTTCATATTTTCTATGACTTCATCAAACTCGTTTGCTTTTTCTGTTTTAGCGTCTAATTTAAAAAGATTTCTTCGTACACCTTCGACGAATTCAGCGCACTTTTTTTCAGGATAGTGAACATTTTTAACCTTACCTAAATCTATAGGCGAAACACGAATTACTGAATTCGGTTGAATATTTCGACGTCTACAGGCATCGTGAAGTCTTCATTTGATTGAATTGTGCTTAGCGTTGACGCTGATGGTATCGTGACCAAACTTTCATAGCTTTGCGAATCAGGTACATCAGGTATGGTCTGAGTTGGCATCCTTGAGCCGCCGGCTACGCTTTGTTCTTCGTTTTGGGTGAGGTGAGCTCTTGAATCAATATGTAGACGGCAAGACGAACAAATACGAAAATCCTTGGTGTTGAGTGTGGATACCTTGGAAAATCCAATTGATTTTAGTTTTTGGATGATACCATCCGTGAGATATCGCAGCTCTTTCGAACACTGAATGTTATTGAATGGGCGAATACATTTTATTTTACTCATTTTGTAATCTGTAACATAGACAATATCTTCCAATTGTTAGTTTTGTACGAAAATATCACAAAACATATAATTAAAATGTGTATTTAAAACTTACCTTTGCACCAAAACGTGTTAAATTTCCTTTACAATTATTATGTTATCAAACAACACTAGATCTCGTTCAAAAACACAGGATTATGAGCTGAAATTACTATAATCACTATGCTACTAGCAACCTTTCTGCATTTACTGTTTGGCAGATACTGGATTAATTCAGAACCGAGTCAGACATTATTATACAGCTCACGGGTAGAAATCATAGAATACTGGGTAAAGACTGTTGAAAGATAGGTGGAGTTGAACGCTCAGGTATCGTCGAACCTTCAGGTACGAGTTTGGAGAGTTGGAGCGAGGTAGATTTGCTGGCATAGGTATATTGTTATTGAAGAAGATTGTAAATTGTATATACCTGGAATGAATAAAGAGTGCGGCGGTTGTTGATTGAGGTATCAGTCGGCAGCCGTCTAGTTTGATGGAAGGTGACTAAGACTGCGTTCTTTTTGTTTATTATTAAGAAACGGTCATCGACGGAGCTAGCCTCGTTCCTCGTTATGGCCAGCGTGGCCATGGTGGACTAGTTCCAACAAAGACCATGTTTACAATCACCAACTGTACGTAGTACAGCTAACTGGTATCTAATTACCTGTATCTAATACTTGTTAGCACGTTTTCAGCACAACGCACCAAAAATCACTTGAAGAAATCATTGTTCCTGATAGTGGGATTTTGTAACTTGTTTTTCAAAATACTTTTAAGGCAGAGAATTTCACTCGAATCATTAAGCTGTCAGTGTCATTTTAACTCAAAATTTTCCAATCTTTCCGAAAAAAATACTTTTGAAACTGGAAAAACACGGAGTACATCCGAAAAGGGTCAAAACTTATTAAGTTATCAAAAAAATCAATATTAAATCAGTAATATCTTCTAAACGGTACATCTTAGAAAAATGTTACCGAAGTACTTTTTGCTTGCAAATTTGATGTACTTTCATAAAATTAGAGTGACAAACTTTTTTGACTGTTTTTAATAGCTTTTTTAAAAATTGTAATTTTTTTTTATTTTTTTTTTTTCATTGTAACCTATTTTTCTCCAGAACAACTCACTGTGCACTAGATAGCATTTTAAGTCAGCTATAACATAAGAATAATTAAAAAATTATTGACAGGTCACTTTTAAGGGAAAATCTAAATTTTAGTTCAAAACACAAAAACCAAACTTTTTTTTTACCGTGCATATTTTTTCCATATAGCACCAACAATTGTCTAAAACTTCGCCGAAGACACCAAACCAATCGGACAAACCGTTTCCGAGATACAATTTTTTGAAGATATCATGTGCATTTTTCATAGGCCCTTCTCATAAGTAAGGCTAGATTCAAAATGGCGAACCAAGTATGCAAAACGGCGTTTTTCTTCCCCAAAAACTTGTATGCAAGGTTTCATGCAAATAAAAAAATACAAAAAATAAAAACTGGAAAAATTTCCCACTTGTTCGTGGAATCGCTCAAAGACAAGTTTTGTTGAATTAATTTTCATGTAGATAAAACTGTACATAACATACGCATTAGCAATTATATGTTGTGTAGATAAAGTGTCCTTGACTGGCATAGAATGTATTCTCAACCATATTTCAATGTGTTCTCAACCATCTTTTAATCCTATACCTCAAGGGTGTTTCGTCGTGCATTAAACAATTTTGCACACCCCTTCTTTTGAAGATGAGTGCGTGTAACATCATGCCTCTATTTCGATTTTAAGATTAGCACTTGAGTTATCAAAATGTCGTCGAAGGAAGAGAAGCAACGCATCCCAATATTGCACGTGCATGGCGAAAATCCAAACTACTCTCACGCCAACTTAGCGATATTGTTGAATGTGGCTAAATTAACTGTTACCAACGTATTAAAAGTGTTTGGCGAAAGTTTGTTGACAGCCAGGAAAGCTATATCGAGTTGTCCGCTGTTTCGAGCGGAACCCCAAACTCTCCGTCCGAGATGGCGCAAAGAAGCTGGGAGTGGTGCCTTTAACCGTGAATAGAGCTCAAATACGAGCTGGTCTATTGACTTACAAGAAAATGGTGACTCCAAATCGCGACGATAAACAAAACACGCCGGCCAAAGCACGATCGCGAAAGTACACGACGATGCTAACGAAGTTTGATTGCGTGGTACAGGACGATGAAACTTACGTCAAGGCAGATTTTAATCAGCTTCCTGGACCGGAATTTAATTCGGGAACCGGACGGGGAAAGGTGGCAGATATTTTGCGAAGAAATATCTATGTACATGGTAACTTTAGATTCTGATCGTAACGATTCTATTAGCTACTTAATTCGTAGAGTAGCATGTATGGCGGTTAAACAATAGGTTTAGATCACCTAGTTAAGAATGGTTTGTAATTTATGATTGAGCTATGTTTATGTGAATGCTCAGTGTTCAGTGTTTAGGTGTATGAATCCAGATGTAATAATAAATTAAGGTTCTGCTACAATTAAGCTTACTGTATAAGTTTTCTTTATGTAACTTAATGCTCGAAGTCGCATTATTACTTTTCCCTATTCACTGTTATTGTACTCTTTCTTTTTTGTCTTTTTCTTTTCTGTCTCCTACTCTTCAGCAATGACAGATCTTTTTGTCATTCCGCTGTCACTATAGTACCGACTCTGGTCGACACTCGTAGGTACTCAATGGTAGGTGCGCTCAGGCCAGTGTGGCCAACAACAACTTTATGTTTTTATGAGAGATATGTTGGGATCTCGCGATCTGTGTTACATGCAATCGATTTATGTTTTTTTCTCCAAATGTTTAGTATAAGAGTTAAATCTGTTTGTGTTTTTTTTTATTTATTTATTAGTAAGTGTTTGTTTTGCTCCGACATCTGAGTAGTCTCATCGTCGCCCAATGGGAACCACAACCGGCGGAATACAAAAAGGGAGCCCTGACCATACCGCACAAAGTGCTGTCGACAACTATGTAATGAGACTACATAGGATTCTGTGGTCTTTCATGTTCCTCAGTCAAACCTATCCCCAAAATATTTCACATATTTTAAGTATTCGCACAAGTATTAAGTCAATAAAATATTGAAAAAAAATAATGAATTATCGGCTTCGTGAAGCTAACGCAACCGTAAAGCCTTCCAAATAAACGAACTAGCAAAAAAAAAACATTTATTGTTTACTAGCATAATGGAAAATTAATCATAAAATGAATAACATCAAATAGTAGTGCATGTTGTCAAAAACCTTTCGATTAATATCAAATCCCATTGAAGCGTAAAATATCCACAGCTAGACAAACTATCCATGGTGCATAATCCCGTCCCCTTGGGGTTTTTGTGCACGCATTTGCTTAAATCTGCTGTATTTTTGGTTGAACACACTCAGATTATTTTACAGAAATCTGCAAAGTTTTACCGAATTCACAACAGCTGATCGTACGGAAATCCGATTTTACAGATTTACCAAAATCCGCTAAATTTTTTAACAGATATCTGTAAAATTGTGTGTGTGTGTGTGTGTGTGTGTGTGTGTGTGTGTGTGTGTGCGTGTGTGTGCGCGTGTGTGTGCATGTGTGTGTGTATGTGTGTGTGTGTGTGTGTGTTTACAATCAATCTCCCACTGACATGCAGTGCTTTTATGGAAGAAACTTGTCTGCATTTCTTCAGTAATTCATATGTAATCACTACGTGCAAACATTTTTAGCCCTGTAGATTGAAGGTGACAGCTCTATTGAAAATCCAACGACCCATTTCAAGAATGCCTGTTTCTACACATACATTCTGAGGTCATCTTCATACACAATAAGCCCCGCATGAAAATCTTCACATATCAAATGGATATGGACATTCTTGATCCTGGCGTGTATATAGTTAAGGTATAGTTTTGATAACATAAAACAACCTCACCAATTTTTCTTATCTGATGCTGGAAAGCTCGTTCGGATGCGGGAGCTGGGCATTAAAACACAAAACAAAAAAATGGGAAAAGAAACTACCGACGGTCAATCCATCTCAAGAAACACGACCATAACACACTATCAGAGGGATTCTATTCACAACGTCCTACGCAAAGCATTCGGATAAAGTATAATTTCACCATTTATTTGGTTGAATGAAGGATTTTTTTTTCCGCGAAAACGACGCAGCAAAAGCAAAACACCTACAGATATCTGTAAAATTTCACCGAAATCCGTAAAATCGGATTACCGAATGTTCAGCTAAATTTTTTTAAAGAGTATATATAGCGAAGATTTTTTTTACGACATTCAGTGTGTAGCTTATAACCTAACAAAAATACATTAAATTGTTATGTTATGTATTCTCCGTGCGAGGAGTAACGATTATGATTTAGAAGGAGATGTTCGCTCATCACCATGAGGCACCAAGAGTGAACAACAATGTTTTTGGCTAGAATGAAAGATGTGAAGAGAAAGTGTTGAAAGGTCCGTCAGAGTGCGGCAGGTAGGAAAATTAACAGATGTTTTTTGAAAATTGTGCGAAAGGGCATGTATCCAATGGTACTCGAACCATGGCCGTCAATCTTTGCCTAACATCCCACTGCGGGGTAGGTTGTAGCGACGGAACAACCTACCCCGCAGTGGGATATTAGGCAAAGATTGACGTCCATGGTTCGAGTACCATTGGATACATGCCCTTTCGCTCAATTTTCAAAAAACATCTGTTAATTTTCCTACCTGCCGCACTCTGACGGACCTTTCAACACTTTCTCTTCACATCTTTCATTCTAGCCAAAAACATTGTTGTTCACTCTTGGTGCCTCATGGTGATGAGCGAACATCTCCTTCTAAATCACTAACAAAAATGCTTTAATACCTAAACACTAGTGAGGAATTAAAACAATTTTTTATATGTCAAATTAAAAAAAAAAAATACATAACGTTGTCTTGAGATATTTCTTTATTAGAAAGGCATGTAGAACAATTAGATTTCCACTTAAAGAACTTGGTTTGCTTCAATAACATCTCCTTATTTGGAATTTTTCGTAACTCATTCTGCTTCGATATTTTGCGAAACAGACTGCAAGTTTGGACCAATCGCATAAGGCATGGATCATAATAAAGACATTAAACGCTTTTACTTCATAAATTCACGCGAAGGCTGCATTTTAGGTATTTATTACCCATTCGGAACACTTCATATGAAAAACTGTTTAAAGTGCATCCAGCTAAGTTCATCGGAGTACAAAAGTGATCTCTTCTCGGTAGTGATTGAATCATCAGTGGTAACTGCACATAACCTCATAACTCACGGTGGTGTGTACGCATTGAACAAAAAAATAAAAAAGCGCAGCTCCAGAATATAGGAAGCAAAATCGTTAATTCGCCAATGAAATGTGTGATCATAAAAAAGTGCTTAAATAATATATGGTCTGTTTGAATCTTAAGCTTAGATAAAGCTTATGCTATTGTTAGTTTGGGTGAAGTTATTCAAAATTGTTAATGTAAAACGCCAATGAAATGTGTGATCATAAAAAAGTGCTTAAATAATATATGGTCTGTTTGAATCTTAAGCTTAGATAAAGCTTATGCTATTGTTAGTTTGGGTGAAGTTATTCAAAATTGTTAAGCTTTAATAAACGAGTGGGTAGAGCGGGCGTTTCAACGTTATAAGGATTATCCAATCTGATAACAGCTTTATGAACTGCGCTCATAAAACCCATATCCGCGTTTTCACTTGTGATTTCAAGCTCACGCTATCTACCAAATAAATGACTGTGCATGCTCTATTATTATCATTATATGGCAGGTTTATATAAACATGCAATGAAATTATACTCCTTTTTCACGATGCATCGATTTAATAGTATATTAAACTTCATCAGACACTTTAACGCATTGGAATTATAGCTATTAACTTCTTCTCTTTCTCCACGCGTAAAATTGTTTTCATTATTTTTTGATTATGTTTTCATGCTACACCTCTGACCACACATAAAACCTTTAAATGTTATTAAATAAAACTTTATTTTCATGTGTAGCTCAGTGCAATCTCCTCGTACGTTTTATGTTGGCCATGAACGACGGAAATAATGTTGTCTGAGACCTTGATGTTGTACCGTCAATGGATTAAGTTTACACACTATGCAGCGCACATTAATGGCTTCATTGATATAGACGAGAGAGGGATAAAATCCATGAGAAACAGTTCCAACATGTTGTAGGGAAGAGCAGATGATAAAAAAAACTATGTAACTTTTTCTTCAAATCATTTTTTAAACTAAGATTATATAGTTCCTGAACGTTCAACCATTTCATGGCTATTTTATGTCTTCCTTCGTTGATTTTGTGAAATTCATCAACTAGCTCAGATACTTATGGAACCAATATTAGTAATTTTGTCAAATTAACGCGCTTTATTATCAGATTTAAGATTTGATTAATTTATGTGACGACGAGAAGTAATTCTAAATACTTGACAATTTTTTGGTGCAATAAAAATAGTAATTATTCAAGAAACATCAGATTATCTTCATTTTTCTATAATACCGACAAAAACAAAATCTGCATACCCTTAAATAATGGTCATTGTTTTGATTATTGTACCGTTAAAATTTGCCTCTGCTGGATCATATCATCATATAAAATAAACCCGCGATTTTGTGATAACTAGGTTTTTCATGTGAAATTATTGGAAGGCATAAAAAAATAACGACGGAAACCATGGGAGAACAACGAAAATAAAAATAAAAACCTAACAAACTTTTTCAAAATATCACTAGTAACAACCTTTTTCAAAATATCACGAACAAATTCCTTGACATTTCACTAACAAAGCAACAGAAAGGCCTATTACTACTTCGGTTTATAGACTTCTTCAGTGACGAGAGCTCGACTTGCAGATGGCATTGCAGTAGGTCTAAAGGGTGTCCCACTTCAAATTAAATTACGGAAAAAACGCTATAGAAAATTACATAGGCGACTGATCCTTTTCAAACTTTCAGACAGGAAAATAAAACCCTTTAGTAAGTTTTTGGCATATTTATTTTATTCAACTTCAATATCATAACCATACGCTCGCACCTTACGCTCAACTCCACTCATTAGGTTCTGTACAACATCTTTCTGTAGCTTCTTCTGTACGAAAACCCACTTTTTCTTCATGACTTTCTCTGATTTGACTTTTTTGGAATGCTTCCGTAGTGCCCGCTTCCTAATACTGTGCTACAAAAAAAAGTGAAAGAACTTTCAAAGTGAGATAGTAGACATTGTTTATCTGGTTGAATATAACACATAACCGAGCTCAACATATTTGTAACACCCTCAAAATGTTTATTTATTGTTAAAAACCGTGATGAGCGAACATCTCCTTTTACATCATACTCCACGCACGGTAATACAAAACATAACAATTAAAGTACTTTTTCCGCTTAAAAACTCCTTCACGAGCTTTTTCCAACCGATTTATAAATTTCCGGCGTTTTTGGATAGTTTTTTAATGTAGCTTTCAGAAAAAAATATATCTCCGTTTGTTTTGAACGAGAAGGAAAAATGTTTCTGCTCTTTTCTCTACTTGGATCAATTTCTTTACAAAGTCCTTATCAGTCCTAAGCTTACGAATGTGCGGTCCAACGAAAATGCTTCTAATTCATAATAATCAGAATACTAAAATACATTGGGATGATTTTTTTTCGAAGAATGTATTGTGTTTTTGGGAAATAAGTACCTTCTTTAATCTTAGCGTCACTTAATTTGGAGAATACAAGTTTCACATTTCTTAAACATTTTTAGGGTGTTACAAACCAGATAAACAATCTCTACGATGTCACTTCAAAAGTTCTGAATCACTGTTACACTGTGTTATTGCTCGGTATTTTTCGATGGTCTTTAGTTCCGGTGCGTCGTGGGGTAAGGGAGGTTCATGTCTTTGGGTACGAAAGTGGCCCCGTTGGCCTTGTATCACTCCAGGACAATTTTTGATTAGTGGCACGAAGCTAGATCCGACCAGAAGATCGTAGGGCCCTCGTGTTGCTTCAACAGAGAACGCAGACACTCCTAGAGGTAGATCTCCCCGTTTATAGTCCTGGTAGTCACGAACGGCGAGCTCCGTTTGCCAAATGAGCAGATCGCTTGCTAGATCATTTTTTTGCAAACCTTGAACGCTTTTGCTTCCTTACTTCCTCTGGAACATCAAACAAGTGCTGAGCAGTGAAGAACAGTAGCCCCGGAAGCAACCGGAAGTCCGCCTTGACGTAAGTCTTATCATTCATTATGAGATACCGAGGCTTCATCATATGGGTGTACAGTCTCCGGGCCTGTGACTATTTCCCACCGTATTTTGCCGTTTGTTACGATTTGGAACCTTCTGCACTTTGTCGTATGCATTCCCTCCAGATCCTTGGCTCTCTGAACGAAAGACTTGACAGATTCAACTTTTTCGCCACATCCCTGACCAAAGCATTGGGATTCCGATTAAACCCTTCCACGACACGCTTGTGATCCTGATCACTTATAGAACATTCATTCTGACCGCATTTCTTCTTCCGTTCGATGCTCAGAGTTTCATAGTTTAATCACACGACTCACCGTTGACTGCACGATTCCAAGTTGTTTTCTGATGTCCCGATGAGTCGTTGAGTAATTTGTTGGAATATTGTGGGAATTTCTACGCTCTCTGCTAAATTTAGTTTCCAACGATTGTGATATGTCTAAAAATATGTACAGTAACCGCCAGAAAAAAGTGCTCACCTACCCCAGTTTCTCTTTTTTGTGCAGCAAAATGTAAAATAAGTGAAAGATTCTAAGTTTTGTTGTTTTGATGGCATATTTATTATGTTCTTTTCTTGTCTTTATGTACCAGACAAACACTTGTCCTGCAAATTCATTTTTTTCTTCAAGAAAGATCAAACTATAGTAGAAATTATGCATGTCAAAATAAAGTACCCACTTCTTATTTTCTTTAAAAAAAATAAGTTGTAGATCCAGTCTGTTGAGTGATCAGTAGTTGATGTGTCCTCCCCTGGCCTTCAACAGTTTTTGCAAACATTTCGGCATACTCTCCACCAGATTCTTCAGGTGTTGTGGGTCAAGATCTTTCCAGGCGTTCTCAAGAGCTTGAAAATAGTTATGTTTGTTGGTAACTCCTGTCTTATCAACTCGTGAATCCAAGATGGCCCACAGATTCTCAGGAACGGAAGAATGCCTTTGACTTCTTCGCGGTTCTTCCAGACCAGTTTTAACTAACGAAAACTCTAAATTCTCACGCAATATGTCGATGTAGGAATCTGCTGTCATAATACCATAATACTCATCAGTCCACAACACAGTCTTCCAATATTCTAAAGGTTTATCAGCATGTTCCCGAGCAAATTTGAGTCTTGTCGACTTTGCTAATAAAAAGCAACTTCTTTCAAAACCTGCTCTTCATACCGTGTTCAGCGATCCTTCAGCGTAGAGTACTGTCCGAGATCGGTTGTTGAATCACTTCCTTGATCTCCCTGAGGGTAACCTTCGGATTTTTCTTAATTTCTCGAATGATTCTCACATCTGTTCGGGAATCTGTTCTACGTTTCCTTCCTCTTCCTGAGCAATCAGCTACTGAACCATAGGTTTTGTACTTTGCGAAAAGTTTGGTAACCGCTGCTTTGCTGTATCCATACTTTTCACCAATCTTGCGATGCGATTCACCTTTCTCGATGTCACGAATAACACATTTTCGGATCTGCAATAGTTTTGCTTGCCACAGTATTATCCATGGTCATTTAGATAACTCGCACTGAATCTTTCTGACCGACAACTGAAATCCGTAAGAAGATCAACAAACACTTGGAAACGTCAAAAAATTGAATACGAGGGGCGTTTGGATGTAAAAATTACAAACACATAATATATTTTCAATTGGGCACTTTATTATAACACACCAAATTTACACCACGTATCGTTCAAAATATAATTTTGCAAAAATGTGTATTATCCATGGCAAAATAACACATGCATCTTTAAAATAATAATATTATCATGTTTAGAAAAATATATGAATACGATATAATGAGTTTTTCAATGACTTCAGAGATGAAACGTGTTCATGAAAAAAGTGGGCACTTTATTTTGGCGATGACTGTATGTGGTTCAAGCTTAGAAGTGTTTTTCAATTATGTTTAGCTATTTACGATTTGAAATTTTGTATGAGTCCTTTGGTTTTGGCTTCGTGTCGCGAGCTGAAATGTGTCTGAATAAGAATGGGGGTTTTCCAACAAACGATTCTGAGGTTACCAAAAGGTGGAAACAGCACTTTGATGAACATCTGAAAAGAGTACAGGAAGCGGATCAATACAAACCGGTTAGAAGGGATAATATCGTTGCAGAACTTATCAAGATGGGCCCGCACAAGTTAACCAATTGCCATACAGTTAACCAATTACCTGATAGTCAGGGTTTGGGTTACCATGCCGGAGGAGTGGAAGAATGTGTATTTATACCCTATCTACATGAAGGGCGACAAACTGGACTGTGGAAATAATCGTGCGATCACCGTCCTTAATGTCGCCTATTAAGCGCTATCCCAAATCATCTTTCAGCGACTGTCGTCACTCGCAAATAGATTTGTGGGAACTTATCAGGCCGGCTTCATCTGAGGCCGGGTTACAACGGACAAAATTTTCACTTTGCGGTAGATCCTCCAAAAGTGCCGTGAATATAAAGTCCCTACGCATCATCTATTCATCGACATCAATGCCACATATTATACAGCAAACCGAAAAGAGTTATGGAACATCATGGACGAGAACGGCTTTTCGGGAAAGACTAATCAAGGATACGATGGATGGAATCTAGTGATGTGTAAGGATATCGGGTGGAATATTGGGTTCATTCGAATCCCTCAGGGGGCTTCATCAAGCTGATCGAATCTCATGCCTGCTGTTCAACATGCGGGACACGATTCTCAACAGATCCAGTCAATTTATCTGCTTTGCCGGTGACGTGGACATTGTCTTAGAATTGATGATTTTATTGAGTTTTGATAGTTTCAGATGATAAATCTCTACTTGCAAGTTCAGCATGATGTTTGGGAATGGTCGCTATTTTAGTTGCTTTACAAATCTATAGCATTCCGCCAATAGCCCATTTCTTTCGACACGCAGATGCTAAGATATCGTCGGTGATCAACTTACCTATATAATGAACATTTCTATGGGATGCTTATAGGGACAAAAAATTCTGTGACAATCGATACAAACATTATTTTATGTCCATAACAAAAAACGTGACGAAGGAGGAAGGGTGTTTGCAACTAGGCTCAGTTTTGCTCGACGTTCTTAGCTACAGGTTTTCTATTTTAAAATGACATAAAAGATTTAATATGTTGGTGTTAGCAAAGCTATATATCTGGGATCTTGCTAATGATCTTTGCTCTCTCATAACGCCATTTTGTCACAATATCCGCAATCGAAATTTTTCATCAAAATTTAAACATTCCTCTTTTTTTGAAACATAAGGAATCGAAGAAATGATTGGTTTGAATAATCAATCATTTTAATGGCTAGGGAAATCCTATTGGATAATTTTGCATTGCCAACGTTTTAAAAAAGGCTATAATAAACGACCGAAACGACGGACAATTCTAAATCAACCATATGGTTTTCCCTAGACTGAAACAGCCATTTAAAATAATAATAATTTAGCATCATTTTCGAAAAAGTTATGAAACTCTGGTATTGAAGTTACTTTCATGGAATACAGTAGATAAATGAAGTTTTCACAGTGCACCCAACAAAAATATGTTTCACAAAATATGCATGTTCAAATGAATACGAATAGGCGTGTTGTTCTATAGTTAGACAGTGCTGTAAATATAGATTGCGATTCATTTGGCTAATGCAGAAGCTGATTTTCTAAATACGGTGTATGATGAAATTGTAGCGCTTGGCTAATTATACAACGTTGTCGATGTATTACCATTATTGAAATAGAGTAAGTTTATATACAAACGACGTTTAAAGGTGAGTACCATTTGATTATTCCTATATTGCGGACTTATGCAGAGTGTTCATAGTTAGGGCAATACATTGTGGGACCAATTTATGAAAATAATTTCAACAATTTCATCAGTTTTTGGTGATTTTGTAGGAATACATTAAATTAATCGCACTGCATCTAAATGACTATTTACAGAACAGTTGTGAGCTATATACACTGATAGGCAAAGTAAAGTGCCCATCTCATCATTTTTTGAATTTCTCTCATTTATTTGATTAAAATAAACGAAAACACAGTGTAGTCTTGAAGAACTAAAAAAACAATTTGCATTGAAAAAAAAACAGCGACAAAAATAAGTGCCCACTTCAAAAATCGATATGTTTACGATAAGTTTTCGTCGAAAGACCCGTCGATTGTATATGTTTTAATATTTGGACGTGTTTTGAAGTAAACGGCTTGATCTGATGCATTTGTACACGTGATCGCGATTGATTCAGTTGAAAAAATGGAGAACGTAATGATTTCGAAGGAATTCCCTTGTGCATCCGAAAATTGGTGGCTCGTGATGTGTAAAATGGTGAATCGCACCGAGCTGTCGCTAGGAAGTACAGTATTAGCAAGGCAGCGGTTAAGAACATTCTACTGAAACAATAAATATTCGGATTGCCTAGGCAGAGGCAGGAAGCGCAAAACGGATACACGAACGGACACCAAGATCATGCGCGAAGTCAAGAAAAACCCAAAAGTAACTGTCCGTGAGATCCAGGAAACCCTTCAGGTATCAGTTTCTGGTCAAACTGTTTGTCGCCGTCTTGTAGCACAGGGACTGATTATCGAAGTTGCCCGGAACCGCCCATTTATCTTCAAGGCAAACAAAGCCAAACGGCTCAGGTTTACTATCGAGCATGCTTAGAGTAGAGTTCTGGAAAACGGTTCTCTGCACGGACGAATCAAAGTTCGAGCTTTTTAATCGAATGTGGCGGGTTCGTGTGTGGTGCAGATTGGGTGAGGAGCTTCAGAAGCGCCACATTCAAGGCACAGTGAAGCATGAAGGAAGAAATGTGATTGTCTGGGGATGTTTATCGTGGAGTGGAATGGTTTGCTTCGTGCAAATCGACGGGATAATGACGGCAGATTCCTACATCAACATCATGCGAGAAAATCTGGAGGTTTTGCTGATCCACACGGGTCCTGAAGCAGGCCTGGGAAGCGCATGATCCACAGCACCTAAGAAAACTGGTGGAGAGCATACTGAAGCGCCTGCAGCTGGTGCTGAAGGCCAAAGGAGGACATTTAAATTATTAAAATGCTTTTATTTTACTTAAGTATAGTCCTAGGAGCCAAAATGCAGTGGGCGCTTTTTTTTTATCACTGCTTTTTTTCCAACACGATTGACACGAATTGTTTGACAAACTCTTTTTTTTAATTTTTATTCCATAAGTGAAACTTGAAAAAAATATGACGAATAAGAAATGATTTAATTTGAACCAAATAAATGAGATAAATTCAAAAAATGATTAGGTGTGCACTTTACTTTGCCATTAATGTTTTCTTAACCATGGGCTCTGGGAATACTGTCTAAATGCGTGCGAATTATCAATTTTAATGTTCCTCGAAGAGCTACCAACGTTTTGAACAAGATTAGGTGTTTATTTTTGTTTATTATTAACTATGGAGAAGTAACACGTTAGGCTGGTCCATCCTCAATATGCAATAGATAAGACCACACACTTGGTTCGAATTCACTATCGTTGGATCGCACATGGAATGCCGTGAGCCTGTAATCACTTTCCAAAAAAAAAAAACAAAAATCGATCGCAACCGCGTTCAATCCGTCGGAATCCATCAACTTCGCATGTGATCTAACCCGTTATATTGATTGGAAACAGTTCAGGACAACAATTGCTGAACCCGTAACGACGGGAAAAGAGCTTCCACCACTGGAACAATATAACTTCCTCTCCAACCTAATCATGAATAGCAAGCTTAAACTCGAGTAGTTTCAGGAAGGTCATTTCGCCGGGACCCTCCTCCATTGTGCGATTGGCAATGCACCGAGGTTTACCGTAAAAAGTCCGACGCGTTTAAAGTTTTCAGTAGACGTGGAACATCAGAGCATTTCGAAGATCACACGGCTATCGACCCGTCTCGTTGTTTTCTTGTATTTGAAAGTTGTTGAAGAAAATGATCCACTTCCCTCTGGACAAATAGGTTGAGACGAATAACGTACTTTCAGATACTCAAGGTTTTCGTAGCGGTAAGGGAACGAACGACGGCCACGTTGCGTTCCACAGATATTCAGTTAGCTTATGCCAAAAAGGGGGTTTTAATTCAGTATCTGTAGAAGTTCCTTCAGATAAACTCAACGCTTGTGCCTTTTCTCCATTAATGAATATTTTTTTGTACAATTTGCTGTCAGAGAAACATATGAGCTTTTTTCATGGAAACTCTACACCTTCACGATTTAGCTACATGGGTTTCTCCCAGGGATCATGTTTAAGCTCTATTTTGTATAATATTTATGTCAAAGACATTGCCGGTCGTCTAAGTGGCAACTGTACGTTGAGACAATTTGCAGATGACGGTATAGTGCCTGTCATGGGGCTCGATCATCGATCTACAAGAACACTTACAGGATACCTTAGACAATTTGTCTACTTGGGCTCTAGAGCTAGGTATCGAATTTTCTACGGAGAAAACTGAGCTGGTAGTTTTTTCTAGGAAGCGTTACCCAGCACACCCGAGGTTTGTAATTAGGGAAAACCAATAACTTATTCTATGTCATTTAAATATCTTGGGGCTGGTTCGATTCAAAGTGCACCTTGAGATCCGTATCCGTATCTGAAGCGAAAATGCCAGCAAAAGATCAACTTTCTTTGACCAATAACCGGAACCTCGTGTTAAGAGCATCCGCAAGATCTTGTGACGTTGTTCAGTATGTCCCATAAAAATGCGAATGTTTTAAATTCTTATTTTTTGGGTAGCTTTAAACATTATTTTTACTGTTTTAATGCGTGTGTGTAATCATCTGACTGTATACTCTGAGACGTTGTAAACAAATGTGGTTCGCCAGTACCAAAGTTGAGAAAAATTTACGCAAAGGAGGTTGTGACTAGTTTGCTGCTGGCCCAAAAGCCCGTAAAACAAATTGCAACGATTGTGGGATGCCACCTGGCTACCGTTTATCGTATCCAACGTTCACTTCTTGATGGACCACGTCCACGAAAGCCGGGAAGTGGTCATATACGGTCTACGCACACCGAAGGTCATCAGATCAGTGAAAGACAAACTAAGGCGAAATCCTATCAGATCGATCCGAAAATTGGCTAAGGAAGCCGATATCTCAAAAACTACCATGCAACGGTTGGTAAAAGATGACTTGAAATGTTCGTACAGGGCAAGAGTAAAGAGCTACCGGACTGAATCAAACAAATATGGCTGGTGCGCTCGAAACGTTAAAAAAAAAGCATACCATCATCGTATTCTCCGATGAGAAAATGTTCACCACCGAGGCCGTATCTAACACTCGTACAAACTCGTTTTTTTCGCCGAAGAAGATTGAGGATGTTCCAGAGAAACAAAAAAAATTCAAAAATGAAATTCAAGTTCACAACCAAACACTCGGCCGAAGCCATAGTTTTCAAGGGCAGTTGCGTCCAATTGCTTGAAAATGCCTCCAGTATTTATCAAAGCTGGATTAAAAGTTAATACCGAGTTACACTCTGAAAATTTATTTTCGTAAATTTGCTTTCACTTGTTTCGTAAACATGGATTTTGTACATAGAACAAATGTTTCGTCGTAAATTGTATGAAACGTTCATTTTGCATGTTATCTAATAATATGCTATCATTACACCTTTTTTTTGTACAATGCACAAAATGATTTTCGTTAAGACCAGCAAATGGCTGCTTCTCTTCGATCGTACTTATGAATGTTGGTTTTGCTGCTGGGATGGCGGGAATGATTAATTTATCCTAAAATAGAAATCAAAGCGCTGTCGAGAGTTAGAACCTTATGCACAATAATCAAGTATCTTCTCATGAGTCAACATGAAACATTATAAAATAAAACGCTGAACAACTCCTAGTGGTTGTGCTTTTTTTTCAATTATATTTTGATCTGTCAGTCGTTCATGCAACCACCAGAGAGACGTTTCATTTTTATTGGTAACAAATTACTTGTAGCTCTTTGTATTGTTTTGGTAGAATGCATGAATGTTCTTTCTGTATCATCAAATGCTTAGAGCTTTTGACAGTTGCGCATATCTCATTAAATACGAAGGTAGCTTCTTAAATAGTACAAATCAGTTTCGTTGCAGAAAACAACGAATATTTAGATTTGTTAATCTTACCTTCGATTTCGTAATATAAACGAAAATTAATTGTCAGTGCATGCATATTTTGAAGGACCACGTTCTGTCATGGATGAAGCCAACTTTGTTCTGTCATGGATGAAAGCCAACGTCATTTTCCAACAGGACGGAGCACCGTGTCATACCTCAAAAAGAAAACATTGGCCAAAGGACATTCAGACTCCTGGCAGCCCGGGCTTGAATCCTTTGGATAACTCAATATGGCATATGTTCAGGCTAAGGCCTGTGAACGTTCTCAACCCAGTGTTTGCGCCCTGAAAGCTTCCATTACCAAGGAACCATGAAACTCGATGACTGACTCATACATTGGGAAGGTATGCTCTCGATTCCGTCCCCGTTTGTAGAAGGTGGATACATCTAAACCCCTCCACTAAATGTATGTCAAATTGGAGCATGTCAACTATCTATGTCATAACTATGTCAACTATATGTCATCCGTATGTCATTCGCGTATAAATGAAAATACTCAATGGTTGACATCATAAACTTACTATTGAGTTGATACCTTGCATTTGCTCTCTCGATGTGATGTGATGTGATGTGATGGGAAGCCACCACCAGTGCAGGACTTGCCATGGCGTACGGTTCCTCCTAATGGCAAGATCAAACTGTACATACCTGTAATTCTCACTATTCCGTTGTATCAAGGGTCAAAAACGGTGGTATGGACCCGTAAGCAGAAGCACTTACACGAAACCCACGGAAAGGATAGAGAATCTCCTTCCAACGAAACGCTCTAATTACAGAAAATGAACAGAATGCAATACACATTAGGATTTCCGTCTGGTGATTTGTTAAAAATAGGGTTAGCAAACTCACTGTAGACTGTCGGAAAATAATTAGACCATCGCTGATCTCTATTTGATGATTTCCATCGAGAAAGGCATAATTATCATCCATGATTTGGGCCAGATAACCACGAATCCCATTCAGCCTACAATTCGTCTGGCACCCTGTATTCCCCCCTTAACCTTTGTTATTGAATGTATCTATGTAATTCACGTTATAGAATATAACATATGTACTTACGAAATAAATCTGACATCTACTGAATTGTTACTGCAACATAAATATTAGATGTGTATTAAAATATTAATAGTCCTGAAAAAGCTAAAAATCGAAATAGATAAGTCCAATCAACCGAGATAAAATTTTGAATAAAAGATATTTGAATTGTTTATTTTTTGAAAATCAACAGACTATTGCATAAGTCGAAGAATGTGAGTGATCGAAGAGTCCGGTTTGATGATTCCTGAAATAAATAAAGTCTTTAATCATAATACCACTAAACACAAATGTTTAAATACAATTCAATACTACTTATAAGCACCTGACAGTCTTTTATGAAATAATAGTTGAAATAGAATTTTAACACTGGTTCACTGTTAAGCTGAAATGCGGAAAAACAAAACAAGCATAAAATTGTCATGCTGCTCCATGCGCTTAAATGCAAAATAATTTGAAATGCAAGAATGATCTCAGAGCGTGCTGAAATTATTAATTAAATAAGAATGGACTATATGCCCTGCTTGTACACGATCTATAGTCGAAGTCACCCACTTCGCCATTGTTAAATTCACAACATTTCCCAGGCTGCGTCAACCAGCAACCTGAAATGCTGAAAAACCAATTTAGCCTCTTTTGTTTGCCATGTTGCATCTTGCTTAAATGTGTAGATAAATACTGTGGAAAAAATTGAAATGTGATATTACAGCAATGGAACTGACTCTTAGCTTCGGGTCTTGATAAAAAATACCTACTGAGCCCCTGCGGCACGTCAAGCCGGCCAGTTCAGCGCAAGGGACCTTGCATTCGCTCTCTTGATGTTGTAAAAACTAAAAGATAAACACTTCATTCAAGCCATGAGGGCTGGAGTATACTTGATTCAGAAATCGATTCCGAAAATGCTCGAGAATAATACGCAAGATTTAGATTTTAGTCCATGTATTAATATCCGTTTTGTAGAGAGAAAAAAACAGAGGTCTACGTAGACTTTTTCGAACACCTCCCTTAAGTGTTTACATGGTTTATGAACTGCCCCCTGCACACGCAAAAAGTATGCTTTGTAGAGGCAATCACAAGTTTGTTTACTGCTAGGCGTTATGGCTCAAACGCAATGATAACGGCAAAGCCCGATCTGAGTATTCCTGCTTGTCGGAAAGAAAACAAGCCGATTCTAATTGGACATATCGTAGTCAATTGCCGAATTGCCGTTTTCCGTCCCGTTTCCGTTATCATTGTGTTTGGGCGGTTAGGCGTTCGATGCACTACTAATCTTTAATGTTGTAGGTCGTAGGAATATAAAAATAGAATATTAGCATCGCCACTTCGAATTTTTGATGGCACAAATCTAAAAATAAAATAAGCTTTCATATCAGCGTGTGTCATAAACGTATTTGCATGAAATCTCGCAGTGGTTTTCATCGAGTTACCTATCAACAGCAGCCGAGATGTTACAAGTAGGTCTTTTCAGCTTTTATCTTGTATGCCATTACTCACTTTGCAGGCTCCTTTCTGATAGCACTGGCCGTATGCAGCTGACAACTACTGAGAGCATAAAGGAAAAATAAATAAACTGCATACTTTTGTTTCACTTTTTTTCTTATTTTCCTCACATAAATTAAATTAATTAATTGAGTATTAAATAAATTTATGTAGTGAACATTTTATGTAGTTTAGCTTCAGGCGATACACAATAATCTTAAAAACGCAGCTTCGCGAACAACTGATTACCAGGTGTGTGATAGTCTATTACGAGTAGTGCATATATCATTCCCTAATTAATATGTACATAAATATCTACTGCTTACCTGTGAAAATAACGTGAGATCATATAAATTTTAATTTTCATTTTTCATCTCGAGGTTTCCCCCCTCGGACACTTTAGTATGCGAACATCGATGGGTTACGCGTTGCTATCAGTAGGTACAAAAACCAGCATACGATCCACGCCACCCATTTTTTCCCAACCGGCAGCTTTCTTAATTCCTGTCGAGAGTGTCATGTTTGTGTCGTTATGTTATTAAATTACAATTAATAATAATTTGAGCACAAATTATCACATATTGTTAAGTGAGAATTATTACACGATAATATGATTTCTTGATATAAAAACGGTCCAAGATGATTTATAGCTCTGTTATTACTGCTTCATTTAACATCTTATACATACATACATCGTAGTTTTACTATCAAGCCGCATTGACAGAATTTTGCATAAATACACAGAATTTGATTTTTTTTTTTATAAAATAAAGTTGTTTGTCACTTACACTTGGAGTTTATATTGGGTAGAGTTAATTCGTTCCAAAAGCAACAAAACAGTGTTTATAGAAACGAATAATGCATGAATACGCATCCTGTTTTAAAATAAAAGTAGCACTTCAAGCAAACCTATTAGTTCTTCTGTTTTAAACGTAAGGCCAGCCTTATTTGGAAAATTAACGACACGTATGAAAGCTAGAACTTTAAAAAAAAAAAAAAACAATTGGTCTAATCGCCAATTGTTGAAATCCAACCGAAAAGTTTTTCATTTCATTTATATGTGAAATCTACGTTGCCGATTAAACATAAAATTAAGTACGATACTTAAGTCTGAAAGTCCCAATATGATATCTTAACGTGCGAAGCTCATAAATAGTAACCTCATGTTTTGAAAAAAACCAAACTCCTGCCGAATCTTGTTTTTTATTATATTGCTAGGCCAATGCACGCCTCTTGTGTTGGGAAAAGAAATCTTGGACAGTTGTTTGTTAACACTTCTATAGAGAACCAATGGTGCAAGTTTGATCACAGTAGTCGATCGCTTTCAAAAATATCGTCAAACGGAAATCAAAAGAAGAAAAAATATTGTTCACAAACACCTGGAAAATCCGAAATTCTTAGTAGGCTAAAGAGCTGAAGATGCCAAAAACAAAAAAAAATCGACTGCTCCCTGAGTGTAGTATGGAAAAAAATGGGATCGTCAGCTGCGCAGCAAGTTGTTGAGGTGTGTTAAAGCCAACCCCGGTCTTTCGGACCTAGATGTGGCCCGAAGGTACAACGCCAACTTTCAAACGGTGCGGAACATGCCAGGGAAGGATACAAGTCGTTCAAAACCAGTAAACGTCTGAACCGGCACATGAAGCAGAAAAAAATTGAGTGGGTTATATCAAGGATGTAACCGCGTGGTTCACGTAGGATCGCGTTTGTGTATAGTAGTAATGGAATCATCTTGTTTATACATATGGCTGGTTAATATTGAAATGTTTTTATTATTTCCGTCAACCGTGTCTTCTTTACATTGCCCAGTGAACAAGCGAACGGTGCAGTTCGTTCGGTCCGTACTCCGTTGCTTTGGAAGCTTTTCACGAGTTGTTTCAAGTCTTCAGTTTATTTATTTTTCTCGATAGCGAGTGAAATCGAGTTATGGTTTTCTGAAGAAGAAAACGTTGTGTGTTAAGCAGTGCAACAACGTTATTAATTGCAATTAGCAATATTGCCTCGATCTAAAAGCCATATTGCTCCGCATCTGTACGGCACGCATACCAGCAGTCCTGCGTGTGTGGCATGCATTCGTTCATCTGCCAACCACCACCGACCAGTATCATCATCATCATCCTCATCATTATCATCATTGTTCAGCTCAACGTCTAGCCGGTACACGCGGGCACACATCGTTGCTCGGCAGCAACAGCACATTCATCGCTCGACAGCAGCAGCACATTCGTCCCCGGCTGCAGCAGATCGGTGATAAATATAAGATTAGTTTTTGTTTTTCTTTCTCCTGAATACATTATAATTCTATTGTGTGTGAGAGTGGGTGAGAGCGTGTGAGAGAGTGTGCTTAGGCTTAGTTTGTTTATCTGTGATTGATTGTAGATAATTGCGTAAGTGGTCGTTTTAAGAACCCTCTGCTGTCACCAGTTAAGATACTAGATGTGCGCCAACTTGGCACAGTGTCGACCAATATGGGTGAAAAAAAGTTTACACCGTCAGACTCGTTTCGTGTGACCTTCGCTGGCCAAAAATGCAAGCTGGGACATACGACCTCCCATTGCGGCAATAAGGCACGCTGATCTAACTGCGGGGAGAAACATGAGGGTGGCGCTTGTGCAAGCAGCACACCAAAATGCGCTTTCCGAAAGGAAACTCCTCATCATGCTCTCTGCCCGGCGTACAAACAACGCGGGGAAAAATTAGAACGCTCGCTAAAACAGCGTTCCAGGCCATCTTGCGCTGAAATGGTAAAAAAATACTCACCATCACACAGTGCCAATACAAATCCCTTTGCTCCTCTATCAGATGTCGAGTCTGACTTTGACTTGGTTTTAGAGGGAACATCAGTCTGTTTTCCGGAAAGTGCTTCACAAAAGTGAAGACGCGTTCGCCCACTGAAAGTTGCTGAGCCGGAGCCCAAAATCAGCTTACCCATTCCAAGGAAAGGTGGAAAAAAGCAAAATCCTAGCCCTCCTGGTTTCCGCAGTACTAACTACTCCCAGGACTTTGCATCTCTCCCGGGGACATCCAAAAGAATTTTAGAACATAAGCCCCCTCCTCGAGTGGGCTGTTTTCATTTGACGACATTGCCAAAGGTATCTTCAAGTACCTTGAAATTTCTGACCCTCTCAAAAGCATTGTTATGGCAATGCTTCCCACAGTGAAGACTTTTTTGAAGCAATTGACAATCAAGTGGCCCCTCCCTGCAGCTATCATTTCGTTCGATGGATAATTTTCCAAATGAGGTCGGGGATTTGATCACTGTTCTGCAGTTGTCGAGTTGTGGAATTGACGAAGTTTTATTCCTAAATTGGAATCTCTAAAATGTTTGGCTTACAATACCGGTTGTGATGCATTCGCTATTTGTGAAACATGGCTCTCTTCCGAAATCGTTCTTTCGTTTCATGATTTCAATATTATTCGTCTTGATCGTGAGGATTCGCGTGGAGGAGGACTACTTTTGGGGTCATACTGTGCTTTTTTCTCAAACTCCAGGTATTGAAGTTGTCGCATGTCAGGCTGTTATCTATATATATAAAAGTGGATTTCTGTGTGTTTGTCTGTCTGTCTGAACCTAATACTACTGAACCAATCGGCGTGAAATTTTGTATGCTGGGATTTTTGGGGCAGGATTAGGTTCTTATCATGGTTTGAAACCCATCCCTTCACTGAAAAGGGGCCCCCCTTTTCCCATACAAATAAAACACAATATTCTGCATAACTCGGGAACTAATCAAGCAAACGGAACGAAATTTGGCATGTGGTGGTTTTTGAAGACAAAAAATGTTTCTATGTTGGTTTGAGACCCCTCCCTATCCTAAAGGAGGAGGGGGCTCCGATACAAATGAAATACAATATGCTACATGACTTGAGAACTAATCAAGCAAATGAAACCAAATTTAGTATGTGGTTGTTTTTGAAGGCAAAAAATGGTTCTATATATTCGTTTGGAGAAATACAACTTCCTCTCCAACCTAATCTCAGACAGTGCGCTTCGAGCTTAAACTCGACCAGTTCCAGGAACGTCATTTCACAGAAAACCTCCTTCTCCATGGTGGGATCAGCAATGCACCGAGGTTTACAGTAAAAAGTCCGACGCGTTTATAGTTTTTCGTATACGTTGAACACCTTAGTAGTTCGAAGTATACACGGCTCTCGAACGCGAACTTAAGAGCCTCATTAAGGCCAAGAAACGCAGTTACTGGTGAAGATTCGTGGACGGGCTATCGCGCGAGACGTCCATGGATACTCTTTAGAACACGGCGCGACGAATGCGTAACCGAACTACGAACAACGAGAGCGAGGAGTACTCAGACCAATGAATCCTCAAGTTTACGCGATAAGTTTGTCCAGATTCTGTTCCGGTACGGATCATTCCTCGCGAAACCGAGAATTCGGTAGATGAGATCAGCTAATCTTTTTCAATGGTAGATTTCTTTCTCGCAATTCTTTCGTGCGGCAATACGGTTTCAGGGGCTGATAGGATCAAGGTCAACTTGCTTAAGAACCTCCCAGACGTCGCTAAGAGGCGCACGTTGAACTTGTTTAATCAGTTTCTGGAACTAAGCATTGTACCGGATGATTGGAGACGGGTGAGGGTTATTGCAATTAAAAAACCTGGTAAACCTGCGACCGCCACAACCCCTATCGACCTATCGCGTTGTTATCTTGTATTCGAAAGTTGTTGGAGGAAATGATCTTGTTCAGTCTGGACAAATTGGTTGAGACGAACAACCTGCTTTCAGATACTCAATATGGTTTCCGTAGAGACAAGGGAACGAACGACTGTCTCACGTTGCTTTATGCAGAGATTCAGTTAGCTTTTGCTAAAAAAGAGCAAATGGCTTCTGTATTCATGGATATCAAGGGGGCTTTTGATTCAGTATCTGTTGAAGTTCTTTCAGATAAACTCCATGTTTGTGGCTTTTCACCATTACTGAATAATTTTTTGTACAGTTTGCTTTCAGAGAAACATATGAGCTTCTCTCATGGATCCTCCACAGCTTTTCGATTAAGCTACATGGGTCTCCCCCAGGGCTCATGTTTAAGCACTCTTTTGTATAATGTTTATATCAAAGACATTGACAGTTGTCTAAGTGACAACTGTACGTTGAGACAACTTGCATATGATGGCGTAGTATCTGTCACGTGGCCCAATGGGGCCGATCTACAAGGACCCTAACGGATTACCTCAGACAATTTGTCTACTTCGGCTCTCGGGCTGGGTATTGAATTCTTTACGGAGAAAACTTAGTAGTTTTTTTTTTCTAGGAAGCATAACCCTGCACAACCGAAGCTTCAAATTTGGGGTAAGCCAATAACTCATTCAATGTTATTCAAATATCTTGAGGTCTGATACGATTCAAAGTGCACCTGGAGATCCCACATTGAGTATCTAATGCGAAAGTGCCAGCAAAGGATCAACTTTCTCTGCACAATTACCGGGACCTGGTGGGAAGCTCATCCACAAGATCTTCTAACGGTGTACCGGACAACGATTTTGTCGGTTATCGAATACGGTAGTTTTTTTTTCAATCGGCGGCTCGTTCGCACTTCATCAAATTGGAACGTATTCAGTATCGGTGTCTTCGTATCGCGTTAGGTTGCATGCACTCGACTCATACGATGAGTATTGAAGTGCTGGTTAGCATGTTGCCACTCTTGGATCGGTATACAGAGTTATCTCTCGGCTCCTCACCAGGTGTGAGGTTATGAACCCCCAGGTAATCGAAAACTTTAAGAAGCTTCTCGAGTTGAATCCTCAAACTCGCTTCATGAATTTGTATCATTTGTAAATAACACAGGATGTCAGCCCTTCGCCGAATATTTCCAATCGTGTTTGCTTCTCCGATTTCGACAATTTGATTCATTTTGATTTATCCATGAAGCAGGAGCTTCATGGAATCCCAGAGCATCACCGTCCTATGATTGCTCAGGTAATATTTGTTGCAAAGTTTGGCCAATTTGATTCCATTAAATCGTTCTTCACTGACGGATCATTGATAGTATTTTTTGAAATTTATAGCGCCAATCCTAACCCTCTAGCTCTTTGTTCCGTATATGTTGCTGAATTAGCGGCAATACACTTTACGCTAGAAATGGTTGCCTCACTTTCATCGGATCAGTATTTCAATTTCACGGATAGTCTCAGTCCTATTGAGGCTATTCGCTCATTGAGCCCGGTAAAGCACTTCTCATATTTTCTTATGAAATTACAGGAGCTGCTAAGTGCTTTATCTTCGCGTTATTTTATCATCACCTTTGTATGGGTCCCATGTCATTGTTTAATTCCGGGCAATGAGAGAGCGAACTCACTTGCAAAGGTGGGCGCTATGGAAGGCGATATTTACGATCGTCAAATCGCCTTCAATGATTTTTTTCCCCATTTGTCGTCAACAGTCACTCGTCAGCTGGCAGTATAAATGGAGTAAAGGAGAATTGGGGCGATGGCAACATTCAATCATCCCAAAGGTGTCGAAGAAATCTTGGGTTTGGGGGATGGATGGGGGTCGACACTTTATTCGTGTCATGTGTCATGCCTCATGTCCAATCATTATTCTTTGAACGCTCATTTATACCGGGTTGTGCTGAGCGACAGCAATCTCTGTGAATGCGGACAAGGTTATCAGGTCGCAGATCACATTATTTGGTCATGTGCCGGGCATTGCGGAGTCAGATCTGAGCTTTATGATTCCCTTCGGGCTCGAGGTAAACAACCCAATGAACCTGTTCGAGATATTTTGGCCGTGATTTGGAGTTTATAAAACTCATTTGTGTGTTTTTGACTAACATTAGCCTTAGATTGTAGTTAGTTTAACATGTATGTTTAGCATTAGTTTTTTCTGTGTTAGTGTTTTTTTCCTCTTTCAAAAATGTTCTAATAAAAAGAACACCAAAAGTTGTATCGTTTTAAGTTTTTTGACAATTTAAAATTTAAAATAAATTTGTTATGTAAACCATACTTTAAATTTCCGCCCATCTTCCTATCCGTTAAATTGTCATTCCTATTAACCTCGAGATGGCCGCGAGTAATCGGCTCGATCCCCTACCTTTAGTTATTCTGATAGGCGCCTAAACGGTAGACGAATATTATAATATTGACCTCACTAACGAACAGTACAGTGATTTTAAACATAGAATGTCTTTGAAGTTTTTTGCAATGCAAAATATGGAACCAAGTGTCTTAGAGGCTTTGGAGGTTATAAAAGCGACATGTTCCCTAAACGTCAATTTGGTGTCTAACAACACACCTAGATCCTTAACAACAGATTCTCTCTTGAGAATTGTAGATCCACCCTTATAGTCAAAGTCAACTGAACTGCGTTTACGAGAAAACGAGATAACGGAGCATTTACCAGCGTTGAGATCCATACGATTCGTTTCACACCACTCGGTGAATATATCAAGCTGAGATTGAAAAAATGAAGCGTCTTGAATATCATTGACTGTCCAATACAGTTTAAAATCATCGGCAAAAAAGTTTGAAGGACCCAAGTAGCAGATTGATATCATTGAGATACACTAGAAATATAAACGGCCCTAGGTGGCTACCTTGTGGTACTCTTGATGGAACAAGAAAGTAAGGTGAAATTGAGTCCCCCAATTTGATAGCCATTTCACGGCCACTTAGGTAGGATTGAAGCCAATCGAGGAAATATCCAGAGAAACCGAGACGTTCGAACATCGCAATAGTAATCCAATGGTTGATTTTATCGAATGCCGCCGAGAAATCCGTATAGATCGAATCGATTTGTTGCCCTTTCTGTAGAGCTTTAGCGATGAAAGATGTGTAAACAACCAAATTGGTAATTGTTGACCGTTTCGGCATGAAACCATGTTGATGTACAGAGATGTAATGGTGGCAGTTGTGTGATAAATGTATGATGTATGATATGTACTACCACCTATTGTAGCACGGAAACTAAGTCCGACAGCAGTGAGATCTCCTCGCTGTTAGACTTGATCAAGCTTTAATAACCACTGATTATCCTAATTATGCCATTGTATGAAGGGCCAAAAAGGGGTTGGGTGGATAGATAGGCAACATCACCTATACGTTTCCACAGGGATATAAAGAATCTCCTTCCAACAACAAGATTGAACAATTGGTCAAAAGAGCAAGCTATCTAACATGAGGATTGGCGGAGCCTCCATCAATGAAAAATGCACATCTCCTTCGATATTACCAAAACAAAGGTCAAGCATCCGGCTGTTGTTATTTTCTACGAAGTTCAGTTGAGAAGTACGCGCCAAACTATAGCTGTCGATAAGCTTGGCAGTCGTTGCGCTAATCGAAGATTGTGTAACGTCAGGATAGAGATAATTTGATGGACTGAGCTTCCATTTAATGCCGGGTAGGTTGAAGTCGCCAAGAATCAATAAACTGTCCCTTGTTTTCATTTGACTGGTGATGTGATTAATTGAATTAATGTGCTGATCTATTACATTCATGTCTTGAGTACGATCGGGAGGAATATAAAGAACACAAATGAAAAGTGTGTGTATTTGAAAACTGACAGCCACCCAAACTTGTTCGACGGCTTCTGAACATGGAATCGATAATTGCCGAGCTTTTAAATTGGCACGCAGAGCTAATAGTAACCACCGCAAGATCTTTTAATGCTATTGTTAGAGTTACGAGCCAGGCGAAAAACGTAGTGAGAATTACCAAAAATTTGACTTGAAATGGTATGATCATTCAACCATGTTTCGGTGAATGCATACACGTCATAGCTAGAGTCGGAACAAGCAAGACGATATTCTGAGATGCGAGTGTTAATTCCTCCGACGTTTTGATAATAAACCAATAGCTTACAATTTACACCATTGTCGAAGTTGTTCTGGTGATTTGCGGCATTGAAAGGACTTGATGTCGTTGATCCAAAATTTGAGAGTACGTAGCTTGGCTCGGCTGCGGTAGGGGAGATGCTAGGGGCGAAATTCTCTGTTGTCGGTGGGTGAATTGAAAGGCAGCACGTTGACGGGCGATGGAGTTTTCCGAGCCGGCGGAACTTGGCGCGCAGATAAAAAATGCTGGTTATTCGGCATATTTCGTCCAGAAAAAGGCTTGATGGAAACGCCGTTGGGCCAAAAGTGTGGTGCAGTAATCAGAGCTTCGATAGCAGCAGGAACGCTTATTTTAAACGATATAAACGTTAGAGGGATATTCCCATCACGGTTATCGCGCACTAACTTATGGCAGCTAATGAATGAAGGATCGCAGTTGGTTTTGCTCACAATAAACGAAACGATATTGTCTTGTGTTTCATGTGGTTTTCCCCCCTTGCCTATCCTGCATAGGGTAGTATGACAAAGGGTTATGTGCCTGATCGGATACTACCGTTCAAATGCCCCCCGCTCGTTTTCAATCTTGTATCTTATATGTCGCCTATCAATACACTTTCTCTTCATGTCTTTGTGTTCTAGCAATAAAATTACTGTCCGCTCCTAGCGCTTCGCATGGAGATGAGAAATTATCTGCTTCTGAAAAAACTTCATCAAAGATCGTTACTTCCGCGCTGGGAAGAATACAAAAATAACAATCAAAAGTGTTCAAACATAGGCTGAAAATGTATCTTTCCAGCTAAATTCGCATTCTGGACCACTTTAAATGGCCGATAAAACATCTGTGAAAATATATAATATGTTTTTAAGTTGTAATGTATTAATTTGTTTTCTGAAATTTGTTGAGTTAAGCGAATATAGTAAAGTAATAACGTAAATTACATAAAGAAATAAAGGAAATTAAGGAAATAAAGGAACAAATAAAAAACAAATAATTAATAACGAAATAAAATAAAATGCATAAAGAAAATAAGATAGAGTAAATTGCATAAAGATACATTTAACATAAACTTTATCAGGATTGCTTTTAACGAGAACATTAGTGATCAGAAGAAGCTGCTTCCACAAACAGACCCAATGTAGAGACTTTAGATTGACATTACATCCAACTTCATTGTTCAGTTTTCGTTTTTTAAAGTAAGTTATTTAACTATTCGTGGTTCAGAACAGCAAACGATTTATTAAGGTCATCTAACAAAGGCATAGCTAGTGGATTTTCGTTAGCAAATCAATTACTTTATGAGTAACAGTTAAAAAGGTAATCTATCGCTACTTATAAGGCTGAGTCTAGGGACGTAAACCCTATTTTGAATACATTTTGTTTCATCGCGAACTCATTTCAATTCTTCACATTATTCTTCAATTTAGTTTTTTCTGTTTCTTACTCAGCTCACGAACTTTTATTTAATGTTTTTCTCTAGATATATCTCAAGAGCGCTTTACTATGTTCAATCCTAAGTGATTTCAACAAAGTTTGTATTTTTTTTTCATATTTTCGGCAGCAATTCAAGCCACTTATGCATTGTGGATACTTTGGAATTTTGATAAAAGATTTTACATGTTCATAGTATTTTATTTGAGAAAGGTTGGTATCAATAGTTGCAAATAATATTTTACTAAACAAGCTTGTTATAAGATAATTCAATTCGATTTTCATTGACAATCATGTGAGAAAGCACTACACTAGCTAAACTTGTTTTCTGAAATTCATCAGCTAAAACATTATAAATTATTCCATTTCTTAGGACTGCTATGACTACTAAAAAGGCTTGTCTGAATTGCTTGCTTACTCGCACATAACTATTTGAATAAAAAAACAACAAACAAAAAGTGAACCGACAAAAGGAACTCCGGCTAATTCTTGACGATCGTGACACAGTTGTTTTTTTAACGATTGTTGTATGTATGTTTCAAGAACAATCTGCAGTATTTAGGTAATGACGACAAGTATCCTGGAATGATCAACGGTATTATCTACCTTACAGTAAGTGAAAATTGAAATACAATTAAATAGAACGATGCAAACTATTAAATTATAAGCCTTACCACCACCTCCAGAAGCAAACCGTTTTGACGTCCAATTCAGGCTCCCGTAATAACAAACATATTAAATTAGTCACAGCACCCAGTTCAGTGCTGTAAAAAGAAATTTCGTCAATTTGTATGCATTTACCGATAAAATGATCCAGAAGCTAAATATATATTTATATAATGTATGATAAAATTTTAACTCTTGAATAGTTCTTCAACTTTCCTTAACAGAGTATTGCCCTAACTGTTATATAGAAAATGTTATATTCACTGCATATTCAAACGATATTCAATTATGAATATCATTTGCATATTCTGATAACGCGTTTTTAAAGTTTTCAAAATTAGAGCAGTACAATGTGAGACAAATTAATGGCGCACTATATTAAGAACTAGCTTTTAACTCAAAATATCATAGGTTTTCAAATAGCATGAAGTAAATGCCCGATGGGCTTTTTCTTTTAGCGGGTACTGCATATAATAAGGAATTAAGTAGGTAAGAAGAATTGCGTTTGGCTACTAGAATTTGGTACCAAAAATAAACTTTGACTCTAGCTTCTTTAAAGCAATGATTATACGGTTTATAATAATGACCGAGGCCAAGACGAAGGGTAGGCTGCAATATGGTGAGTCGAGAACTGGGATGGAGTGTGCGTCCCCGCGACATAACTCTGGTCCTCACAAGTTCCTACCTCATGCTTCCACGGGTCAAGAGATGACCACCACCAGCTAAGGGTTGCGTACTACTTAGCTGGTAGTGCAGCCTGGGCACTGTTGTCCTCATGTTACCAAAACGGATCCCGCTGCGAACCCAACCATTTTATTAACATCCCAGTGATTTCTCGTTGGAGTGCAGAGGTGTTCTCGGCTTAAGCGAGTATCACGTCAACATATTCCTATCTATGCCCTTCTTGACCAGCATTCGGCCGAGGCCAGCGCCGGTATTGCCTTAGTTTTGGATAATCAGTTTTTTAACAGATTAATGGTGTGTGCTATTCCCAACCATCATCTTTTGGTTCTTTGTGTTAAAACAGCTGATCTGTCAATAACGGAGTAGCAACTTCGGGCGGTTAATCATGCTCATGCTCATGATCGAAGCCAAGATGAAGGGAAGCCAAAATTTAAGTGTGTTTTTATCAATTTAGTTGACTGAAGTAATGGAAATGCATGGTGGTTTTAGAAAAAACACGTTAAACGTTATTAGATATGAAAAAGTCGTTATTTGGAAAATTACTTTGTATGTATCTACTGAAAAAAATGCATTTTGTTTATTTGGAAACCAATTTACATTTTTAATGACATTTTTTTCAGTATAGTGCTTCAAGTAAACAAATTTTGGGTTTTTTTTTAATTTAAATTTAAACAAATTTCCAAAAGTCACTCTTCAGTAATATCTTTGTAGGTTTAAATAATGTTCATAAAATATTATTAATACCTTATCCTTTTCTTAAAGGTTAGTCTAAACAAATTATCAAAAAACAACTTATGCAAATTGTATAGTGTGGTTAAGATTACGTACACGTAAAATTTCATTCGATTATGTGATAGTGTTGCCAAGTGCTAGACAAGGTGGTGAAAACTTCGTCAAAGGAGTTTTTTTTTACAGAAACGTGATGTTAGAATATATTGCTTCACGTTGGAACATACACACTGCACACCCTAGTAGTACACCTGTTGCAAATCGATTAAAGTTACTTCAATGCTACTCAATTTGTCACATTTGGAAATTCACTTTGAATTTGTGGTGTGACATTTGTTTCATTCATCAAATTGCAATACATTTACTCACTTATTTTCATCACTGAAGTCAATTCTAAATTTTCGGCAATTTGAAACCATTCCTTGGTGTTTCTTTGTAGATTTTTTTCTTTCAAATATGTTGACTTCAATAAAAAATGAAACCGTACGAAGTATCTACAAGGATACCTCATCAAGAACACAAAGCAACCAACAGCGAAAAAATATTTAGGTAACCGTGGCCGCAACAAAAATTATGGAAAGCTGCAAAAAATAAATTTCAGGAGTATTGGGGATGCAAAATTATGCATTTGTGACGAATAATATTGCCCAAAATTTAACCTTTGAATAGGGTGATCTTCTTATGTTTGCATTCGAGAATATTTATCTTTCTTTGCACTCTCTCCAAAAGTTTTTACTTCTCATTGATGTCAAAGTCAATTAGCTCTTTCAACATGCAAGAGGCCTTTGCCCAGTAATGTACGGTGTTGGTTGTCTACCACGTTGAAATCCGACGTCATCTATTCGCAATTCGAAGGAATGTTGATCTTTCCAGGGGTGATGTTGTGTTTTGATTATTATGATTTACTATGTCAAACGCCAAGCCGCCACTTGGCCACTTGGTAATAACGAGTGCGAGGTCGACCGCAATGGTTAACTGAAAGATCAGACGACGCGTGACAGGCGTCGAATAACTCAATTACGTTGCCCCTTCTAGAAAGCGCACAGAGCATTGGCATATATGGACAGATCATTTAATATGATTTGTAAGATGGGATGTATTGTAGTCTTTACTTTATGTGAAATATACATAGGCTTGTTAAAATGACGATAACTTGAACACAGCATTCTTTTTTTTTGTTCAGATACTATTCATACAAGACAAGAATTAATTATTCAAGAGTATTTTTCTGCTGACTGTTGTTGCAAAATCGCCAAAAATAAAATCTCTGACGCTGATGTGCCCATAACATTGAATAAGTGGATGTGAGTATGAACGCAGTTACGCAAATAAAAATTCTTCGAACGGAGAATATTTTGAATTTCAAATCGGTGCTCTTTGTACATGTGTTTGGAAATCTTTCAATACGTCCACATTTATCCACCTTTCGAATATAAGCGAATGACTTGCAGAAAATTACCTATTAATCAATTGTTTCAATATCGTTTGTCGGTGTAGGCAATTTGTCTCAATGTAATTGTTTACGATGGATTTAACTCATAGGTCATCGATGAGATCAGTGCTGCGATGAGATTATTCTCCGTCGCAAGCCACGAGCATTTACATACGCTATCTGAACAACAGAGCCCATGCCGATATCTTCCGGCTGTTTCACACGCTCACCGATCACCGCAATGTAAATTAATCACCATAATAAAGCGCATAATATGCATGTTTAACAACGTTTTAAATATCCACCACTCCACAACGGAATTCTTAACGAGAAGATGAGCAACATTTGAGAACATCGTTAACCTGACCACGGTGAATCTTATGCGCATATGAATATTTTATCCGCGCGCCACACTCTGATTATGAATATGCCCCGAAATATTTTTCATGGTCAATTGTGAAGCCGAATCAAGCCTCAACTAAAAATGCAAATGAGCGTTCAGCAGACGGCGAGCCCTACTAACTATACATGTAATTTCCAAACATCTACTGCTCGCGGGCTGTCCGTGGCCAGAAGGAAATATGGTGAAAATGTGGTACACTACTCCTTGCCGGCTTCGTTCTTAATGCTTACAGGCGTATAATTTGATGAAGCAAAATACTTGATAAAATCTGATTAAAGCCACAATAGCGCATCTGATGCATGAAATTTGACGGCACAGTGGCATGTTCATGGTTTTCGCCAGTATTTTTTTTAAGTGCGGGATATAATAATCTTTTGACGACACATACCACACAAGATTCACTCCTTCAGGGCAAAAAACATTCACTTTCCATGTGCATAAATGTTTTAAAATCGGAAACAAAGTGGTCAATGGCCAGAAGCTTGGCAACCTAAAAAAGCGCCATGTATTATGAATCATACCGGAGGCTTTTGTCAAACATCTAGCTAATGACCATAAATATTCACCATAATTTGAAAAACTGCGACCATCTCAAGAAATTATTTGATGTTTACTATGCCTTTAGTTGTAAGCGCCGTTTTAGAAATATATACTCTAGGATCTTACACCCCACTGTGAATAGGTGTTACATGACACGAATAATCAAACCAACTAATATTCTCAATCCAATTAGGACACCCTAGTGTGCTGTGGCTGCTACAGAGAAATTGATATCCTTGCCGCATAATGCATGATGCTCCCAACAGGGAAAACAAACAATTTATCATCGGTTTTAGAGAGCAGATCAGTACGCCGCTGGGTTACCATTAGGCTGCTTTTCTAATAGTATGTGCGGTGGACTTTGTTCAAGAGGTCTTGTTACAGCTTTCTGCTATCAATCACTTTAAGATATGGTGTTTTTTCATGCGGCTTTTCAATATAAACAGCCTAGATCAGCAATATTTGACACATTTAGATGTTAAAATAAGAAACAGGTGAAATGATGATTTATTAGATAATCGTTTTTTTTAGTTATTGTAGGTTTATGATTGATGATTCTGCAGTAAATTAGTCTGAGCTTGTTTTTTGTCCTTGTGAACTCTTGATTTATAACAAGTTAAGCATCCTGATAAAAAAAATCAGATCCTAGTTTCCTGAACACTATCATTTTAATTTAGGTATTTTCTGTATATTATTATTAAACACAGTTTGTGAAGCTTTAGCTCTGTTGGGAACGATGCAACAACAAAGCGAGACCATTTGTTTAGTTTGGAAAATTTTCGATTTCCTGGACCTAAGCATTATTGCTCTTACCACACAAATGGTGCTGACATCGAGAGCTTTCAATTTGGGACACTAAGTTAAGAGAAGGCAATATACTCATTACAATTCAATATACTTAACATGCCTAGCAAGAAGAAGACGATACGTCTAACAAGCTAGCACGTCTACCTAATAGGTACTGAGAGTTTCTTGAGAAAATCAAGTTGAGCAAAACCAGCACGAATGATCCGTACAATTTAATACATGGCCTATAATTCAGAAACTTTTGTGGTACTGAATCCGAAGGCGTTAATTCATCTCAAGTGGTAAAAGAGATGTTCCTATATTAATCTCATCACTAATTAATACTAATCGAAAAATTGACTAGTGAGAAGCCACAAACTGAACTTATGTTTTTGTTATTCAACGTAAACAAATATTATATGAATAGAAACCAACATATTTATTTTAACAAATTTATTTTAATCTGTAACGCTGGTAGACCACCTTTCCGTGGTGCGGTAGGGGTATCAGATCTTCCACTTTTTTTTAAAGACAATACTACCTAAGTAACATTTCCATAAAACTCTGGTCAAGGCTTATTTGTCTTGATTGATTCCCCCAAAACCTCATGAAGACTAAAATGTGCCTATTCGGCCCGCCCTGGCAGAAGTTCTGAAGGGTATATTTCAGAGCTAGTTCTAGATTGGATTAAAATAAAAAGACTTTATTATGACCGAACTAAAAGCAGTTTGAAAACCATAGGAAAAATACAATAAAATCAATTTGACTTCTATAAAAGCCTCTTTCATGCCTCTTCCACTAGACGCTTGCCAAAACCACTCAAACCAGTTTTATTCATATTGTAATCGTATTCATAAATTTCATTCGCTCTCAACAAATTCATTTCGGCAAATATAACTCTGATTGAAAAAACAATTACCCATGTAAAATAAAACGTCAGTATTCTCAAAGTTAAATATTTATGTCAGCTTGATTTATAATAATTTATTACTTGTTTCAACCTTCAGTGCTCAAATTTTAAGTGCCAAATAAATTCATTATGTAAAGCGCTGAACAACTGGGTACGGTTCCGAAATACGTTGTACTTTCTAAAAAAAATATTTAGAAAAAGTTTAATTCTTCGTTGCAGATAATTTTTTTGCTTAATCACTCATCCTAAATACTTTTTTTTCTATCGTACATTGACTGCCGTACAACAATAGGCCGTGTCAAAAAAAATACATCATGATATATGAAACTTATAAACCTGCATTAAGATTGAAATGAATATGGCAGCGGCATTAACATTGATATTCCATGAGCGATTATTGAAAATGCTGTTTTGTTTTCATAAAAGCATCAATAAATAAATGATGTTTTGAAATTGCATTTATGAAAATAATTTCGAAGCTAAACTGTTTCTTTGTGACGCCAATTTGCTTTAAAGGGTGACACGGTCAAAATTTGGTCAAGGGAAAACGCGTGTAAATCGGTGAAATCGTTTATTTAAAAAATCAAATTAAATTTCTTTTTCAAGTTCAATTAGTATAAAATTCAGGAAAAATATTCAGTTAGGCTTCCGCTTTTCCAAATCCGAATTGCCGGGCCTTACGGTTGACCCCTGCCATCAGATTTTGTACAACCTTGTCCACCTTCTTCGCCGCAGAAAGCCAGTTTGCCTTGAACTGCTGCTCGTCCTTAGCAGTTTTTTTGGTCTTCTTTAGGTTCCTCTTGACAATAGCCCAGTATTTCTCAATTGGGCGGAGCTCTGGCGTGTTGGGAGGGTTCTTGTCCTTGGGAACCACCTGCACGTTGTTGGCGGCGTACCACTCCATGGCCTTTTTACCGTAATGGCAAGATGCCAAATCCGGCCAAAACAGTACGGAACAACCGTGTTTCTTCAGGAAAGGCAGCAGACGTTTATTCAAACACTCTTTCACGTAAATTTCTTGGTTGACAGTCCCGGAAGCTATGAAAATGCTGCTTTTCAAGCCACAGGTACAGATGGCTTGCCAAACCAGATATTTCTTTGCGAACTTTAACAGTTTCGTGTGCTTGAAAATATCTGCTACCTTTCCCCTTCCTTTTGCCGTATAAAACTCCTGTCCCGGAAGCTGCTTGTAGTCGGCTTTGACGTAGGTTTCGTCGTCCATTACCAGGCAGTCAAACTTCGTCAGCATCGTCGTGTACAGCCTCCGGGATCGCGCTTTGGCCGTCGTATTTTGTTTATCATCGCGATTTGGAGTCACTACCTTCTTGTAAGTCGATAGTCCGGCTCGTTTTTTGGCTCGATGCACGGTTGTAGACGATACACCCAGCTTATTTGCGGCATCTCGGAGAGATAGGTTAGGGTTTCGCTTGAAACAACCGGCAACTCTCTTTGTCGTCTCTGCGGCTTCCGGTTTTCGATTTCCTCCGATCCAGACTTCCTGGCTGTCGACAAACGTTCCCCAAACACTTTAATTACATTTGTAACGGTTGATTTGGCAACTTTTAGCGATTTTGCCAACTTTGCGTGCGAGTAGCTCGGATTTTCGCGATGCGCGAGCAAAATTTTGACACGCTGCTCTTCTTGCTTGGACGGCATTTTGACAACTGAAGAGTGAATTCCAAAATCAAAATAGGAGCAACATTCTACACACACACACCTTCAAAATGAGGGGTGTTCAGGTTTTTTAAATGCAAAATTGAAAGAAATACGTCAAGTTGATATTGACCAAATTTTGACCGTATCGCCCTTTATGCCAGACCGTTTAGCTGTCAAACAGCTCCTATGGTAACCAAGCTGCTGCCAGAAAAAATTTGACAGTTCAAGCTACATCAAAACGACTAAGGAGTTCATACGAAAGTATACGAGAAAGCAATGCCGTATACCAGGCGATACATGCCTCAAGATAATTCCATCTGGATAGGAGACTGACTAATGTTGTAGTTTTTTAAACGACCTTAATTGATGGATAGTTGGAAAATTACTATTGGGAATGCTCAATAAGTTTTGCTTATTATTCACGTAATCGTGCATTTTTTCACTTTTCTTAGTTTGTTGCTATGCAAATCCATGTTTGTTTGATGGTATTATGACACCATTGGTAGAGCATATTATCATAAACTTTATTTAGTGCAAAATGCTACAGTAAATGCTTTATACTTTCGTCAGAGTCCAAATGGCTTAGTGATGGTTTTTATAATGAAGAGCGTGCTCATGCAATATTTTATCATGGCTCTGTTACACAAATATGAAGGAGCTTTATTCTTGAATTACTGAACGGTTTTATGAAGGGATAGAGATCCGCTTCAAATATTCTTTAAAGATAGACTGTTTTAGACTTCACTTTCTTACTAGACAAGGAAAGCTGCTTTTGAACAAATTAGCATGTCTATTGCAATAATAAAACACTCATAAATTTAAGCAAAGGCTAAAAGGCATTAGAATTGTTACTTGGGAATTGGGTCACCGAGGATGAGCTTGAAATACGAAAAACATGGTTAGTCTTCATTCATGTGAATACTCATTCTTTAGATTTGATGTTCTACAGTGTGAAGTGGTTAAGACTAGGGTTAAGATGCATGGTCAGTATCGGAGTTTGTGTAACAGCACTGAATACTTCATCATTTATGAACAGTGATCAAGTAATTTGAAATGCACCAAACAAAGGATACGGGATGTAATACAAAAGATCAACTTACTTGTCGCAGTGGGTTATGTCCCGAACATTTAAAAAAACACTCTATTTACTCTCTAATATCTTGATTTTGCGTATGATGAAATAGTATAGTTATTGTACATGTTTTATTTATTTATTTAAACACAACATCTTCGACAAGAACATCGCACAGACTGATCACAAAAATGTGTCAATTATATTCTTATATACTAATTTACTAATAGTAAAATCAAAAGAGTCACACACTTGATTGAACAACCTACAACATTAATCTAACGAGTTATTTCGTCCATAAAGAGTACGGTGGCCAGAAATCCACAGCAGTTGACGATTCCGGAGCTGATGAACTGGTGCATGTAACCTAACATTCTCAAGAATGCTGCTACAATCTATGTTGCACATGACCACGTCGAAGACAAACAACCGTTGAAGCGTCACTTGACGACTCGATGACGGTTGAATATTTAGCAGCGCACATAGATCTTCATATGGCGGCCAATTGATAGGATCGTTCCAGGGAAGGCGGCGTAGGGCGTATCTAATGAACCGCTTCTGGACTTTTTCGATGCGTGCAATATGAACGGTGTGGTACGGAGCCCGGATTTGCACTCCGTATTCCAGCACACTACGAACTAAAGCACAATACAACGACTTAAGGGGACCCCCCTTGGATTTGGGCAAAAATTAAGCAAAATTTGTATTTTTTTGGGAGAATGAAAAGGCGTACGAACTTTCGGTTGTGACGAATCAATTCGGTTATTATTCAAAATTTCAAAGAGATCGCTATTTTGTTGCCGTCATTATGAATTTTTACAATTCTTTTATCTCCTTGAAATTTTGAATAATAATCGAACTTAATCGTCAAAACCGGAAGTTCGTACGTCATTCTCCCACAAAAAAAAAATCCAAACTTTGCCTTATTTTTCCACAAATCATTCATTTTATTAACGTCTCTTTAAACTGTACGTCTGCTGTAGACGTTTTAGTTCATTCGAGACGGAAAAAATCTAGGGGAGGGTCCCCTTAAGTGCATGCACATCATCGAAGTGGACGATGTTACGCCTTAAGAGCATTGCGTTTGCTTTCGCGGTTGTTGCGGAGATGTGCTCGTTGAAACGAAACTTCCGATCTTGTTTGACTCCTAGGTCGTTGATCGACGTGACCCTCTCCAGTGATATGTCGTTTAAGTCGAACGTGACAATGGAATGACAACGTGCGAAAGTTATCACTCTGCGCTTAGTAATCTACAAGCGATTTAATTACACGGAACAGCTTCAGGTCATCCGCATAGGGCAATTTTCCGGAGTTGAGACCTTCGCACAGACCGTTGATGAAAAGGATGAATATACCTTCGTGCACCTTAACAAAAGCTTTACGTTAAGAAAAATACGACTGAAGCCCCTGAATAATCCAAGTGGGCAATCCAAGGCGGTTCAGTTTTTCAATGACCAGTTGATGAGTTGATGATTGTCGAACTCTTTTGAAAAGTGTATGTAAATAGCGTCGACTTGGCATCGCTTCTCGAGCTCGTTGTCACAGTTCCGGTGTAAGTCATGGGGTTTGGTGTCGTTGACCGCTTTTTGACAAAGCCATGTTGATGCTCAGAGATCACTGACTGCACAACAGGGTTCATCACGAATAAAGGTATTGGTATCGGATGCGGCTCACTTGCATGCGACATAGGGATTCGGATATTTCTGCTCGCATCGTTATTGCTGATTCAGAGTCAGTGCTGCCGTTGTGGGTGGATGTAGCTCCGGGATGATCGATGGCTGTGGACGGTTCGATGGTGCCGATCCCGGATCGATGACTTGAGGAGGCTTTCAAAAATGTTGAGCATTCGATCCATTGTCAACAAATTATCGAAACTCAATTTGCGAGGGCCATGTAGAAAGGTTCATTGCTCTATTTTTTAAGCCTGTCATGGACAGTTTTAATAATGAGATATTGAAAGTCTCGAAAAACTTAAAATTACTTCAAGTTTAAATATCGGTGCTACCTGTACATGTGTTTGGAATTATACATTTGTTGGAAACAACACAGGCACTCAAGATGCCCCTGTCGGAGTGTGAAAATCGGACAAAACGAGACAAATCCTAGAAAGTGTGAGCTGTTTAGTGGAATACCTGTAATTAGAAATGAGATGAAACATTAGTATTTTCCATTTAATACCAACTGCTTTTATTGCTTATCTTGACAAATACGCGTATTTCGTCGTATGTGCAGACTTCTTCAGTGTCGTGTACTTATAACTCGGATGGAGAGTTATTAGTACACGACACTGAAGAAGTCTGCACATTGTAGCCAAAACGAGAGGTCAACTTGAGAGAAGTCGGAAATAAACCACGACTGGAAGGAAGTTGTAAACAGAAAAATAAGTTGCAGAAAGTAGAAGTAAACAGAGTTCTATGGCAACTAAAGTAAATTTTCTTTGATTATTAATCAATTATTGAACTAACTCGTTTGATATGTGAGTAACAGAAATTATTAGTATTCCAAAAATTATAAATGTACAACTTTTACAATAACTCTACGTTATTGGTTAAAATAATCATCGCCAGCAGATTAAAATCTCAAAATAAAGCTATAGGTTAAAATTGCCTTATAAATGCATTTCGGAAGGAATATTTTCTGTACAGGAGGAAAAAAACTAACTGTAAGCAAGATAAAACAACATAAATGAATTTAATTAATAAAACCTTCGCTTAGACTTGATCCTAAAATGGTTTTAAACAACGCGTTTAAATTTTCGTATTTCATATTTGGGAGCATCTTTGAGAACACATTTTGATTCATGATGGTCTAGTCAAAATTACTAGCTTGGTCTTTTTAACATGTTCTGCCTTTTTCTTGGCGTAATTTGTAAAAGGATATTCGGGATAACAGGCGGGAAAATTAAGGAAGAATTTTTGTATTTACATAGCGTTGCTGTGAGGATAAATGGGTAGAAGAGATAAGGGACATGATATCCACCATTTTCTCAGGTTGGTCCAGGCACCCGCGAGCAAAAGGTGTCCGTAAAGTAATTGAATGTGTCTACTAAAAGCTACTTTAAAAAAATAATAGTGAGGAATATCGAGTGGGTAAGCTCAAAATCATCAACTCAGACACAAACAAGCTCGTGATTCGGCCTAGTAAACCCTGTGACCAGTTAGCATATCGGATACATATCCACTTACCGTGCCAATTGACATTGGCAAGGTGCAATAAGTATCGGGAATACTTTCTTTAACGTCAAGGAGGGCTCTCTGTAGGGTTACGCCGGCCTTGCCTGGACACTACCGAAGTAAGCCTTTGAGGTTAGACATCTGGGAAGAATGTTAGTAGTGGCCGTCTCATAGAACCCTGAAAACCCGAACAAGCAAGTCATCGATCCTGCAGTGAGTGCTCGCTGACATCGTGGAAGCTGTTCCTGATAATCATTCGCAACACTATCGATGTGGAAAACTACGACTTTTCTCATTTAAAATAAAGGTGGCCCAAATTTTGGCACTTATCGTTTTTCACAAGTACCACAAACAGAATGAATTCTTTTTCATCATGCAAAAGTGTAGAATAATGGCGTGCTCAGCAAGGTGGCTGAAAGTAAACAAGATTCGTTGGGAGAATGGACGTTTTGTGCTGTCAATTTTTTTTTTTGCATAAATACCAATTACTCAAATTATTTTATTTATTTAGATTGATTTTTGAAAATTCTTATCAGTCAGTTAAATTTTCAATTACCCTACCCCCTTATCTCCATGTTTTATAACCATAACTAATGCCAAGGTTGTATAATCCCAAACTATATTGCCAGTCATTTGAATATTGGCACTCACCGTGATTAACGATGCAAGAAACATATGGTACGTCTGTTCCTCATTTATACTAATCAGTTTCATTACATTTATTAGATTTATTGTACTGAAATGCAGAGTGGTCTTTTATAACCACTGCATTCCGAAACAAATCAAGTGCATTGAGTACCGTTAAGATACAGCCCTATTTATGTTTGTTTGTTTTTTTCTAGCCTGTGATTTTTTCGCCAATCAACCGAACTTGTTGTTTTATTTGATTAGCAACCGCTAAATGACACGTGCATCGCGGGGATTTACATGGATATAAACGAACGCTATTTCAGATGTGGCAGGCAATGGGCTAAATCAATCAAGTTGAATAGAAAACAACAAAGCCAGTAAAATTTATTTTGGAAAATGCATATAGATATTCACGTGTTTCCTGTATAACATTTATTAAAGTTTATTAAATAGATAGCTAAGCCTATATTGCTGAGATTATATCCGAACTGAGCTTAATGATTTAGAATAACTTGATCATTGATTATATGTAAACCATCTACAGAGATTTTCATTTAATGAACCTTCAAAACCTAAGATTTTCTTTACACATTTAATAAATCTTAAAAACGTAAGATTTTCTGCAAAGCCTTCACTATAAATCCCTTTATATTGCGATATGTCTTGTTCCGGCTACTTCTGTAAAGAAACCGCAAAACAAACATACCGTGTCGTCTGCGTATCAACAATCACCGGTTTGTATGCACTTTGCGGTAATAACTGCATATCTGTCGGAATTCCAATCAACCTCTTTCTCTCTTGTCATCAGCACCTCCAGTTACCTTACCTTGCTTTCACTGTGCAGCAGCTCCTTATGAGGTTCACTATCGTCATTCATTGTTGTCGGCGATTGCCGGAGATGCATAGGGTCTGGCAGGGTATATAAAGAGCGTTGGAGTCAACATTCATTCGTACGTAAATAAACCTGCATCAACGCGATGCATAATGCAATTTTATGCTGATGTATGCAAGCAAGAAGCACAATTTACATAAATTGGGTACCACCCATGAAAACTGACTGCTTTTAATTGAAACTGTTGATGCAATCGATCTTTATCCCAGCCACTTATTTAGACTACAGATAGCACTTTTCCTGATACGAGCATGTTGATCATTTTTCGTTGGTGCAATTTTTAACAGTTGGAACTCCCTTCCTTACACCGCGATGACTTCTTGACACGTTACTTTGATCCTTCAAGGTTAAACAGACGTCAGCAGAAATTGTCGTAATTTTTTTTTATTTTAATAGTATGGAGATAATATAGTATCGGAATGGGACATTAGTAGATTTGAGAGGTTCAGCTGCTGAATATGGACCTTTGGCATATGGATCTTTGGCATATGGATGTTCGGCTGAATGGCTATTTTGCCGAATGGACGTTTGGCCGAATGGACGTTTAACCGAATGGTTGTTTAGCCGATCTGATGTTTGGACGAATGGTCGTTTGACCGAAAATTGTCTATCACATATCTGTCTGTCACATATACCAGAAAAGGAAATAAGAATTCACAAAAATATTCTCAAACGTATTAGATCTAAAAAGAGAAAATAAAAAAAAATTCTCGAACGCATTAGGTAGCATTCTGATTAAGTTTTAACTATATGGATTCGCTAAAAACCATAATTTTTGTGTTCAAAATGACAAAACATAGATAGAAGAAATATGAATATGTTTTGAAAAAATGTTAGATTCCTGATTTTAGGTGTAAAAATGTATTATGTTAAAATGCTAGACGAAATCTGTCAATATTTTTAATAATCTTGAGAAAGAAATATGCGAAAGATAACTTCTTTTTGTTGCACATGGACCTTTTAGGACAATACATAATCCTGTATCCGAAAGTTGCTTATTCCAACAGCAAACGAAAACCCGCTGAAATTATAAAAGAAAAAAATATAAAAGATAAAAAATTATTATAAATTTCGAACTTTACAATCCGAACGACTTTGTAAAGGCGATTGCTTCTAACTTGGGATCAGATGGAAAATGAAGATATGATTGGATTTCGACTGTTTGTTTTTCTTTTTTTTTTCACATTTCCATAGTTAAACATATCTAATCTCTAATCTAATCTCATACTAACGCAGCCAATTCTTGAAAGCATCCTGGAAAATGATGTTTTCTTGATTACATCATTTATCTTGTCATCGGCCAGGCCAACTGCGTAGTATGTGCCGCAGAGAGGATTCCAAAAAATAGAGCGATTCCAGAAAGATCTAAAATCGTTTTACTACTCTGAATCAAGGGAAGAAAGAAAGCGTGGACCTCCCGTACCAAACGCTTCCATGTTGAGTTATACAGTGTGATAATTTGTACCTTATCGTTGGGAGCATAGATGCTAGAGAGATTAGTTTATGCTCCTTTTGCCTGTGGGTGAACTTATGGCATTTAAACCAAAAGCGTGGCAATAATTGCCAAGGTTATAGCGCCTTATCTCGCTCCATGGGGGGTAAGTGGACTAAAACTTACGATGATGGATAAATGCGAAGCTGAAAATAGCATAAAAAATATTGTTATAATATAAAATGAGAATAACATGTGTACTATCTGCATGTCTTCTGATTCCATGTCTGATCCAAAATTATATACCGTATAAAAAATTAAAAATACTTATATTTTTCGTGGTAGGGTAGGGCTTCAGCATGCTATCTTACCACGCTGCCTACATTGCGCTGGTGGGACTGCCTCCTAAGGTATAGCTGACGAGATACAGCGTTTCTTACTCAGCCGCTGGTGAACAGACCTCCTTGGTGGACAGACGCTCGGCACGCACCTCCTCAATCTAGCTGAAGTCAGAAGTACAACAGTACCCAGGCTGCACTACCAGCTAAGTACGCAACCCTTAGCTGGCGGTCTTTGTCATCTGCTGACCCGTGGTAGCATGAGGTAGGAACTTGTAAGGACCAGAGCTATGTTGCGGGGACGCACGCTCCATCACAGTTGTCGACTCACCATTTTGCAGCCCTCACATTTCCATAGTTAAACATATATAACAGAAGTTTTATAATTGAGTTCCTTGAATCCTCAAACCTGTTTCATGACCTTGTACCATTTGTACATAACACAGGATGTCAGCCCTTTGCTGAACATTTCCAATCGTGTTTGCTTCTCCGATTTCGACAATTCGGTTCATTTTGATTTATCCATGAAGCAGGAGCTTTGTGGAATCTCAGAGCATCATCGTCCTATGATTGTTCCGGTGATATTTGCTGCAAAGTTTGGCCAAGTTGATTCCACTAAATCGTTCTTCTCTGACGGATCATTGATAGAGAAGTCAGCAGGCTTTGGTATATTTGATGAAATTTATAGCGCCAACCGTAAACTTCAAGCTCCTTGTTCCGTATATGTCGCTGAATTAGCAGCAATACATTTTACGCTAGAAATTGTTGCCTCATTAACACCGGATCAGTACTTCATTTTCACGGATAGTCTCAGTTCTATAGAGGCTATTCGCTCATTGAGGCCGGTAAAGCACTCCTCGTATTTTCTCATGAAAATACAGGAGCTTCTAAGTGCTTTATCTTCGCGTTATTTTATCATCACCTTTGTATGGGTCCCATCTCATTGTTCAATTCCGGGCAATGAGAAAGCGGACTCGCTTGTAAAGGTGGGCGCTATTGAAGGCCATATTTGTGATCGAAAAATCGCTTTCAACGAATTTTTTCCTATTTTCGTCAACAGTCACTCGTCAGCTGGCAGTATAAATGGAGTAAAGGAGATTTGGGGCGATGGCAACATTCTATCATCCCAAAGGTGTCGAAAAAAACTTGGTTTAGGGATGGATGTGGGTCGAGACTTCATTCGTGTCATGTCTCGCCTCATGTCCAATCATTATTCTTTGAACGCTCATTTATACCGGGTTGGGCTGAGCGACGTTTTCTGTGAGTGTGGACTAGGCTATCAGGACGCATATCACGTTATTTGGTCATGTGCTGATCATCGTGAAGTCAGATCTGAGCTTTTTGATTCCTTTCGGGCTCGAGGTAGACATCCCAATGTGCCAATTCGAGATATTTTGTCTGTACGTGATTTGGAGTACATGAAACTCATTTATGTGTTTTTGACTAACATTAGCCTTAGATTGTAGTTAGTTTAACATGTATGTTTACTGTAAGTTTTTTTTTGTGGCTTTTTCTTTTTCAAGAAATGTTCAAGTCAAAAGAAAACCATAAATTGTATAGTTATAAGTGTTTAGATAATTTAGAATTTAAATTTAATGTGTTATGTAAACCATACTTTGAATTCCCACCCTCTTTTCCATCCGTAATTTGTAATTCCTATTAACCTCGAGACGGCCGAGAGTAATCGGCTCTATCCTCCTAACTTTAGTTTTAAGATAAATTATGTATAAAAGTATGAAAATTTGGCTCTGTAAAGTTAATTCTATTGAGCCTGTACAAATAAATGATTATCAAAAATAATAATAATTGAGTTCCTGGAAGAATGGATTGGGGACAAACAAAAAATCAGTGGGGTTGTGTACAAGACACGACCGGTCGTGCCGGTCGCTTACCCTTACCGATAGAAGCAGTTCAAGTCACAATATGACGGGTGCGGCTCTTATGGGACATGAGACCAGCGTTTTGAAGCCAGTATGTAAGAAAATTCTATTGTACGCTCTTGAGATATTATTTGGTGGCCCTGAAAAGGGCCGTTTGGTTTTATGAAGTCAGTATGTGGGAAAATTCTCTTGTACACTCTTTATAACTCTTTGGTGGCCCTGAAATACAAACATGTATTTTGACTGACACCTTGTCTCCTTTTCGACATTCACCATTTAAATACCATACCATTTGGATCATTTGTATACAATCTGAGTTGTAGTATGCCTTTGCATAATTCAACTTGAACGAATCAAAGATTTGCAATTTATGCAATTTGAGCAATTCTGGATTTCAAGGGTAATAATAAACATTGATATACTCTGGACCTCAAATTACGATAAAATTCGTTATCAGAAGATTTCCGACACGTTTAGTGATTGCTATGGAATCACTAAAATCAATTGCAACATTTTCAGATGTGTAAGCGTCTCTAAAAATGTTCAAAGTTCAGGAAGTTTTATCAAAAAGAAAATAACAAAAATTATCTTGCAGTTGTTGTAAGGTTATATACAAGTATATAGGATACATGTCCTCTGACTCAGTCGATTATGTAGCGCACGATTACAGTTTTAACTATAACTCATACAATAATTTAGCTAGTAACGATATTCAACTAGTTATACCTTTGCTAAGACATGCTTAATAAGGCGTTTGCTGAAATATCACCAACCAACATTATTGAGTCGAAAACTTTCGATGGATATGGATATCATTAAGGATTCTTGTTCGAACGAATTTCAGTAAAGTTTATTTATTTCATTGCTCCAGACATTTATTTATATTATCGCATTGGGCATACAGCTATATTTGGTATACTATACGGAATATAAAGCTACTTTATAAAATCTAAATGACTTTCTCATGTGATCAATCGGCCATTGCATTTCAAATCAATAAAATTCCCACTATATTCATTTATTTTTTTATTTTTTTTATTTATCACAATAATTCAACTGACAACAAATGTCTAAATGAATAAAAAACTTAAATTACTTGGTTACGGCCAGAAGTATGGAAAGAGTCAAGTAGCCGATGACGAAACACGTCAGCAGATAAGTTGAAGTGGAACATATTGAAACGCTCGTTGAAACGCTGGCTGATTTCTCGAATTGGTTCATGGAGTGCATAGTTGTTGTTCTGTGGCTCAAGATGCAAAAATACACGTTGACGAAGAGGTCTCTCGGGAGCGTACAAATTTAACTGTAACAACAGTGCCGGACAGTCAATTTCACCCCTGAGCAGCTTCCCAGCAAACAAAGCCTGAGCGGCCTTTCGTCTCACCTCAAGTGGCTCGATATTAAGCAGACGGCAACGCTCTTCATACGGAGGCAGGTTCGTAGGATCACGCCAACTGAGAAAGTGAAGAGCGTATCTTACGAACTTTCGTTGAACTGCTTCGATTCTGGCGATCCATATGGCCTGGAAAGGGCACCATACAATAGCACATGATTCCAGTATGGAACGTACAAGTGAGCAATAACGTGACCTGAAGCAGAGCGGGTCACGAAACTCGTCAGCAATTTTAAAAATAAAGCCCAGTTGACGATTGGCTCTGGACACAATGTCGTTGTAGTGAAATCTGAATGTCATTCTATTATCCAAAATAACACCGAGATCCTTGATGTGTTGAACGCGAGTGAGCGATTGACCGGAGAGGACATAGTCGAAGATGATTGGTGCGTTTTTCCGGTGATATGATATTATGTTGCATTTTTCGATGCTTAAGCCCATCAGATTCCTTGAGCACCAATCGGCGAAAATACACAACATATGCTGCAAGTCGGAACAGTCTGATAGACTTTTTATAGTTTTGTAAATTTTTGAATCATCTGCGTAGAAGAGGCGGGACCCTGGTGGGGATAGCAAGATGGCATCGTTTATGAAGATCGAGAAGAGCAGTGGACCAAGGTTGCTGCCTTGCGGAACTCCCGAATTATTTGTGAAAGCTTCCGACTCCGACGTTCCAATCTTAACCCGCACTGAGCGATTCACCAAGTAAGACCTAAACCAATCCACAGCGGCAGATGATATGCCAAGTATGTCCAGCTTAGCAAGCAGAATTTCATGATCCACCGTATCAAATGCAGCCTTCAGATCCATATACGCAGCATCAACCTGCCATCCAGAATCAATACAACGCAGGCTGCTAGAAGTAAACTGAACCAGGTTCGTGGACACCGATCGTTTCGGATAAAAGCCGTGTTGATCAGAATCGATGTAGTTTTTACAGCACTCAAACAAGGAACCGTTTATAATAATTTCAAATACCTTTGAACATGCGCACAGTGAGGTGATACCACGGTAATTGACAATGTCCCGTTTATCTCCTTTTTTGTAGATCGGAAATATATACGAGTGTTTCCAGCGTGTGGGAAACTCACTTTGCTGCGCCGAAAGCTGGAAGATCCTTGTTATATAGGTGTTGGTATGAATAGGCCCTTCAAAAAATACACAACCGCTCACTCTTACTTTTCCATTGAAAACTTTTATTATCTACATTTTACTATGTGATGAATACATTTGGCCATAGTTGGGAATATAAGGTTAAATGCGTACCAAAAATATGGACTATGGTTTCTTGTGAAATTATTATTCATGTTTCTATGTGAATATCAGGTAAATTCGGGAATCCATTATGGCTTAAAAGTTAAGGAAATCGAAATATATATAAATATATTAGATCTCGCAGAAGAAAGAGAGTGAGTTTTATAAAAAAATCATTATTCTTTTCAATGGGTATGGGAGAAAAGGTTGGTTAATATATGATAAATTCTTATAAATATAAAATAAGCACTTGAGAAAATAATCACGCATTAAAACATGTTCAGCGCTTTAGTTGTATCAATATCATTTGAAGGTTCATATGATGTATAAGCACGCGGCACCTGTCATCACCAGAATACTATTAATACTATGTTAAAATTTATTAAGACAGGGAGCGATAACATAGAGAGATATTCAATTGCTATGATGACATGCTCTTTGTTAAATTGATTTAAGGTGAATCGCTGCTCCATGTATTTTTTCCTATCTTTTATCTCGCTTTCGCAAACTCACCTTGCTATTTCAAATTGATAAATCTCGATTGTTAGTGAATGAACATCGAATCGAACTCTATCAAAATCCTCACAGCAAGTAAGCATACAAACTGATGTAATTAAATTTTCAATATCTAGTACCGACTCTGATTTATATCAATTTTAAATTTTGAGGTAATGACTGTCATCAAGAATGATTCAGCATGAGCCCTTAAATTTAATAAATATCAATTTCCTACCTCGAGCTGAAGGACCTTCTCCAGCGTCCCAACTAGTTGTTGGCAACGCATTACCTCTTGCTGCTTTCAATTTCGCCCGATAACTACGAGCTCGCTCGGCATCGGTCCACGGTCGTTTCGGAGGATTTCCCGTATGTTCGCTCTTTATGCGCTTCTTGAATCTGCGCAAGCGTTCTGGATCAAATCGGTTAGGCATTCTCACTTTCACTATGTTTCTCAAAACGTTTTTCTTCCTAGAGGTAGGACTCTATCCAACGCGAACCGTTAACACAACAGAACAACTGTTTATAACACTACTAATTGGAATTTACAGAGAATGTTGGTTCGGAATATCATGTTCGACATCGAAAATGGTGTCCGTGATAGGAAATTTGTGTGGTTTAAGTTATGCGACGAAGGGAAAACAAGTTTTGCTAATACCACTGGCTGCCACTCGACAATTTGAAACGAAAATCCCAATCAAACAAACTCTCAAGCTGAGAATATTAAATTGACAGTAGCAAAGATGGATTTGTATCTGGTAGCATTTATTGATTTATTGATTCATCGCGGGTTGCGCCAATTTTAGGCACACAAACCAAACGAAATAAGTTTAATTCTTTTATAAACAACTCTTTCGATTAAATTGGTTGTCCTCACAAGGACAGATTATCAATTAATGGATAGCGCCAACCAGCTGGGTGAATTTTTTACCGATGGCACCGAACTTAATTTAAGATTAGTTCATTCTTGAATAATCAACTCTTTTATTTGAATTTATTGTCCTCATAAGGACAGATTATTTCCACCTACTGCTGACTGCTGCTCGCCCCCAAACAGCAGCGTTTTCGAAGTCGCGGCGAAGCAATCGCCGACGCGATGCGTTTTTTAATCGCGTTGGTTTGTGCGCTCCCATTAGCCGCCATGTAATCTCACAGCGGCGATTTTTCCACCGCGATTTCGCTGCCGCGGTGGCTAAAAATTGCTGCAGTTTGGTGGAGCCTTCATTTGAACGGCAGCGGAGCTGGTGCAGAGGCAGCTGGTGGTGGTAAGTAGCGAGGCTCTCCCAAATAGCGATCATCGCGATGAGGCAAAATGGCGGATTATGAGGGCGCACAATCGCGTCGGTTTTGTGCAAGCCGCCATCCTACCTCATCGTGGCGATTGTTTCACCGCGACTTCGAAAACGCTGCAGTTTGGTGAGCCTTGAAGCAGCTCCCAGCGACCAGCTCCCTGCGACCAGCTCCGTACAGCTTCAATGCTGCCAAACGACTGAGGCAAAATTTTTCCTAAGTGTGCATTTTATGCCGTCCTCAGCTGCGTGCGAGACGTACATGGAAAGTCGAATGACATGATTGGTTAAAGTCCCTTACTAACACAAAGAAGAAGAAGATGATGCAAGACGTTCCTTGCTTCGATTTGAAATCTGTGATAGGAAATTTGGTAAATTTACTCTGCAAAATGACATTATAAGACATCACCTTATATTTGCGTTATTTTCAATAGTTTACTATTGATTGAGAAAAATGTTTGACAATTGAATTGGAGCGCGGTAAAATTTCCGACCGATTGAAGAAGAAATCATGTAAATCTATCGTGGATTATTTGAGTTATTCGCGTACAAAACGTACGGTTTTTCGTGACGGTCGCAAAATTTTAGATTTTCATTTGACACCCTACCCTTGCCGTAAGACGTAGTCTACGTCAAAAATCAAGCCTCCATGAAGAAAACGCATTGTAAAGTATCCCCAAATTTGTATTCAGCCAAACGTCCATTCGGCCAAACTTTATTATACCACAAGTCCATTCGGCTGAACATCCGTACGCCAATCGTCCGTATGCCATACGTCTCTATACCAAACGGGGTATCATCCCGTGGATCATCTTGTTATATTTGTAAAACGATTACGTGGGGGCTTAAAAGCAATCAAAATACTATACTTGCGTGTTGCTCAGTTGCACTGAAAAGTTGCAAATCAAATCTCTTCTATTTTGAAAAGATGAAATTATTTCCAAATTTACATACTTGCCGAATGGCTTATATGCAGGAACGTACTAAGGAGTATATTGACCTTTCCAGTCGCCGAAATCCAGAATAGTTCAAAACATTGGAACACAATTATCCAACGTTATTCAACGAAAACTGACAACGAAATTCAACGAAAACTGAAATTGTACAGATGTTGTGATTTGATTTGACATTTGCTTGAATGCTTACCCGATACCCGTTTACTATAGCACTATTGCGAATTTGGTATTTAAAGTAATGCAGATATAGTAAATAACATCTAAAATCTAAAATTTTTATATATATCACCTTCTGAAAATAATATATGTTTTTAATTGAAATTGTTTTGTCCTCTAAATTTGAGGCTTCTGAGCATAATAGTATTCACTAAAAACTTAACAATTGCTTCTATGTCATTGTAACTAAGAAATTGATGAATCCTAGAGGGTTTGAGCTGTTTAGTGGAATACCTGTAACTAGAAGGGAATTAAATGGCAACTACTTATATTTCTTCTGATTTCTAGTTAAGAAATTGATGTTTTATCAGCTTAAAAAAAAATATTCAACGCCCTTAAAGAATACATGATGAATCCTGTAACCGTTATGTGCCCAACAGGGAACAAAGTTGCCTGTTTTGATTTTAAAACGTGATATTTCATTAAGTTTTCTTAGTAGGATATTGAAACTTTGTGACATCTCATATCTCGTTAATACTTATCATCCTGGAGGAAATAATGATGACATAGCTAGGCTGAGGCTTTTGATTATTTAATTGCGTAAAGGTTGACAGGGAACGTTTTCACCCATGAACCTAAAATGATCATAACTTTGGAATATCAAACCTATTTGGAATCTTTTGGAAGTTTTAGATTCAGAAACTTTTTTTAATTTTATTTATATTCGGTCGGCCTATTTCCTCACATGGTGACAATCACCGACGGGAGGGAGACGACTCCACCACCACCTGGGCCCTTACCTATCGACTCATGACTATGAGCCGGGACCAACGGCTTTACATCCCTTCCAAAGGAAGACGTGACCAGATATTTTCACCTCAGAAAAACCACCGACGCCGACTGGGATTGAACCCAGACCCACTGGGGTGCCAAGTAGCAGTCACGCTTACCACTACACCATATACGCCGCCAAAGATTCAGGAACTTAACCGCCTTAAATTGTCTAATCGAAATCATCGGTATCAGTATCAGAAAAAAAAGATTCACGGAATGCACGGAATAAAGCCAAGTTTATAAGAGGCAACGGGTCAAAGTGTACTCTTGCTTCTCTGTGTTTATAAAACAAAAGCTTTATAAACAAAAGAGTGAGGTGATTGTGAAAAAAGATGCGGGAGCATTGCCGAAGCTATCGTTACTAATACTGAACGCATGAGGTAGTACAAAATGCGAAAAAAAAAACTTGCGAATGGTATTTGCAGCCAATCAGCCGCCAGTGTTGACAGGGTGTTAGTTTCGAACTTTATATCAAAATAATGATAATACTTTGTAGTTATTCAGACACACTTACTCATGTATCCATATAGCTTCTATATACTTGCATACATGGAGTTGTAAGCTCAAAAATGTTATCTTGAACTGTATTGGAGGAAATGCTAATGCAGAACCCGTTGCTTCCGGGAAGGTAAGCATTGCTCCTCCAGAAAGTTGGGGTTGGTGTCAGGCCCTGAGGAAAAATCTTAAAATCTAGCAACGGAAAGTCAACAAGGAAATACCGACCAGTACAATTCTCGACGACCACAGCGATGAGAAAAGGACTTCATTGGATACTCGGTACGTGGAAGGCCGGTGGGTGTCTACGTACGTGGGACTTGAAGAGCAATTGCAAATACTGGTGTGTTCGAGCGACGCCAGCTTAGGGCCATCTTTGTTCATAAGAACTGTGTGTGGCGACGAAGAATGGATCACGAGCTTGCTCAACTCTATGGCGAACCAAGTATGCTGAGGGTGACAAAAACTGGAAGGATACACTGGGCAATGGCGTTGCTTCAAATCCGACTGGTACAAGAAGGCGTGAAGCGCAGTGTTCTAGATCGATAGACCAACAATCTGGCGAGTGTGAGACACAGCCGAGGATGGAGAGATGCAGCCGCGAATCGAGTGTTGTAGCGTGAATATGTTGATTCGGTATTATATATATAGATGTTGACCAATTAAATAATAATAAATATGAAATAATAATATAATACTGACAAATTTAGATTCCGATAAATGATGTGGTTTTAATAACATTACAATACATTTTCCAAAAAAAATAGTTTGTTGTTTCCATTAGCTACATTATATATTAACAAACATACACGACATAAACAAAAGTTATACAATTACAGATACATTATATGAATATTATAATTCATGCATCCTGATAATTTCACAAGAATAAGACCGCTGCAATCCTAACAATTCTCGGCCAGGAAGTTATTGTTTATTTTCAGTTAACGGGCATCAGGCGGAAGCAATGAAGTGAAGCAACACGAGAGCCCTTTGATCTTCTGGCCGGATCTAGCTTCGTGCCACTATTCAAATGTTGTCCTGGTCACTTTTTTACCTAAGGACATAACCCCCCCCCATTTCCCTGCAATGCACCAGAAGTAAGGAACATAGTGACCAATTATGAAGCAGGCACTACGGAAGTATCCCAAGGAGATCAAATCTGAAGATAAAATGAAAAAGTGGGTTTTCGTACAGAAGAAGCTGCAGCCAGGTGTTGTACAGAACCAAATGAATGGAGTTAAGCGTAAGGTGCGAGTGTACGGTTATTGTATTGAAGTTGAATAGAATAAATATGCCTAAAGCTCATTAATTGGTTATATTTTATTGACTTGAGTTTGAAAAGGATCGGCCAACCAGGTAATAAGTTCTTGTAAGCATAAAACAGATATTTAAAGTATATGCTAGGGAACTAATACTATTCAATATTTCAATTCAATTCAATCAGTACTTTATTACCTTCGATGATTATTTCCGTTCGTTACGCGATCTGCGCAAGAGTTTTCTACGCCCACTCAAGGCTGGGTCAGGTTTATACTTCGATAGTTCCTAAAATGAGAAAATACTATTAAAATTTGTTCGAAAACTTACCTTTAACTGGAAGTCAACGTTCCTGTTACCCGTAACCAAACTATGCTTCATTCGTCTTCCAAACGAGTAAGCCTTCATAATGTATCCTCTGTGGGCGCTCTTTGAATTCAACCAGTCCTCAGGTAACGCTTTTGCAACAAAGCAGCTGTCGAGTCCAGCTACAAAAGTGAGAAATTCACATATTTTAATTCAATTTGTCAGGTTTTTACAGAATTCACTGGGTTACCAGTTATAACAGCGGTATATAAATATGTTTCTTCAAATTACCGAAGCCACAATAATTGTTTTGCACCATCGCACCATGGACTTTGCTCAACTGACGTTTCGTCAAAGACAAACAGACGTACCACGAGTTTTCTTTACACGGACCAGTTTTACTGCTCATTCAAAACCAAGATACTGATAACAAACTTGTTTATGATTTCAAAAACATAAACTATACTGAAATTAACAGAAAACTAACAAATATAGATTGGCAGAACATTTTAAAAAATGAAAAAGACATGAACAACCCGTTGACATATTTTGTAACAATCTTTATGCAATTATTGACGATTAAATTCCAAAGAAAAAGAAAAGATTACTAACAAACTATAAGCAACCGATATGGTACACGTGAAATCAAAAATTTCAAAAACAGAAAACAAAAAGCTGACAAAGCATACACAAAAATTAAAAGTTTATGAAGTTTAGACAAATACATAGATATTTGTAGAGCACTTGATGCAAAAATATCATCAGCATATGAAAGGTACAATACAAGCGTAGAAAATAATATAAAATCCGATCCAAAGGCGTTCTTTAACTTCACGAAGGAAACAATGAAAACGTGTAACTTTCCTTCGCGCATGCAGTTTGAAGAGTTTGATGGTTCTGATAGCGGAGATATTTGTAATCAGGTTGCACGCTTTTTCCAAAATATCTATAAGAAATCCAACGATATTCTTGATCTTAACTATTTTTCTTATCTATCTGAGCATCAAAATGACGTATCAGTTGAAAACATCACTGTTCAAGAAATTTTAATGGCAATTAAAGGTCTTGATGCTGGAAATTGACCTGGTCCAGATGGGATACCTCCAGTACTATTGAAAGAACTAAACTTATTTTGTTAAACCCCTGTTTTGGCTCTCTAATCTATCACTTCAATCAGGAGACTTTCCACTATTCTGAAAAAAAAAATCATTTTCAATACCTGTCTTTAAATCTGGCAAACGATCAGACATTAAAAATTATAGAGGAATCGCAATCATTTCAAGTCTTCCTCAAACGTTTGAAGCGATTGTGAATCAAAAATTATTCAATCAGGTAAAAAATCGGATATCAAATAATCAACATGGTTTTTTCAAAGGCAGATCAACATCTACTAATCTATTGAAATTTGTAGAATTTTCTTTAGGTGCAATGGATAGAGGAAATTTTGTGGAAGCTTTATATACTGACTTCAGCAAAGCGTTTGATAGAGTTGACATTCCATTGCTACTTTTCAAACTTGAGCGAGTGGGTTTAACCAGGACACTATTAAAATGGATCGAATCTTATCTGACAGATAGAACACAGAAGGTACGTTTCAAAGGAAAGATCTCTAGATCAGTTAATGTCACCTCAGAAGCTCCACAGGGATCTCATTTTGAACCTCTTTTATTTATTCTTTTTATTGATGATGTTAATCTTGTGTTTAATCATCTTAACGTTATAATCTATGCTGATGATATAGAACTGTACATGGAAATCTGTAGTAGGTTAGATTTGCAATATTTTCAGAGCGAAATTGATGTCTTCTACGAATGGTGTGCTAAAAGTCTGCTTGATATTGATATAATATAAAAAAGTGTAACATCATATCATATTCAAGAAAACTTACTCAACATGATTTCACGTGTACTCTAGGAAATCAGTTAATTGAAAGATGCAACAAAATTAGAGACTTAGGAGTGATTCTTGATTCTAAACTGACTTTTGTAGATTATTTTAATGCAACAATTCTCAAAGCAAATAATATGTTAGGAATCACCAAATGTTCAGTTATAATTTTTAGGATCCATATACTATCAAAACACTTTTTGTAACGTACGTAAGATCCAATCTCGAATATTGCTCTGTTGTTTGGACTCCATACCAAGAAACATACATTAGTGGTATAGAATCTGTACAGGAACAATTTTTGTTATTTGCTCTTAGAAAATTATGCTGGAATTCATTTCCTATTCCCTCGTATGAGTCTCGTTGCATGTTAATTGATATTGAATCACTGAAGAAAAGACGAGAAATTACTATGATCTGTTTTGTTAATAATGTTATCTCGCAGCGTATTAATTCGGCAAACCTTTTAGAAAGTTTGAACTTTTATGCACCATCACGCATTTTAAGAATCAGAAATCTATTTCATGTAAGGCCTCAGAGAACAATTTATGCTAGTAAAAGACCAATGAACATAATGATGAACGTATATAATGAATATTGTGAAATAATCGATTTTACTATGCCTAAAGCGGCAATAAGAAAAAATTTGACTGCAAGAGTTGTACCTCATAGATACTAACTTTATATAAATATAAATATAAAAGAAGAAATGTAAATGCATATGTAGTCTACAATGATTGACGAAATAAATAAATAAATAAATAAAAGTGTACTCAGCTTGACATTTAGTTCGTTTTGTGTTTTTGTTCTTTTGTTGTTGTTGTTTATATTTCGATATGGGTCGTAAATGTGTGCTTTCGTGGTGCTGTAACGCTGTCGAAGTGCATATTACCAAATCCTTTCACAGTTTTCCTTTTGAAGAGAACAGGTAAGCAAACCGAGTTCAACCCAAAAGCAAATATTTGTAAGTTCAATTGAACAAAAGATGCACGGAGCTGTTTTAGAAGTTTATGCTTGTGGGTGCTAGAGGAATTCCGGATAGGCTCCGACCATTTTCGACCGGAAATGTTAAAAGATGTTGCACAACAAAGGAAAGGGTAAGTAGAGCATACATTGTGGTTAACTGCATACACATTGTATTTCAATTATTTGTAGAATACGTGTCAATGAATGCTCTGTTCCCATTGCCTATGAAGATTTTTCATTATGGAAGTCTGTCGAGCTAGGAATTGAACTTTTGTATAGAGCAGGATTGGTTACAAACCAACTAGATGCACAGACTGTGTTGGAGCCAGCAATTGATATTCCGTCATATGATGACCAAAAACAGAAAAACTGGCATCTATGCAACTAGCTTTTGACGACGAAAAATTAGAGGTGCAAGGTGAGACTTCTCGGGTGAATTTGTGAGCTGTTCGGATGAATTTGTCTCTATAATCTACAACTTAAAAAGTCGTTCAGAATGTATCAATGAAACTAGCTTTGTACAAACAGTCGTTTTATTTTCCATCAAACTACTACCAAGTCTATTCTGCACCACATGTGATTCGAGACGAGAAGAGAGAATCAAGTGCAGTGATCTTGCATGCAGTCTTACCTCATTCGAACCTCTCAAGTCGTCTTGACTCCCACGAGATGCAGCTAAACAAGCGTAATCTAACCACTTCCAATTTCACTTTTTCCCGCTTTGAATTCCACTTTTTCCCGCTTTGGATCACAGTGCAGTGGGTCAAACGCAGCTTACCGTTAAGTTATTTGGGAAGAGGCGTTTAGCATGGTTATATTGATGATGATGATTGTCTTGTATTGTAGGTCCTAGTTCACCAAACATTACACGTCCATCCGTTTCTCAGGCGTTGAAGTAGATGGCACCTAAGATGCACTTCGACATTGAGTATCCCGATGTAGCCAGTACCACCGCCGCCGACTCTAAACTATCTTTCAACTAGGTTGCCTGCTTCAAGCATTTGTTATTCCGCCACGGTTGTGTCCGACTGCTCACTTTCACCGAGGGAGGTTGCTTCCGGCTGATGTTCCGTTCGTCCTGTTGTTAGGTCTTCGTTCCTTCTTTGTTTATACAATTTCTTCAGCCACTGAATCGTAGCCGGTGTTGATGAAACTGTTCTAGCAGTCAATTCTCGAGATGTGTCCAAGTCCAAAACAGTTGATTTATAACTGAAATATTTAAACACAAATCGATTTGATTTTGGAACATCACCGATCATTGAAATGAACATAAAGAAATACTTTTCTGTTTTCCTAATTTTCTGTGTTCTTTCGCAATCAGTTGACAGCTGTGGTGAGCCGTACTGCCAAAAACAACAAATAAATAGCGTGGTTGCTAGTATTGCTGGAAGTTTATCTTTTGCGTTATATGTCCGATAGGTGTAGCATAAAGTGATTGGTACCATGGTTTTTGAAAATATTTGTACCGTGTGGTACGTGTGTTTGTCTGAGGGTTCGTTGTAAACCCAGGAAGGTTCAATAAGGGCTTGGCACAGTAACTTTGAGGATTAATAGGGTTGTTTTACGTTTTCATTTTGTTTGGTTTTCCTACTTGCCGATGGAATTTTTCGATACTGGAAACATAAATTGACGTGGTATTACAGTTTTATTACTTTTTCAAATTGTCTTATGAAGAATAAGGCAAGTCTCAAATCCGGTCAACCAATGGCAGAATATTATAATTTGAAATAACTCAATGCAGCCGTCTGTCAAATTTAGCAGATCGACAGGCAATCGGTGGGTTGAGGATTGCAACAACAACCCAATAAGCCTTTTGTTTGGATTGCAATCAGTTTTAGCAACTTTTTCCGCAAGTGTCGGATCGCTTCGGGGTCTCCGAAGAAAAGTTTTTTTGAAAAAATTCACAGGAAGTGGTGGGATTGACTTATTTTTGGAAGACAACGGGTCACATCCCCAGAACTTTATCTGTAAAAGTAAGTTTTCCCATGGAAAATCCTATGTAAAATTAAAACCGCGGGCGTTAAAATATAGTTTTACCGGTCGAGTTGAAATTTTGTAAAGTTGTTAAAGGGCCCTAAAGGTTTCCGAAAATCATAAGTGAACTGGATTTTAAATCTTGACCCCAAAGCGTAAGCAGGCTACGCCAACCAGCGTCTCCATGTTTTAGCTGGATATCTTTTGTGATCATATGACTCGTAAAGGTGTGAGGTAGGAACTTTTGAGGACCGGAGGATGGTCGCACCATCCCTCCATCCCATCAACTCACCATTTGAGGCCCTCTAATAAAATTATATTTTATCAAAATCAATCCAATTGATATCATAACAAACTTCGGGAAAGTTTTTCGAAGGCAACAATCAGCATGAGCAAGTCACTAAATAAAAATCAAAAACAAAATCAAAGCAGAGACCCTTTGGAATAGAAAAGAATAAAAAAATGTTTTGTTATTCTTGATAATAGATAAAAACGCAGCCCAGACCTAACGAAACTAATGCACGTTATATTACTTTATAACTTTTAGGAACAAACGAAACATAAAAAGGAAAAACAAAAAACAAAATTTAAAAGTTAAGAATACTTTCAGTTTATCATTTCATTCTGGAATTTGTAATATATAATACAATACAAGGACTGTTCAAGCAGGCTTGATTGAAAATATTTACCCAATCAATACTGCCGTTCTAGAGTCACACATAAATTTGTTTTACAAAACAGCTAGGTAATTAGTCAATAATTTTTCAATTTCTCAGCTAATCATACACAAGAGCAGGCAATTACATAACAACCTTCTGCAGATTGAACTGGCTGAACGCAAAAGACAAAATCGGTGAGACACACAAGGCTCAGCTTGGAAGTATGCTGATGTTGATGACCTTCGCATCATAAACAAAACAGAAGATTGCAAATAGAATTGAGGATATCAGGAACACAGTCAAACATTTGAACTTGGGAAACAAGATCATACTTGTGAAAATACTTGAGAAATACGAAGCCGTTAAACTATTACTATAAATAGGTACCCTCAACAATATTGTTACAGAAATTCAGGACACAATCTTAGGAACACAAACAGGTCTGACAAACAATAAGCTGCTCACAATAATTATTTTTTTTATGAAAACACAATATCCAGAAATAGCTTTGGACTACACTTACCCAGAGATCGCAACGCAAAACAAGTTACTCCTACACATCTTGATGATAACGGCACTACAAAAATCCCTATCATAAGTAATTCAAATTCATTCACTAATCGTTTCGGGCACCATAATTGAAAATATACGAAAATTCACGAGTTCTGGTTATTATCCGAAAAACAATTACATGCAATTAATGGAGGATTACTGTACCAATCACTGGTATTGGAGGCCGTACAAAATTGTAGGGCAACCAAATAATATACCAACCAAACATTTTACAAGTTTGATTTAGAATAATGGAATTCTTATCAACACCGCCAAAAATTTATACAAGCACTCAGGCGGCGGACCTTACAAAAGGACCCTCTCAGGATTTTTTTAATCAAATTCTCTAATTGCAGCATTGCAATGAATTAGTCTTAACATAGCAAGAAGTAATTGGCAACATCAGGGAACTATCAGGTTCTCTTTCCAACTTTATAATTAACAGAACCATAGCAGAACACTATGGCATTCGAACACTTAGTAAGTATCTTAACCATGGATAACAAGGAGCAATAGTTTTTCATCAACCTTGAATAATAATATTAACACAAACACTTGATTTTCAGCATGCTAGGGGCATTCAAATTCAACAATACTCATAATTTTAATAATCATCTACGTAGGTTTTTGGAAACGAAAATTTACTATGAGTTCTACAAACAAAAATCAGGAAGCAAAAATCATCAGCGGCTGTTCTCAACTCCATAAGTTTCAGTCATCTTTATTTCTCTGGTTAACTCTTTATGAGATTAATTTGCCTGGGAGTATCCTTCGGCAGCGAACCAATTCTCGTCATTTTTCGCGTTTACTCAGCCGTATTCAATTCAAACGAATTGTTCTTCTGTGCATGCGGCTCTATACATGATCAAAATATCAAAACATTTGATTAAAATACGGCTGAGTAACAGTGAAAAAATGCCGGAAATTAAACCGCTGCCGAAGTAGTGCTCCACCCTAGATGCAAAGCTTATTGAGTGTATCATAAATCCCAAACATGCTTCGGAGGCGGTTGCAGTGGCACAAACGTTCAAACGAAATCATGGCGCGGTACCTTTCAAGGAACCACTAAAAAGCGTGCGTGTATTCTGTCAGTACGGCAATATGTTTGATGATCTCTTGCATTGCGAAGGCTCTCAAGCAGAGGATAAAGACCAGAATATTGCGTTTTGTCCGACTGTAGACACATAAAACGGCACTCGTGATGCCTGAGAAATGGTTTCCCACTGTCGGTCCTGCAGACCAAATACCATACTCATTGGAGAGTGGCCATACATAATATTTATGCGCAAGTGTCTTCTATGTTATTTTGTGTTTCCGTATTATTTTGCTGTAAAACATTTAAAATGGTTCCCATGTATACAGTTCCAAGCACAGTGCAATACTTTTCAGTTAACATATTAATTGGCTAGAGATAAACTGGCACTTAATAAAATGACTACATTTTTACTTTAACGAAAAACTCCAGTTGGAATCTGGCATAAATTAGGTGAACATCATTAGCAATTTAAACAAGATTTTATGTTGCAAATCACATTTTTCCACTTTGACTTGCAGTGCGTTTGGGTGTGGATTGTACATGCGCATTCATATGCTCACTCCGTTTAAACTGCAGCAGCCAACAGCACAAAACAACAGCGAAACAAAAAATGATGAAAAAGAAATTGAACTCTCACGCGTCGTCTTATAAAAATATGCGCATGAATCTTTTGTTGGCTTTTGCCTGGACTCTGGATGGTACATATGATGGGAATTTCAAGCGCACAACTACAGTCCATTTGTTGTATGGTTTCATGGCTATGAATCTCATTTGGAACGTCACTTGGGACAAGCGGCTCACTGACTCACTCTCTGCAGATGCGATCAGATCATGACTTTACCTTGACAGCGGAATACTTGTTAATATTTTGATAGGCATGTCAAAAAACTCACCTCCATTAAGTGTTTTTGTACACTTTTGTGTGCTTGTCGGTAGCGCAGAAGTACCTTGGAAATCTGAGCATCAGACTGAGATTTACTTCCGGGGGCAGGAGTGTACCATTAGGAATTACCAATAAGAAATCGGATTCAAATCAAAGATATTAAAGAATAGAACAGTTAATGATAATAATTGATTATAATCGACCAATGTTATAAAGACCGTTTGCAATGTGATATATTTTAAAAAGATAACTTCAGTTATAAATATGATACAATAAGGACACTCAATGCTGAGTTATAATTTGAAATGTCCTGTACTTTTCGAAATGCTGTATTAAAAAAAAAATCAAACTTTGCTCTGAAACTATCAATAAAAAAAATGAAACATGATCATTGCACATGCACTGATTGAAAATCTATTTGTTATTGTGTGTGTGTGTGTGTGTGTGTGTGTGTGTGTGTGTGTGTGTGTGTGTGTGTGTGTGTGTGTGTGTGTGTGTGTGTTTAAAATCTAATTCCCACTGTCTGGCAGCGGTATTATGGATAGAATCTTCCTGCAACTGTTTCATGTTTGCTGTTTGCATGTTTACAGTTGCAAAAAGCTTAAATCCGGGGATTAGAAGGTGACAGCTCTACCGCGACTCCAATAGCCCATTTCAAGAACGCAAGCATTCTGAAGCTATCTTCGTACACAATAAGCCCCGCTCCAGTAGTGACATACTGAAACTTTCAATCAAGCGTATGTGCAATGCTTGATTGACGCGTATTTAGTGATTCACAATATATATATATATATATATATATATATATATATATATATATATATATATATATATATATATATATATATATATATATATATATATATATATATATATATATATATATATATATATATATATATATATATATATATATATATATATATCACCCCACTTCGTTCAGCGAAAGAAGAAAGTTCGTGCGATCCAGCGCTCCGTTATTTTGGAAGATTTATTCGAGTGCAATCCTTGGAAATAACTAGTTTTTTTTCTCAATATATACACACTTCAGTGAGTAGAGTAAAAGTGAGTCGTTTTTTATAAGAAGGCAGTGTGGTTTTCCAGTGAAATAGGAAAATCAAACAGTGCTAGCTGGCGAATTATCTTCCCGCCTATTTTCGCTTCATCTCTGCGTGGTGACGCTAACCAGCGATACACTACTACACCGCCAACGGTCATCCGACAGCGTTGAGCGAGTGCACCCGAAGGCGATCGCATCAGCGCACCGCTCCCCGCTCCCCGCATAGAAGTGCGACGTTCACGCATACGGTGCGTCAGCAGCAGTAGCAGCATCAGCAGCAGCAGCAGCAACAGATCAGTAATATTAGTTAAGTTTTTTTTCCCTTGTCCCTCATTCCACTAGAGTTTAGCTTTAATTTGTGTGTTCTTTGTTTGTATTTGTGTGTGAATTAAATTGTTGGCTAGTAAGGCAAATCGTGCATGTGGAAGAGGTTTCTTCGACATGGACGGTTTGGCTGAAAAAGTGCCTTTGCCACCTGATGATGGGGTGGCACAAACAAATTTCCGACCGCGATCGTATCCAATTGACTCGGTCGGTCCATGGGTTGTCTACTTTCAGCCCAAAATGAAACCTTTGAACGTGTACCAAATCACTACTGATCTGACGAAGCGATTTTCAGCCGTGACAGAGATCACGAAAGTAAAATTTAATAAACTCCGTGTTGTCGTCTCTAACCTGAAGCAGGCTAATGAGATTGCTTCCTCCCAGCATTTTACACTGGAATATCGCGTTTATATTCCAGCTCGTGATGTGGAGGTTGTAGGAGTGGTAACAGAGGCGAGTCTGTGCCCTGAAATTTTGGAGAAGCGAGCGGTTGGCCGATTCAAGAACCCTCTTCTCCCCCCAGTTCAGATACTGGAAGTTCGAAAATTAGTTAAAATATCGCACAGCGAGGGTAAGAAAAAAGTTACCCCCACAGACTCGTTTCGGGTAACCTTTTCTGGCTCTGCCCTTCCTCAGTTCTTAGAACTGGATAAACTTCGGCTACCTGTGCGGTTGTTTGTACCCCGGGTAATGATTTGCCAAAACTGTCAGCAGATGGGGCATACGGCCTCCCATTGCGGCAATAAGACACGCTGCTCAACTTGCGGGGAAAAACATGAGGCTGGTCCCTGTGCAGATAATACACTAAAATGCGTTTTCTGCAAGGGAACTCCTCCTCATGCTCTCTTGTTGTGCCCGGCGTATAAACAACGCGGCGAAAAATTGGAACGTTCTCTGAAACAGCGTTCAAGGCAATCTTTTGCAGAAATGCTTAAGAAAGCTTCGCCACCCGATACCAATACAAATCCTTTCGCTCCTCTTTCAGATGACGAGTCTGATTCGGATTTGGTTGAGGAGGGGACATCTTTTAGTTTTCCGGGAGGTGCTCCACGGAAGCGAAGACGCATTCGAGCTGTGAAAGCAGCTGAACAGAAGCCTCAAATCAACATGCCCAATTCAAAGAGCAGAGAAAAGAAGGATAATCCGAATCCTCCTGGTTTTCGTAGTGCCAACTACACACAGGATTTCCCATCTCTCCCGGGGACATCTAAATCCCCTGATGCCCCGATTTTAAGAACAGAAGCCCCCCCTTCATCTGGGCTGTTCTCATTTGATGATATTGTGGAAAGTATTTTCAACTACCTCGAAATTTCTGACCCTCTTAAAAGCATTGTTAAGGCAATACTTCCCACTGTGAAAACTTTTTGAAGAAATTAACATTAAAGTGGCCCATCCTTGCAGCTATCATTTCCTTCGATGGATAATTTGCCAAAAAAGGTCGGGGATTTGACCACTGTTCTGCAGTGGAATTGTCGAAGTCTTGTTCCTAAATTGGATTCATTTAAATTTTTAGCTCACAATATCGGTTGTGATGCATTTGCTCTTTGTGAAACATGGCTTTCGCCCGAAATCGATCTTCCGATTCATGATTTCAACATTATTCGGCTTGATCGTGAGGATTCACGTGGAGGAGGAGTACTTTTGGGGATCAAAAAGTGCTACTCCTTCTATAGAGTGAATTTTCCTCCAACTCCAGGTATTGAAGTTGTCGCATGTCAGGCTGTTATTAAAAATAAAAGCCTTTGCATTGCTTCTGTGTACATTCCTCCTAGAGCACCAATTAACCGAAAACAACTTGCAGATATTTGTTCGGTTCTGCCTGCTCCGCGGTTGGTCATGGGAGATTTTAACTCTCACGGTACAGGCTGGGGAGAACTGTACGATGACAACCGGTCTTCTTTGATATATGACCTCTGTGACAACTTCAATATGACAGTTCTCAACAATGGAGAAGTTACACGCTTGGCTGGTCCATCCTCACTTGGTAGTAGGTTAGACCTCACACTTTGCTCGAATTCATTATCGTTGGACTGCACGTGGAATGTGATCCAGGATCCCCACGGTAGTGATCATTTGCCTATAAAAATTTCGGTTGCCACCGGGCTCACTCCACCGGAATCCATCAATGTCACGTATGATCTAACTCGTAATATCGATTGGACAAGGTTCAAGACAGCAGTAGATGAAGCTTTAACAACGGTAAAAGGGCTTCCACCGCTGGAGGAATGTAACTTCCTCTCCAACCTGATTTTGGAAAGCGCGCTTCAAGCTCAAACTCGACCAGTTCCAGGAACGTCATTTCGCAGGAAACCTCCTTCCCCATGGTGGGATCAGCAATGCACCGAGGTTTACCGCAAAAGTCTGACGCGTTCAAAGTTTTTCGTAGACGTGGAACACCTGAGCACTTTGAAAGGTACACGGCTCTCGAACGAGAATTTAAGAGCCTCATCAAGGCCAAGAAACGCGGTTACTGGCGACAATTCGTGAACGGGTTATCGCGCGAAACGTCGATGAGTACCCTTTGGAATACGGCGCGAAGATTGCGTAACAGAATTACGAACAACGAGAACAAGGAGTACTCGGACCAATGGATCCTCAAGTTCGCGCGAAAAGTTTGTCCCGATTCTGTGCCAGCACAAATGTTTCCTCGCGAAACAACGAATTCGATAGATGAGATTAGCCAACCTTTTTCAATGGTAGAACTCTCTCTCGCACTCCTTTCGTGTGGCAATACGGCTCCAGGAGCTGACAGGATCAAGTTCAACTTGCTCAAGAACCTCCCAGACGTCGCGAAGAGGCGCATGTTGAACTTGTTTAATCAGTGTCTGCAACTCAACATTGTACCGGATGATTGGAGACGGGTGAGAGTTATTGCCATTCAAAAACCTGGTAAACCCGCGTCCGACCACAACTCCTATCGACCCATCGCGATGTTATCTTGTATTCGCAAATTGTTGGAGAAAATGATCCTTTTCCGTCTGGACAAATGGGTTGAGACGAATAACCTGCTTTCAGATACGCAATATGGTTTCCGCAGAGGTAAGGGAACGAACGACTGCCTCGCGTTGCTTTCCACAGATATTCAGTTAGCTTTTGCTAAAAAAGAGCAAATGGCTTCTGTATTCTTGGATATCAAGGGGCTTTTGATTCAGTATCTGTTGAAGTTCTCTCAGATAAACTCCATGCTTGTGGTTTTTCACCATTAATGAACAATTTTTGTACAATTTGCTGTCAGAGAAACATATGAGCTTTTCTCATGGAAACTCTACAGCTTTTCGATTTAGCTACATGGGTCTCCCCAGGGATCATGTTTAAGCCCTCTTTTGTATAATTTTTATGTCAAAGACATTGACGGTTGTCTAGGTGACAACTGTACGTTGAGACAACTTGCAGATGACGGCGTAGTGTCTGTCACGGGACCCAATGGGGTCGATCTACAAGGACCCTTGCAGGATACCTTAGACAATTTGTCTACTTGGGCTCTCGAGCTAGGTATCGAATTCTCTACGGAGAAAACTGAGTTGGTAGTTTTTTCTAGGAAGCATAACCCTGCACAACCGAAGCTTCAAATTTGGGGTACACCGATAACTCATTCCATGTCATTTAAATATCTTGGGGTCTGGTTCGATTCAAAGTGCACCTGGAGATCTCACATTGAGTACCTGAAGCGAAAATGCCAGCAAAGGGTCAATTTTTTCTGCACAATTACTGGGACCTGGTGGGGAGCGCATCCGCAAGATCTTCTAACGTTGTACCGGACAACGATTTTGTCGGTTATGGAATACGGTAGTTTTTGTTTTCAGTCAGCGGCCCGGTCGCACATCATTAAACTGGAACGTATTCAGTATCGGTGTCTTCGTATCGCGTTAGGTTGCATGCACTCGACTCACACCATGAGTCTTGAAGTGCTGGCTGGCATGTTGCCACTCTCAGATCGATTTACAGAGTTATCTCTCCGGCTCCTCACCAGGTGTGAAGTTATGAACCCCAGGTGATCGAAAATTTTGAGAAGCTCCTTGAGTTGAATCCTCAAACCCGCTTCATGAGCTTGTACCATTTGTACATAACACAGGATGTCAGCCCTTCGCTTAATATTCCCAATTGTGTTTGCTTCTCCGACTTCGGAAATTCGGTTCATTTTGATTTATCCATGAAACAGGAGCTTCGTGGAATCCCAGAGCATCATCGTCCTATGATTGCTCCGGTGATATTTGCTGCAAAGTTTGGCCTAGTTGATTCCACTAAAACGTTTTTCACTGACGGGTCTTTGATAGAGGACTCCGCTGGCTTTGGTGTATACAATGAAAATTATAGCGTCGCTCGTAAACTTCAAGCACCTTGTTCTGTTTTTGTCGTGGAATTGGCAGCAATTTATTTTTCTTTAGAAACTGTTGCCTCTTTTACACCGGATCAATACTTCATTTTCACGGATAGTCTTAGTTCTATAGAGGCTATTCGCTCCTTGAGGCCGGTATAGCACACCTCCTATTTTCTTATGAAAATACGAGGTCTTCTAAGTGCTTTATCTTCACGTTCTTTTAATATTACCTTTGTGTGGGTCCCTTCTCATTGTTCGATTCCGGGCAATGAGAAAGCGGACTCGCTTGCAAGGGTGGGCGCTATGGAAGGCGATATTTATGATCGACAAATCGCCTTCAACGAATTTTTCTATATTTTTCGTCAGATATCACTCGATAGCTGGCAGGATAAATGGAGTAGAGGAGACTTGGGGCGATGGCTACATTCTATCACTCCAAAGGTGTCTAAAAAATGTTGGTTCAGGGGATTGGATGTGGGTCGAGACTTCATTCGTGTGATGTCTCGCCTCATGTCCAATCATTATTCTTTGAACGCTCATTTGTCCCGTGTTGGGCTGGGAGACAGCAATCTCTGTGAATGCGGACAAGGTTACCAGGACGCAGATCACGTTATTTGGTTTTGTGCTGAGCATCGTGGAGTCAGATCTGAGCTGTATGATTCCCTTCGGGCTCGAGGTAGACAACCCAATGTACCGATTCGAGATATTTTGGCTGCGCGCGATCTGGAGTTTATGAAACTCATTTATGTGTTTTTGACTAACAGTAGCCTTAGATTGTAGATTGATTAACTTACTTGTTTAGGTTAAATTTTTGAGGAATGTGTGCGCCAGTGTGTGAGTGTGGTTGTGTGTGTTTGAGTGTGATTGTGTGTGTGTGAGTGAGTTAATTTTTTTTTTAAATTTAAAACGTTCAATTAAAAAATTGTAATTTGAAGTTCTAGATATAAGAAAACCATTGTTCCTTATGCTTTGTTCAAAATTTCCACCCCAATTTTCCCATCCTTAAAATTGTTATTCCTATTAACCTCGAGACGACCGCGAGTAATCGGTTCTATTCCCTTAACCTTAGTTCTAAGATAACTGATGTATTTAAACATGAAAACTTGGCTCTGTAAAGTTGATTCGATTGAGCCTGTACAAATAAATGAATTCGTAAAAATATATATATATATATATATATATATATATATATATATATATATTTTTTTTAACCAGGCACGTATTTGGTATTATTTAAAAATAAGATTGACGTTATATAGTTCTAGTCAGATACATCTCACCAATTGCCGCTTCCTTCGTTACACTCTCTTGTTCATTCGTAAACATAAAAGTTCTCGACGTTGCCTCGTAATTAATTTCATGCACTTCCGACAAAATAAGCGCAAAAATTAACGTGGCCAAACCGCCCGTTATATATGTAACCTGCATAAGAAAACTCTGTACACCACATGGTGAACGCATCTGAAATTATGTGGCAGCCTTTCCCGCACGCATGCGCATTGTCTTCGTTTGCTGCTTCTGATAAGCAAATGGCCGTTTTCTACACGCACTGGTCTTCTTTTTTTGCACTCCACACTCTGCCAATAATCAAATGCCCGATACGAGGCCACTCTATATCGAACTTCAAAACTGCTAATAATCATCGATTCACTCGCGACAAAGCGGACAAACGCTCAAACCTAATAATGTATGTCCGGATGTCTCAATACTACCACTAATAAGCAAAACTAAGCTGATGTAACTCCTCTTCCGGGTGCGGGGGCGCAGCACAAAAAACCACAAAATGTGGAAATACTACCGACGCTCACACATTTCGGGTGGGAATCGATTGTATTCACTACAGGTTTCCCAAAGCACGCGGATATTTTATGATTTCACTATTGAAAATCTATTTGTTATTGCTCTTTAAACTTCAATCGCTTCTTGTTTTGGTGGTGATTCTTTATTTAATATGGTATAACACAGAACTCACCCCACTTCGTTCAGCGAAAGAAGAAAGTTCGTTTGATCCAGCGCTCCGCTATTTTGGAAGATTTATTCGAGTGCGAACCTTCTAAGCCAGTAGTTTTTTCTCAAAATCGATTCACTCCAGTGAATAGAGTGAAAGTGAGTTGTTTTTCTAAGAAAGCAGTGTGGTTTTCCAGTGAAATTAGCAAATCAAGCAGTGCTAGCTGGCGAATTATCATCCCACCTTTTTTCGCTTCATCTCCGCGTGGTGACGCGCGATACCAGCGATACACTACTACATCGCCAAAGGTCATCCGACAGCGTTGAGCGAGTGCACCCGAAGGCGATCGCATCAGCGCACCGCTCCCCGCTCCCCGCATAGAAGTGCGACGTTCGCGCATACGGAGCGTCAGCAGCAGTAGCAGCAAAAGCAGCAGCAGCAACAGTTCAGTAATATTAGTTAAGTTTTTTTTTCCCCCCTGTCGCTCATCCCACTTGAGTTTAGCTTTAATTTGTGTGATCTTTGTTTGTGTTTGTGTGTGTGAGTAAGGCAAATCGTGCATGTTGAAGAGGTTTCTTCGACATGGACGGTTTGGCTGAAAAAGTTCCTTTGCCACCCGATGATGGGGAGGCACAGAAAATATTCAGACCGCGATCGTATCCGGTTGACTCGATCGGTCCATGGGTTGTCTACTTTCAGCCCAAAATGAAACCTTTGAATGTGTATCAAATCACTACTGATCTGACGAAGCGATTTTCAGCCGTGACAGAGATCACGAAAGTAAAATTTAATAAACTCCGTGTTGTCGTCTCTAACCTGAAGCAGGCTAATGAGATTGCTGCTTCCCAGCATTTTACACTCGAATATCGAGTTTATATTCCAGCTCGTGATGTGGAGATTGTAGGAGTGGTCACAGAGGCGAGTCTGTGCCCTGAAATTTGGAAGAAGCGAGCGGTTGGCCGATTCAAGAACCCTCTGCTTCCCCCAGTTCAGATACTGGAAGTGACAAAATTAGTGAAAATATCGCACAGCGAGGGTAAGAAAAAAGTTACCCCCACAGACTCGTTTCGGGTAACCTTTTCTGGCTCTGCCCTTCCTTAGTTCTTAGAACTGGATAAACTTCGGCTACCTGTGCGGTTGTTTGTACCCCGGGTAATGATTTGCCAAAACTGTCAGCAGATGGGGCATACGGCCTCCCATTGCGGCAATAAGACACGCTGCTCAACTTGCGGGGAGAAACATGAGGCTGGTCCCTGTGCAGATAATACACTAAAATGCGTTTTCTGCAAGGGAACTCCTCCTCATGCTCTCTCGTCGTGCCCGGCGTATAAACAACGCGGCGAAAAATTGGAACGTTCTCTGAAACAACGTTCAAGGCAATCTTTTGCAGAAATGCTTAAGAAAGCTTCGCCACCCGATACCAATACAAATCCTTTCGCTCCTCTTTCAGATGACGAGTCTGATTCGGATTTGGTTGAGGAGGGGACATCTTTTAGTTTTCCGGGAGGTGCTCCACGGAAGCGAAGACGCATTCGAGCTGTGAAAGCAGCTGAACAGAAGCCTCAAATCAACATGCCCAATACAAAGAGCAGAGAAAAGAAGGATAATCCGAATCCTCCTGGTTTTCGTAGTGCCAACTACACACAGGATTTCCCATCTCTCCCGGGGACATCTAAATCCCCTGATGCCCCGATTTTAAGAACAGAAGCCCCCCCTTCATCTGGGCTGTTCTCATTTGATGATATTGTGGAAGGTATTTTTAAATACCTCGAAATGTCTGACCCTCTTAAAAGCATTGTTATGGCAATGCTTCCCACTGTGAAAACTTTTTTGAAGAAATTAACATTAAAGTTGCCCCTCCTTGCAGCTATCATTTCCTTCGATGGATAATTTGCCAAAAGAGGTAGGGGATTTGATCACTGTTCTGCAGTAGAATTGTCGAAGTCTTGTTCCTAAATTGGATTCATTTAAATTTTTAGCTCACAATATCGGTTGTGATGCATTTGCTCTTTGTGAAACATGGCTTTCGCCCGAAATCGATCTTCCGATTCATGATTTCAATATTATTCGTCTTGATCGTGAGGATTCACGTGGAGGAGGAGTACTTTTGGGGATCAAAAAGTGCTACTCCTTCTATAGAGTGAATTTTCCTCCAATTCCAGGTATTGAAGTTGTCGCATGTCAGGCTGTTATTAAAAATAAAAGCCTTTGCATTGCTTCTGTGTATGTTCCTCCTAGAGCACCAATTAACCGAAAACAACTTTCAGATATTTGTTCGGTTCTGCCTGCTCCGCGGTTGGTCATGGGAGATTTTAACTCTCACGGTACAGGCTGGGGAGAACTTTACGATGACAACCGGTCTTCTTTGATATATGACCTCTGTGACAACTTCAATATGACAGTTCTCAACAATGGAGAAGTTACACGCTTGGCTGGTCCATCCTCACTTGGTAGTAGGTTAGACCTCACACTTTGCTCGAATTCATTATCGTTGGACTGCACGTGGAATGTGATCCAAGATCCCCACGGTAGTGATCATTTGCCTATAAAAATTTTGGTTGCCACCGGGCTGTCTCCACCGGAATCCATCAACGTCACGTATGATCTAACTCGTAATATCGATTGGACAAGGTTCAAGACAGCAGTAGATGAAGCCGTAACAACGGTAGAAGGGCTTCCACCGCTGGAGGAATATAACTTCCTCAGCAACCTAATTTTGGAAAGCGCGCTTCAAGCTCAAACTCGACCAGTTCCAGGAACGTCATTTCGCAGGAAACCTCCTTCCCCATGGTGGGATCAGCAATGCACCGAGGTTTACCGCAAAAAGTCCGACGCGTTCAAAGTTTTTCGTAGACGTGGAAAACCTGAGCACTTTTAAAGGTACACGGCTCTCGAACGAGAATTTAAGAGCCTCATCAAGGCCAAGAAACGCGGTTACTGGCGACAATTCGTGGACGGGTTATCGCGCGAAACGTCGATGAGTACCCTTTGGAATACGGCGCGAAGATTGCGTAACAGAATTACGAACAACGAGAACGAGGAGTACTCGGACCAATGGATCCTCAAGTTCGCGCGAAAAGTTTGTCCAGATTCTGTGCCAGCACAAATGTTTCCTCGCGAAACAACGAAATCGATAGATGAGATTAGCCAACCCTTTTCAATGGTAGAACTCTCTCGCACTCCTTTCGTGTGGCAATACGGCTCCAGGGGCTGATAGGATCAAGTTCAACTTGCTTAAGAACCTCCCAGACGTCGCTAAGAGGCGCATGTTGCACTTGTTTAATCAGTGTCTGGAACTCAACATTGTACCGGATGATTGGAGACGGGTGAGAGTTATTGCCATTCAAAAACCTGGTAAGCCCGCGTCCGACCACAACTCCTATCGACCCATCGCGATGTTATCTTGTATTCGAAAGTTGTTGGAGAAAATGATCCTTTTCCGTCTGGACAAATGGGTTGAGACGAATAACCTGCTTTCAGATACTCAGTATGGTTTCCGTAGGGGTAAGGGAACGAACGACTGTCTCGCGTTGCTTTCCACAGATATTCAGTTAGCTTTTGCTAAAAAAGAGCAAATGGCTTCTGTATTCTTGGATATCAAGGGGGCTTTTGATTCAGTATCTGTTGAAGTTCTCTCAGATAAACTCCACGCTTGTGGTTTTCACCATTAATGAACAATTTTTTGTACAATTTGCTGTCAGAGAAACATATGAGCTTTTCTCATGGAAACTCTACAGCTTTTCGATTTAGCTACATGGGTCTCCCCCAGGGATCATGTTTAAGCCCCTTTTGTATAATTTTTATGTCAAAGACATTGACGGTTGTCTAAGTGACAACTGTACGTTGAGACAACTTGCAGATGACGGCGTAGTGTCTGTCACGGGACCCAATGGGGTCGATCTGCAAGGACCCTTACAGGGTACCTTAGACAATTTGTCTACTTGGGCTCTAGAGCTAGGTATCGAATTCTCTACGGAGAAAACTGAGTTGGTAGTTTTTTCTAAGAAGCATAACCCTGCACAACCGAAACTTAAAATTTTGGGTACACCAATAACTCATTCCATGTCATTTAAATATCTTGGGGTCTGGTTCGATTCAAAGTGCACCTGGAGATCTCACATTGAGTACCTGAAGCGAAAATGCCAGCAAAGGGTCAACTTTTTCTGCACAATTACCGGGACCTGGTGGGGAGCGCATCCGCAAGATCTTCTAACGTTGTACCGGACAACGATTTTGTCGGTTATGGAATACGGTAGCTTTTGTTTTCAGTCAGCGGCTCGGTCGCACATCATCAAACTGGAACGTATTCAGTATCGGTGTCTTCGTATCGCGTTAGGTTGCATGCACTCGACTCACACCATGAGTCTTGAAGTGCTGGCTGGTATGTTGCCACTCTCGGATCGGTTTTCAGAGTTATCTCTCCGGCTCCTCACCAGGTGTGAAGTTATGAACCCCCAGGTGATCGAAAATTTTGAGAAGCTCCTTGAGCTGAATCCTCAAACCCGCTTCATGACATTGTACCATTTGTACATAACACAGGATGTCAGCCCTTCGCTTAATATTCCCAATCGTGTTTGCTTCTCCGACTTCGGAAATTCGGTTCATTTTGATTTATCCATGAAACAGGAGCTTCGTGGAATCCCAGAGCATCATCGTCCTATGATTGCTCCGGTGATATTTGCTGCAAAGTTTGGCCAAGTTGATTCCACTAAAACGTTTTTCACTGACGGGTCTTTGATAGAGGACTCCGCTGGTTTTGGTGTATACAATGAAAAATATAGCGTCGCTCGTAAACTTCAAGCACCTTGTTCTGTTTTTGTCGCGGAATTGGCAGCAATTTATTTTTCTTTAGAAACTGTTGCCTCTTTTACACCGGATCAATACTTCATTTTCACGGATAGTCTTAGTTCCATAGAGGCTATTCGTTCCTTGAAGCCGGTAAAGCACACCTCCTATTTTCTTATGAAAATACGAGGTCTTCTAAGTGCTTTATCTTCACGTTCTTTTAATATTACCTTTGTGTGGGTCCCTTTTCATTGTTCGATTCCTGACAATGAGAAAGCGGACTCGCTTGCAAGGGTGGGCGCTATGGAAGGCGATATTTATGACCGACAAATCGCCTTCAATGAATTTTTCTATATTTTTCGTCAGATATCACTCGATAGCTGGCAGTATAAATGGAGTAAAGGAGATTTGGGGCGATGGCTACATTTTATCACTCCTAAGGTGTCTAAGAAATGTTGGTTCAGGGGATTGGATGTGGGTCGAGACTTCATTCGTGTGATGTCTCGCCTCATGTCTAATCATTATTCTTTAAACGTTCATTTGTCCCGTGTTGGGCTGGGAGACAGCAATCTCTGTGAATGTGGACAAGGTTACCAGGACGCAGATCATGTTATTTGGTTTTGTACTGAGCATCGTGGAGTCAGATCTGAGCTTTATGATTCCCTTAGGGCTCGAGGTAGACAACCCAATGTACCGATTCGTGATATTTTGGCTGCTCGCGATCTGGAGTTTATGAAACTCATTTATGTGTTTTTGACTAACATTAGCCTTAGATTGTAGTTTGATTAACTTACCTGTTTAGGTTAAATTTGTGAGGAATGTGTGTGCCAGTGTGTGATTGCGGTTGTGTGTGTGAGTGTGGTTGTGTGTGTGTGAGAGTGAGCGATTTTTTTTTAATTAAAAACGTTCAATTAAAAAAATTGTAATTTGAAGTTCTAGATATAAGAAAACCATTGTTCCTTATGCTGTGTTCAAAATTTCCACCCCAATTTTCCCATCCTTAAAATTGTTATTCCGATTAACCTCGAGACGACCGCGAGTAATCGGTTATATCCCCTTAACCTTAGTCCTAAGATAACTGATGTATATAAACATGAAAACTTGGCTCTGTAAAGTTGATTCGGTTGAACCTAATAGGCCTAATACAAATAAATGAATTAGTAAAAAAAAACTAGAAGGGACAGCCCAATGGGGTTGTACGCCAAGTTGACGTAGGACTACGTAGTGACATTGCAATGTAAGTGCTGTTTTAATGAGAGGTTGAATCGGCATAGATAAGTAAGTTTATTAGAAAATTCTACAATTTGCTCTTTAGAAATCATTTGGCAGGGTTCATGATTTTGGTCTACGCGTTATCGCGGGTTGGTATTTTCTGCCATCTCGAGCACTTCAGTGGCCAGGTATTCCATCGCCGCAGCGAAGTAGACGGGGGCTCCGGCACCAACGTGCTTGGCGTGGCGCAGTCACCGTTCCCGAGCAGACGGTGAATGCGACTGGTAACAGCAAACCGGTGCGATTCGTGCGGGACTTTGGCTTGCACTTGAAATTTCCTCGAGCTGCTACGTATCACAAATGACTGCTGGCCATGCAAGGGCCTTTTTTATATAATGGTATCGGGTATCATTGAATGGAAGGAAGTTGGTAACACAAAGGCAATGCGAAACAAATTTTACAAAAGGGGACGGGCCTCACTAGTTGCGGCAGACACCAGCGAGGAAATTAAATCATCACGCTGTATGGTTTCGGATGTTAAATTCACATCACCTTATGTAAAAGAAAAATGCCTTTTCAGGGACAAAACCCCCAACCAAAGAGAGTCGAGATATGGACATATATTTCTTTTGTTGGTTATTAAACATGTTTAGCCATTTACAGCGAGACGCGACCTTTAAAGCTATGCCGTGTTGAGCCAGTGCGTGGGAATGTAAATGTTGATGAACGCAAGAGAAACTTCAAATTAACAAACTCTTTAGATGGGCAAATTATGTTGTTCGTCCTGAAAAGGACGGATTTTAGTTGACGGGGAGAACATGGTTCCATTTGAACTTGGGCTTTTCACTCGGTCTTCTTGTACAGCAGGACAGCCTGAAAAATACATCACTTTGTGAAATGTTCACACCGGAAAAGTTTCATCAGCTCTGCGTCGTTGCGGATGGCCAGCTGCATGTGACGTGGTATGATTTTGGTCGACGCGTTGTCACGGGTTGGTATTTCCTGCCATCTCGAGCACTTCAACGGCCAGGTATTTCACCACCGCAGCGAAATAGACGGGGGCTCCAGCACCAACGCACTCGGTGTAGAGACCTTCCATAGCAGACAGTGAATGCGAACGAGTGGGAGCTGCAATCCGGTGACGGTGCGTAGCCGAGCACTGACTCAACATCTGTGAGATCGCTGAAAGACTGAAGGAAAATTTCAACGTGTCTCCCTTAAATATCTTTTCCTGATACATAGGAGACGTTCCTTACTTAAATATGAAGTCTGTGATAGCAAAGTACTGTGTATTTGGTAAATTTACTCTGAAAAATCGGCATTATAAGACATCACCTTATATTTGCGTTAATTTCAATAGTTGAATGTTAAAAATCAATAGTTTTTAGTATTTAAATCGAAGCGTAGAAAATGTTCCGATCGATTGGTGCAAACATTTTGAAAATCAATCGTGGAATGACTTAGTTATTAACGTTCAAAACCTATATATTTTTCGTGACGCTCCAAATTTTCGCAATTCGAACGTGTACCCCAGTATTGAAAACACAGACGTAGTCCTACGTCAAAAAAAAAACACAGAATTGTCGAACATTTGCAAGACCGACGTAAAAAAAAAAATTAGAAAATAAAAGAAAAATCCAGCATGAGCTTTAAAATCGATAGGAACTGAAGCATTTAATGTGTGTATCTCGGAACAATCGATATAGATCCAGACAATGAATACGGTTTAACGATTGGAAACTCAGAACATGAAAAGTTAAACCTCTCAATTTCTTGGCAATTAACAGCACTTTTTCCGGTCTGGTCTGATAGTTCGAAATTGTAGATCGACTACAGATTAACATGTATGAAAAACAAATCTGTATTCAGTACACGATTGAACAGTCATTTACTTTTTAGTTGGTAACGTCTCCGTAGTACCTATGGTTTCTCCACTGCCACATTCAGCAATCCACACACGCTTATGGAAACAAGTGTAGAAAACGGATCTTAATCTACTGGCATTACTGGCTTGAATTTGATTTGTTTTTTCTTTTTGTTGAGAACAACTGACCTGTTCACAAAACGTGAAAAAAAACAACTTTTGAACAAATCTCAACATCGAGAAATGTTCAGATTGAAAATAAATAGTTTGGGTATTTAATAGGGTGCCTAGTAACAAATGACCACCCACTGCATCATGCAACCACTTGCTCGTGCTATCATGAGCTTCTGGTTAAAATTTGGGCAAAACCATACAGGATTTGTGATGTGATGTGATAAGAACCCACCATCAGTGCAAGGATAACCTATGGCTGCAGGACTATTCTCAGCAGGTTGTTCTGAGAGGATAGCCTACGTGATGGCTTGTTGTAGCAAAGTCAGTCGATCTCAGTGAGGACCTTCGGAAGATTACGGCCAGAAAGCCGCGACTGGCGACTCCACGAACCCTAGTCCAGTCAACAAATCCTTCGACCGCCTTAGGCTACCCCACTACCCCCAAATCACCGCTATAGAATTGTTATAGGAACAGTGGAAATTTTTAGCATAAATGATTTATAAAAAATGTTAACACAAAAAAGAAAATTTCACGGCTTTACTGAACCTTAGATTCAATTAACACATTTATTTTTGTTTTTATTTGTACTAGTAAATGTGCTGATATTTTGCAAATTTCTACTGTTCCTAATAAAATAGTTGTGAGCAATAAAAATGAGAAAGGATCTCACCAAAAAAATTACAATTGAAATAACTTACCTTAAAAGCATATTAGTCTCAATGTTGCATCATAATATCAAAGTATAATACTTTTAAGGATTTGCTCATAAATCATCAAATTTCACAATTTCAAAAAGGACTCTACCTTTTGTTAAGGGGTAAGGCCACTGTAACGGCCCAAAAAAAAAGGTTTTTTCACCAATTTTTTGCTCACTTTTAATGGTGTTATCGGGCGTACATTAACCTTTATTATCAAATTTTTTAACAGTAAAAAAAAACAAAATGGCGGTTCCACAGCTATCTTCCCGGGACATGTTTTGCTTCCAGGGCTCCGCGGCACGCAGCACCACTGGTGCACTTTTGAGTCTAGAACAAAAAAAAAAAAAAACCATTAATTTAGAGGGCTGTAGCTAGAGAATGTCGATCGGATTTTAAAAAATATCAATTTTTTTTGGATTTGGCGTGCGTTTGAAAAAAAAATTGATTTCTGACGAAAAAAACGGCAAGTTTTTTGTTAATAAAAAATCAATAAATAAAGTTCTTGAAAATTCCGATCGACATTCTCAAGATAATGTAAATGTTCACATCTGGTTAAAATTTCAAGTAAAAAAAATGAAAATTGTTCGAGTTATGCTGCGTGCCATTTTGAAAAACGATGTTTCGAGAAAAACGCGTTTAAAGTTTTTTTTTTTTTTATTTGCATTTCCCCCTGAAAAATTAAAAAAAGGAGTTAATTTTTTTTCGCACAGGACCTTTTTTTTTCTTATTCTAGAGGGTTTAAACTATTTTTAAAGCCAATAAAAAAAAATCGATTTTTCAAAAAATTTACAGTGGCCTTACCCCTTAATGTTCAACAATTTTCTAGTAAATATTGAACAATTGCAATAAATTGTTCGAAATTTTTCAAAACGGTTGCTCTAAAAATTTAAGAAATCTGATTAGAATGACTGAGGCAAAAGGACCACTTCTCGTGCCGCTCTCAATTTTCGTACCCGTTAAGTGTACACCCATATTAAAACATAGACGTAGTCTTCGTCAAACATTGTATAGTTAACAATAATTTTATTTTCGGAAGAGTTTGGTTTATAAAAACACCTTCAGAGTTTTCTTCTGAAGAGAATTCAATAACTTGTGAGCAAATCGCATGTGTGGAACCGATTGGAATGTTCAAAGTGTGTAAGCGTATGAATATTTTTTGACGTAATTCAGAAAATTTTCAATTTAACATAGAAATATATTTTCACCACAGGAAACGTCTAAAACTATTAGTTATACATTATTTTGCCAAACTATTACAATATTTTGTTGCCATCCTAAGATTTGAAAGATTGAAAAATGAAAAGAAACATAAGTAATTTCCATTTAATTCCAAATCAAATTGCACCACTTTTAAATGGTTGTAACTTTTTACCCGTGGGGTATTTTCTATTGAAATTTTGGGTGGAATTAGTTCAATGTGTTTTTGTTTACTTGTGTTTTTGTTTGTTTTGTGCAATCGTTGCGAAGATGGAGTCGGAAGAACAGCAGCGGACATTTTGCGCACGTACCTTGAAAATCCGGATCTTTTCATCGTGCCATAAGCAGGAAGCTGGGAATGGTACATTCTACGGTGTCTCGTGTTTTAAATCAGTACCACGAACGTTTGACCATCGATCTGAAAGAAAAAAGTGGCGAAAATGGATCTCCGTATAGTGTTGAGGATCACAAGCGGGTAGTTCAAGCTTTCAAGAGAAATCCCAACAGTGAGTTCGAGATGTGGCAAAGAAACTGAATCTAACCAAAACTTTCGTGCAAGATGCGAAAAAAAGTAAAAGACTACACACGTACAAAGTCCAAAAAGCGCCTAACCGCGATGAACGGCAGAATACGGTAGGTAAAACACGTGCACGGAAGCTCTACACCCAGAGGTTGACGAAACCACATTGCTTCGTTATGGATGAATATGGATTTCCAGAAAAACTTACGCGGTTGATCAAAGCAACGATGGATCGAGTGATGTGTATCGTCCGAGTATCAGGGACGCTCTCGAGTCCCTTCGAATCTCGGAGAGGGTTACGGCAAGGTGATGGATTGTCGTGTTTGTTGTTTAACATTGCACTGGAGGGTGTGATTCAAAGAGCTGGGATAGACACGAGTGGTACGATTTTCAGGAAGTCTGTCCAACTATTTGGCTTCGCCGACGACGTTGATATCGTAGCACGTAACTTTGAGACGATGGCGGAAACGTACATCAGACTTAAGGCTGAAGCTGGTAGGATTGGGCTTGTGATTAATGCGTTGAAAACAAAATGCACGAGTTCAGATCGACGGTGATGAAATCGAGGTAGTAGACGAATTCGTGTATCTGGGCTCATTGGTGACCGCCGATAACGACACCATCAGAGAAATAAAAAGGCGCAGTATGGCTGGAAATCGTGCCTATTTTGGACTCCGAAGGACGCTAAGATCGAACAAAGACGTATGTTAAAGCAGAATTCCGGCAGCTTCCGGGGCTCCAGTTTTTCACTGCTCATCATAAATTCGATGTCCTTGAGGACGTTAGAAAGCAGAAGATGTCAAAGTTTGCCAAAAAATATATGATTTGGCAAGCAATTTGCTCGTGTGGAAAGCGGAACACCCCATTCGTGACATCTGAAACGGTCAATGGGCAGGTGTACCTGAAGAAATACCCCAAAAAGCGTCTGCTTCCCCTTCTGATGTCACACGATGGTCCTACGATTGAAATATCCATAAGCTGGGCACGCAGGTCAATCAACTTAATTAAATCCAACCTCTTTCAATGAAGTTACTATTCCAATCAACATCTTGAATATCAACATAGCCTCTTGACCCGATAATATACCCGCTACCTTCGAAAATCAACACAACCAATTTTTTACGAAGCTGGTAACCAACATGTTCAACGAAGCCATTACCACTGGCCAGTATCCAGACTCTCTGAAACAAGCTCGAATCGTTTCAATCATTAAATCAGGTGTTACATGTAAACAACTACAGACCAATTTCCTGCTTGAGTAGAACGTAATATATTTTCTTCCACTTACCCTGGAAAAGCCGCTCATCCCACAATCCACTGGTGGTAAATGGATTTGATATTGAGAAGGTTTTGGGGTATCCGTTTCTTGGCCTAACGCTCGATCCCAGTATGAAATGGTCCCCACATGCCATTAAGCTCAAGAGTAAACCTAGCTCTATTAGTGGAGTTTTCAGGAAGATATCAGCATTTGTTCTATGAGCCTGGTTTCCGAAACTGTACCTCTCGCACTTTTACTCCCGTCTGCAATACCTAGTAGGCATCTGGGGAATGGCCAGTAGTTCATCTGAAAGTACTGCAAGTCGTTCAGAATAGATGTTTAAAGTTCATATTTGGAAAGCAACATTTGCATCATACGGTTGAGCTCTAGAAACAAACTTACGCCTCTATCATATCGATTAAAGCCCTCTGTGAACATTGAAGAGTCCTTATAGACAATTCAACACGCCATATCATCTTACTTATGAAAACTATGCGTAATCGAGCACACGACGGGAAGGACACTTAGCACACATGTTGCAAAAAAGTTAAATGTACTTTGGCCTACTGGTGAAAATCGAAATGACGTGCTGTTAATCAGCCATGCCAGGGGTTCTGCATTTCGGTCTGACGAAAATCAACCTTGCATCAGGCTTTGCAACCTTCACAATACTCCGTCATCGCTATTTGGACACCTGAACAACGTGTTGTTTATCAGCTCTCTGTCAGCAATGCCAAGGGTACTGGACTTCAGTCTGGCGGTAATCAACCTTCTGTACGGTTCGCAACAATCACTAATCTCCGTCATCGCTATTTGGATACCGGAACGACAAGCTTCCATCAGCTCTCTGTCAGTCACGCCATGGGTTTTGCACTTCGGTCTGGCAAAAACCAGCCTCGTCTTGGGTATGATAAAGCGGTATGTATCTGGCCGAAGCCACTGCAATGGTACTGCGCCCTGAATTTCTACGCACTTTCCAGCTTCGTAACCCTTGTTGCACGCCGTCATCGCTATGTGGATACCAGAACGACGAGTTGTCCATCAGATCTCTGTCGGCCATACCAAAGATGTTGGACACCGGTCTGGGAATCATCAGCCCTCAGGTCTGATATTCATCATCGCTTTCTAGATTCATCATCGCTTTGTAGATTCCGGAAGGACTGTTCATCAAGTTTTTGCGACCCATCCCGAGCAGGAGACAACAACATATTTATTATGTCATCTTCGATGTAAAAATCGTACAGATACTCTAATTTCTTATATTCTTAATACTATTTCTGAATGTGCTTCTGCTGGTCATGAAATCGAAATGTTCATTAACGTTGTTAAATGCTCTCAGGCAAGCGTCGAGTGGGTTGTTGAAACCATAACTAGTCCGATCTGCAGGTACAGCGACGAGTTTAGAGCTCCTTAATTGCCTCGGAGGAACATACAGGGGTACGTCCTGGAGAAGTTCTGGACAATATTGCCACGTAGTAAGTCGAATACAACAAGATCCTGAATGTGAGTGCGCCTAGCAGATAAGGTTTCCATTCCTATCAGCATGCACCGTGCGGTGTAGTCGGGTAAAGCTAAAGGGTCATTCCAAGGGAGATTGCGGAGTGCAAAGCGTATGAGTGACTTTTGAATTCTTTCGACTCTGTTGATCATTGATGCATGATGAGGTGCCCAGACGGTGGCTGTATATTCAAGGATGCTACGGACCAAGGTGCAGAAAAATGTTTTTTGTGCGTATATATCTGTGAACTGCCAGGTATGACGTCGAAAGAGTCCGAGAACCACGGAGGCTTTTGCCGTGACAAGGGCGACATGTTCGCTGAAATTGTAACACCGAGGTCGCAGATGGAGGATACACGCTCTAGTGGGGCAGAGCCAACTGTGTATTGATGCTTGATGGTAACACTGCTGCGGGAAAACGTTATCGCCTTACATTTTCCTGTATTTAAACTCATATCGTTTTCATTAGACCACTGCATTACTTCATTGATTTCGTTTTGTAAGACGAGGCAGTCGAGTGGGGTCGTGATGACTCTAAAGATCTTCAGGTCGTCGGCAAACATTTGCTTGAATGATGAAATATGCGGGTACAGATCGTTGACGAAATGAACGAATAGCATTGGCCCAAGCACGCTCCCTTGTGGTACTCCAGAGGTAATTACGAATGCATTCGATCAGGCAGAGTTTATAGAAACAAAGAACTGGCGGTTGGTCAAATACGAAAGAATCCATTCAACTAACCAAGTTGGAAATCCAATGGCTTTTAGTTTTGCGGTTGCGTAAAGATGAGGGAGTTTGTTGAAGGCTTTAGAGAAATTTATATAGATAGAATCGACTTGCCTCCGTGATTCGACCTCTCGAAACAGCGTGTTTGTGTAGCATAATAAATTTGTGGTGGTAGAGAGGTGCTGGATGAATCCATGCAGGTACTCTGATATAAGGGGATGAATGACATTATACATAGCGTTGTGAACCATGGTCTCGAATACTTTGCTAAAGCAACAGAGAAGCGATATTCCACGGTAATTGTCGACCCTGTTTCGATTACCTGCATTGTAGATAGGCTCAATCGAAGCAATCTTCCAAACGCTTGGAAAAACTCTTTCGTTCATCGAACGGTTGAATACGCAGCAGACTGGAAAAGCGAGCGAACGTGCACAATGTTTAAGTAACGATGGGGGAATGCTTTCGTTACATCCAAATCGTTCAGTGCTTTCATGACGTCGTCCGGCGAGAAACTGGATGCGATCAAAACTAGCAGGGTAAAGCGGTGTTAGGTTTGAGCCATAAACCGATTGAAAAAAAAAACGAGCGTATAAGTTAGCAGCGTTAGCAGGTGTGTTAGCGGTAATTCCGTTGAACTCAACTGTGTCTGGGATACGATTGTGAGATCGTTGCGATTTCATGAACTTCCAAAATGCCGATGTGTTTTGCTTCAGGTTTGCTTACAGTCGTTGGACGTATTCTTCGTAACTGAACTTTAATAGTTCGTTGTATCTGGTCTCGACTATACGAAGATTATTTCTACTATCGTTGGATCTAGTGCTGAGATAACGTTTGCGTTATTTGCGTAAAACGTTCCATACATTTCGTAACGCTGGGTTCCACCATGGTTTCGCTGAAGTCGGTCTCCTAACACGTCGTGAAGTGGAACTCGTGCATATACAGTCTCATACAGCTTATCATAGCAGTAGTCAGCTGCCGCGTCAACGAAATAGATGCCAATTGATGGTAGACAGTGTGTAGCATACATAACGCTAAGTGGATTGAGCTTAACTAACTAACGACAAGACATACGTCTGCCTCATTATTACAAGTGGGACAGTACACAGCCGTAAAACGGACTATGTACGTGAACGACTCTGCCCGGCAATCTTCCTCTTTCTTCCACCGACAGTTGCCTAGGTAAGTCGCACATTGGCGATCCTGCCAGTTTTATTTCGCATAAATCGAACGGAACCTTCGATTCATACGCCAAATATTAAACTACAATTCTCTAAGTTTAATAAGACCTGCTGACAGCAAGCGTATTCCGACAACCGAATCCTTATCAAATTGCAAACAAAAACCGCCGATTTTTTGCTTAAATCGTTTCAAAACGACGCCATAGGAAAATTCCGAATGCTGGAAAATCTGCCTAAATCGTTTCAAAACGATTCAAAAAAGAAACGCAGCAACGTTTCGTAGCATACGCATTCACTATAGAATAAAGCACCGTATTGCAATATTGCCAAATAGCTAGGCTGCCTTAAAAAAAAAAAACAGAAACAACAACTACACATTCTGACAATCTGAAAACAGCCAGATTCCAGGAATGTCAATTGTTAATTTTGCAACTGAAATTCAAATATAGCCGCTACAATTTTATACATCGTTTACCCGCATAAAGAAAAAAACACCTCAATATATATTTGTTTCTTTTCTTTCTCTCCTCATTTGCTGCCATCTAACGCATAGTTTAAATTCGCTGTAATTCGAGGTTCTAAAACAAATCTCCCAACAAGTAAGCGAAATGGTAAACAACGGCAAGTACGTTCGATCCAAGGAAGACCATGCATATTTTTCGAAAAACCCGGAACGGGAGCAAGAACCAAACACCAACGACGGAGCGATGAGTCCCGAATACGGTAGTGGATACGCTGGAAACTGCAGTGATGAAAACGCCCACAAAGAAAGCGAAGATGAAAACAGTGCCAGCGACCACGGTGGTTCAGACAGTACAGGAAGTCTTTACACATCCAGTGATGACGACGAATCTCGACCAACGACACAGGAAACTGGTGCGAGTGATAAAGCTAATCCCACCGAGCAGACGAGCCTCGAAAACGAAAACACCAGCACAAGCGATCGAATGAACCAGACCGAAAAGGTTCTCATGTACCTCACCAAGGCCGTTACTTTACTCCAGCCTAATACTACACAACCAGTAGGCTCCAGTGCTGATCAAAGTTGGAACTTTAGTCACGAACCCTCTAAAGCACAAACTTCGTACACGACCGTTCGCCCGGAGCACATCAAGCCTTTTCCCAACGGTGTTCGCCCGAACAAAATGTGGGCCGAATGGTACGACTTCATCGAGAATTTTGCGGTTGCAGTATCCTTGCATAATGCAAATGATCCGATTTACAAGGTAAAACCGCTGTACCTATCACTCGGACAAGAACTACAGACGATTGTCAAAGCTGCTGACCTACGACCCAGTCTAACTGACCCACACTGTAATACAGTCTTCGTAAGGAACATTGAAAACCATTTGCGATCAATGACGGATACGGCGGCCGAACATCAAGCATTCCTAAAAATGAAACAAGGAAGAGACGAATCAACCGTTGCATTCCACGCCCGGCTGATGAGAAATGTAAAGTTGTGTGGTTACAGCTCCAGTGACCAAAGCCGATTTGTGCGAGCCCAGTTGCTGGATGGACTTAGGAATAAGCAATTGGTGAAAGCAGCACGCACTTATGCCTATGATACCAACTTCATAGTACAGTCAAGCACGCGCGCAGAAGCATACGAGGCCGAAACTGATGAACAAACGGTTGATCCAAACATATTGCAGGTCGGTCAGGGTTACAGAACTGGTCGAAAAAGGATCAATACTCGCCAAGAGACCAGCTATCCTCTTATCAAGAATCGGCGGACAAATCCGGATTTAGTGGGAATGTCAGAACGCCGGTCGAACCCGTCGAGATGGAGAGGAAGCTCTAGTGTGCAATCCAGGGATAACCAGTCAAATCCCCGAGCTCGAGGACATCAGACACGCTGTCCAAGGTGCAACAACGTTTTTCATCGCAATCCACACTGTCCCGCGTTATCCAGAACGTGCGATAAATGTGGCAAGCGAGGACATTTCGCTGTCGCATGTAGGACCGGGCAAGACAGCCAATCGCAAAGCATTCCGATGTCGAATCCTCCGGTGAAGAGAATCCCGTTGGTGAGGAACAGGTAAAGCAACGTTGATTGAATTATTAGTAATAAAGGCTTTAAATACACATGAATCCCAAAATACTTCGTTGTATCACTCCACCTCCAATCCTTTCACATTTTCCCAATTTTTTTTTGTTTTAGAGCATAAGCGCCCTCAAGTTAGAGGATGCATTAGTCGAGTGCAGCATCGGCTCCGCGAATCCCACAAACTTTCTCATCGACTCCGGAGCTGACGTTAACGTTATCGGAGGCAGGGATTGGTCGCTTTTGAAAAGAGAATATCAAGCAGGACATGCGAAACTTCAAATCATAGAACAGCCTAGTAAAAGCTTGCGCGCCTACGCTTCCGCCAAACCAATGCCGGTTGAATGCACGTTTAAAGCAACAGTCAAAGTACCAGGAACATCCAAACCGTCACTGACCGCTATATTTCATGTCGTTCCCGACGGAGCGAGGTCGCTGCTCAGTCGGTCCACTGCACACGACTGCACATGCTTCTTCAAGTGGGGAAAAGCGTTAACAGTTTTGAAAATGTCGACGATAGCACTTTCCCCAAGATGCCGGGAGTTCAAGTGAAATTTAGTGTGGACAAGTCGATCCCCCCAACTAAGAACGCGTATTATAACGTCCCAGCAGCATTTCGAGAGGCCGCCTGGGCAAGACTGCATGAGATGGAAAAGTGTGGAATAATCGAAAAGGTGACGAAGGCCCCTAGCTGGATAAGCGGAATGTCTGCCGTGGCGAAAGGCAAATCAGACTTCCGACTCGTGGTTAACATGAGAGCGCCGAATAAAGCCATAAACAGAGAATATTTTCGGATGCCTTTGGTTGACGAAATGCGGGTTAAACTGCATGGCTCAAAATATTTCTCGAAGTTGGACCTAAGTAACGCATTTTACCACCTTGAGCTAAACGAAGAATCACGCGATCTTACCACCTTCCTGGCAGAAAACGGAATGTACAGTTTTACACGGCTGATGTTCGGAGTCAATTGCGCCCCCGAAATATTCCAGCGTGAGATGGTTCGCTTACTTGCCGGCATAGATAATACGATAGTCTATATTGACGACATTCTTCTTTTCGCGGAAACATTGGACGAATTACGACAGGCCGTTAGCAAAGTCCTCCAAATATTGAAAGAAAATAGCCTCACGCTTAACACGGCAAAGTGTGAGTACGACAAGAGCCGCATCAAGTTTCTTGGCCATCAGTTGGACGGCGATGGCTTCCACGTTGATGAAGAAAAAATCAAAAGCGTGAGCAACTTCCGGGAGCCTACCACCATTTCCGAACTAAGAAGCTTCTTAGGCCTTGCTTCTTTCATCAGCTCATATGTGAGAAATTTTGCAGCCGTTTCACGTCCATTGTGGGATACTGTAACAAGTAAAACTTGGACCTGGGGTACGAAACAAAAGGAGGGATTCGACCTTATAAAGCAGTGTATATTGCATTGTACGACCACCCTGGGATTCTTCTCGGAAACGGATAATACAATCTTGTACACGGATGCCTCCCCTAGCGCATTGGGGGCCGTTCTAGTGCAAGAGAGCAAAACTCGTAACCCCAGAATAATCAGCTTTGCCTCCAAAGCCCTCACGACAACTGAGCGAAGATATGCCCAAAATCAACGTGAGGCACTCGCTGCGGTTTGGGGAGTTGAACACTTCTCCTGGGCAGACACTTTACCCTGCGCACAGATGCTCAAGGAGTAGCGTTCATCCTTAATCGATCACGAGAGGAATCGAAACGTGCTTTAACTCGGGCAGATGGCTGGGCGCTTCGATTGAGTCCCTATAGCTATGACGTGGAGTACGTTCGCGGACATAATAACATTGCCGACCCATCGTCTAGACTGTATGAAGGTGAAGACGAGCCCTTTGACGACGACGTCAGCCCATGGGAAATCGGAACGTTGGAAGCGAACTCAATTGAAATTCTTACTGAGGGAGAAATTGCACTCGCCACAGCACAAGACGAATTGTTGCAGCGCATCATTGTGGCTTTAGAAACCAGAAATTGGAACAACGTAGACGCTAACTATTTTAAAATACGAGATGACTTATCTGTCCGTGACGGAATAATCGTAAAAACCGGTTGTGCTGTTATACCATCGTCGTTGCAGGATAAAGCCTTGCGAATTGCACACGAAGGGCACCCGTCTGTAGCCAAAATGAAAAGCATCATCAGACAGCGAGTATGGTGGCCGGGATTATCATCTACAGTGCAAAAATGGGTGGAATCCTGTGAGACTTGTGCAACCAATGGCAAGCCAGAAAGACCCACCCCTATGCAACGAGTTTTTGTACCGAAGGTTGTCTGGGAGGTCATCGCAATCGACTTTAACGGTCCTTACGTTTTGCTCGGAGGGATCTCTATCCTCGTCATGATTGACTACCGATCAAGATTTCTTTTTGCAAAACCCGTGAAGTCAACAAGCTTCGACTGCACTAAGAAAGTGCTTGACGAAATCTTTGAAAAAGAAGGATACCCGAAGAGCATAAAGTCGGACAACGGGCCTCCATTTAACGGAGCGGAATATAGGGAATACTGCACACAACGGGGAATCACAGCAGTTTTCTCTACGCCACTCTTCCCCCAGCAAAACGGAATGGTGGAAAGCAGTATGGAAGTTATAAATAAGGCGATGTCCGCTGCAATATCTAACAAAACGAATTACATTATTGAACTACGTGAGGCAGTGAATGCCCATAACGCAGCAGCTCACAGCATTACACAGCTCCCTCCTGAAGAAATCATGTTGGGGAGAAAAATCAGACGTGGACTACCTTTAGTTCATCACGAGAAATCGCTTATCGACAATGCACTCTTGGACCAAAGAGATCGACAGGCGAAACTGGAAGGTAAACGTAGAGAAGATACTCGTCGTGGTGCGCGGGAATGCCGTGTAAAACCCGGGGACACCGTCATCATTCAGCGTACACTCCGTAGTAAAGGACAGTCCCGGTTTTCTCCATCAAGATACATTGTCACGGATGAAAACAACGGGAGCTTAGTGCTCCAAAACGGGGATGGCCAATCTATAAAACGACACATAACGCAGACGAAGAAAGTGACTGTTTTTCAGAAACGTCACAAGACGGTTAGTGAAGAAAAAACTTTAAATACTGACGGCAATGCATCAGAATCAAGGAAGCCAACAGAAAACATTATGCATAGAGGGAAGCGCACTAGAAAGGCCCCAGCATACCTGGACCAGTACGCACGGTTCGTCTGTAATTAATTTTCCGAAATCGAAGCAACCTTGAACGAAACAATTAATTAGCATACTTTACATTGATTATACCTTTTTTTTGTTGAAGAAATTCTTTAGTTTTACGATTTGCTATCCGCCTCGTTGGTGCCATACGTGCGAAAAAGAACGAATAGAAATAAATTTTCGAATAGAATTTACTTTTTTTTGTTCACACATCCGATTGTGCTTTTGCATCATTGAAGTGATGACACATTTGATGCCGTCAAGGCGAATGAGCCTGTGCGCTGTGCACGCTGCTATTATTGTTTTGTCAGGTATCAGAATTGGGTCGACTTGTTGTGTTGAACGCCAGTGTGTTTGTTTTTTACTTGTAACTCGTATCGGGTTGGAGTTTACACTGACAATAAGTTCGGGTATCACAGGTTGTAAATAGTCCAACCTAGTTTCAAAAAAAAACGAATTCGGTATTACTGTCAGCTGTGCTTTGGTGTTGTCTCACTCACTCTCACATTAAAAGCCAATTTTTTATTTTTATTGCTTGCTTTCATACAGAAAAACTGCGGTCCTGCATATCACAGAACGAGTTTGGTAACTGACAGTTGGAAGCAATGATTGTACAAACAGGTATGCCATTCCAGGATGAGTAATTGTGTGTGCGAACAATACCTAAACATTCCCGGAGATGGAAAGTGATGACGGCATAAAGATCGGTACTTCGAACTAAATTAAAGATTGAACGTCACAATTATCACCTACAAGAAAAGTAGTGACGTCAATATTTGCGCGGAGCAATAGACAAAATTAAATTAAATGCTTTTTATTTCCAAAGAGAAAGGGTGATGTGTAGCATACATAACGCTAAGTGGATTGAGCTTAACTAACTAACGACAAGACATACGTCTGCCTCATTATTACAAGTGGGACAGTACACAGCTGTAAAACGGACTATGTACGTGAACGACTCTGCCCGGCAATCCTCCTCTTTCTTCCACCGACAGTTGCCAAGGTAAGTCGCACAGAGAGTTCGTTATTCAACGAGACGAAGTCACAAAGCCTGAAATTCAAATCAGATGGATTTGAATCGCACTCGAAATTCATTGGTGAACTATCGTGGGCGTCTAGTTTTAAGATGAATGGCCTATGATGGTGATCGATGTCCAGTAGTGGAATCGGAGGCACAAGTAGAGTGACAGCGTCTGGTTTAGTAATAAAGGCCAGGTCTAAAAGTCTTCCATTCTGATTACAGGGTGTATTGATTTAGACAAGTCCGTTAGTGAGCATCGGTTCCGTGAGAGCCATTTCTTGTTCGGTGGATGCGTTTGATGGACATATGAATACCTAATTTTGATCTTGATAAATGCCCGCATAAGGAAAAACAATTTGCTATATAGTCGAAACTGTATTACGAATGTAAGATATATTATCACATATTATGTTATTGTTATCCAATAATTGAATCTCATTTTCACCATACAACCTCTACATTAACACATATTGTTAACATCTGCCATATTGTCATCGAAAGGTTTTATATTGTCTGCATTCGGTCTGGATTATATACCACCTTTTTGGCATAGAGTACAGCAAGAATTTTGTTCGTGAAAATTCCCATTTTTTTATGGTAACCTAACTTAACCGCCTATTCAGCATATTGTTATTTGGCCTTTTACCATCTGACATATTGTTAAAACTATATAGGAGATAGTTAGTTTATGATTGTCATCTATTAGGGTAAATGTCGTAATAATAACGGAAACGGTCGTCAACAATAAGGTAAATGGTCCAGGAATGGTTTGTGATTATGCGGGTGGCCTTGGTATTTAAGAGCTCAGATTAAGAGGTAAAATACTTAAGCAAAATACCTAAGAATTGCAGGCAAAATATCTCTCGAATAACAAAACTTTTGGATATCTGGGAATAACTGAGAGGTACTGTTTTGGTATTGTCTTACCTCAATTTGGTATTCCCATAAAATTGTGAGAACAACTTTATGGTATTATCCTCAGGTATTTTACCTCTTTATCTGAGCTCTTAAATACCAAGGCCTGTTATCTAGTTATTCGCTAATGCTCGGGATGCTACACTGCAACAACCAAATTTTTATGGTCTATAAACATCGTTTCTTTATAGCCTTCTGCATTATAAAATTTACCATGTTTCTTGCTAATTCTTAAGCCTTAGATTTAAGCTACATTTCGCACTTCTTTAAAAGAGTTAAAACTCATTGGAAGTGCACTCTGTTGCATCTAATTTTTGAAACATATGAAGGGTTTGTGCCTATGGGAGAAGAGGTTTCATTGAAGATTCACCCATACGGATTTTTCTTTTGCAGGAAAAAAAACTCTGTCTGGTTGTCTTAGACAACAAGACAGCATAATGTGTTGTGTTCACTCCGAATAGTAGTTTATTCAACTCCTCGTCACTGTAGAGGGCTGACTGCAAGATACGTGGGATGATTCAGATATCCTAGTTGTCACGCACGACGTTACCCGAACAGGACCGAATAACTCGATAACTGGCCTTGATATTTAGGAGCTCAGATTAAGAGGTAAGATACCTGAGGATAATACCATAAAATTGTTCCCACAATGTCATGCGAATACCAAATTTAGGTAAAACAATACCAAAATAGTACCTCTCAGGTATTCCCAGGTATCCAAAATAACAAGTTTTGGTATTCGAGAGATATTTTGCATGCAATTCTTAGGTATTTTGCTTAGGTATTTGACCTCTTAATCTAAGCATGCAAAATATCTCTCGAAAAGTTTGTTATTTCGGGTACCTGGGAATACCTGAGAGGTACTATTTTGGTATTGTCTTACCTCAATTTGGTGTTCGCATAACATTGTGGGAACAATTTTGTGGTATTATCCTAAGGTTTTTTTTACATCTTAATCTAAGCTCTTGAATACCAAGGCCAGTTAGGGAAGGTCCATTAATTATGTCACACAGTAAGGGGGAAGGAGGGTTTGGGAAAACGTTACAATCCATACAAAAAATTTGAAGGTCCATGCATATAACGTAACGAGGGGGGGGGGGGGGGGGTATAAAAATCCAATTTTTGCGTGACATAATTAATGGACGTTCTCTTATCAAGTTCTTCGTTTCTGCTCGGGCATCCTTGAGGATTTCAGTGTTCAGGCATTTTTCCGGCTTTCATTGTCTTCCGGAAGGGTCATAGCGAAGGCAAAGTCGGTCAAACCAACAGCTGAGCGCTGATATCTGACACTGAAATCATTCCCGCAAAAGGGTCACGTGAATGAAGTTGGAAGAAAAATTCATACAAGGGGGCAGACTCAGTTATAAAACAAAGTGAAAATCAAATAAAACGGCAGTATGGAATGTGAAACTCAGTTAAATGAAAAGAAGAAGACAATTTGGAACTATTCGGTCTTCTATTTGGAGAACCCTGATAGGGAAAACCAAATTTTCAACCTCATTAAGATCATATTTAGATTTGTAACCGAACTTTTTATACTGAATTTACGTAATGCATTTTTTTGCACAAAAAATGTTGATTTTTTCGATCAACTTGTGTAACGCTGTAATTTTTCCAAAATTTTGAAATAAAACCCAAATAGAGATGGAATAGAGAAAAGATACACGGTATTTGGAAGAAATAATTGGGGCGATATTGTATCAAGGGGACTAATGGGACCAAATACGTTGAAAGCATACTCCAGTACCTTCAGGGACCAAGGAACGATTGACGAATGCAAAATTGGCGCGATTTAGTACTGGTGTGATGTAAACAATATGTGCGGCAGTAAAGCACACGATAATCTAGGTTCAATACTAGAGTTTTGTTTTGTTTTATAAGGACTCGTAACTGGGTTAATTTGTATATTAGTATTTGTTAATAAACATAAGCAAACATAAAAATGAAAAGAAACCAATCATTTTACTCTCCAAAATTTTGATACAGTGTAGGGTGAGTATAGGAATAATGAGATTAATATGTGATTAGTTACCATAGATACTGAATAAAACGTCCACAGTTAATTTATTTGTCGATGATGTTTACAGAAAAGGGTAAGCGCTACTATAGTTGCGTTACGTTATAAGCGTTAGTGTACGAATAGTTGTGCACAGAAAAAATTCTTATAGTAAAAACTACCATTTTACCCGACTACGCCTATCTTTAAAACTACCATGCAATTTCAGTCTAATTTACTATGTTTATGGTACAACCTTCAACATTTGTGGTATACTTGACACACTTCATATTGATATCAACTGCACCAATCAAACGCATTTATAGTCAGGTGAAAATTATTGGTGCTTGAGCTCAATTTAACCCTCGAAATGGTAGTTTCTACTGCGGTTTTTCTTTGCGTGTGTATGCAACCTCCAGACACTAACGCTGCTTATGTATCGCAAATATCGAACCATACACCCTATTTAACAACGAGACCGTTTCCATTCTTTTCGTGTCAAAAACAAATCTTTCCCACATAGGCAGCTGATTTCCATTTTATCTATAGGAGTAATCGTGTCTGTATACGCATCATTGCAGTTGAGTACATCTTCTAGAGTATTATAAATATAGATGAAAGTGGGTCTTGAGTTCTAAAATCAAGTAAAAATGTTCAAAATGTCTTGCAAATTTCGGTGCCCTGAAACTGACACATAGAAGCGTCTTCGAAAATACACATATGAATGACTTAAAAAAGACGATAAAATAAATTCAATCACGCACACTATACGCCAAAATGCGTGTGTTTCGGTTTCAAGAGTCATAATTTAACAAGAAAGCTTTGTTCACGTTCCTCGATGCTATTCAAAAACGAATTACATGTAGTGTAATATTCATAATGTCTAAGCGTGTATGAATATGAGATTTAAAAGTTTGATTTTTCCATATCAATTCCAAAAGATACTACAAAGGACCAATACAATATAATAAAATATGAACTCGTAAACAATTCGAGTCAGTTCACCTTTTACTTGAACTCTGTCATGAAACAATATTGAAAAAAAAATCTTTCAGAGTCCAGCGAAAATAGGGACTTATGTATGCCTAACTAAAAAAGTTGTAAATATATTGCTTCGATGTCTTACCAATGTTGTAATTATTTAGTTAGTTAACTTGAATCCGCAACTGAATTTATGAATAAAATGTTAGATGAAATTATTGGGCTTGTTTAATTCTACAGCTTTGTCAAACAATACATAGTCATAACCGTAATATCTAAAGTGTTTTATGAACTGTAATATTCAAATAATATTCAATGGTGAATATCTTTTGAATTTTCCGGTATTTTGCTCTCACGTCAAAGATGCTACTTCTATAGCAATACATTGTGAGACAAATTTATGGAAGTGTTCAAGCAAATCAACTTCATCAAAATTTTAAAAAACCAGCTCAAACATTCAAGGTGGCTATTTTATAGGTCTAGAGCTACACTTGCATGTATGTATGTGAGGTAGTCACCATTCTTCCTAAGAATTTGAATTAGGCCTAGAGCTACAATTGGATATTTAATTCTAGTGTTTCATTGTAGAATAATAACAGAGAAAACATTTTTTCCATTACTTACGCAAGTTAAGGACCACTATGCGAGGATCCGTAACTCCATGCAGCTCCATGTAACACTAACGCGAGAACACTTCGAAACAGTGTGTAGACTTGCTGATGCGGAATCGGAAGGATATTTGGCGTCGGTTGGCAACAGTTGATAAAACCTTAATCCACTTCGACAGCAAACAGAATGAGTGCCCGGCAATATGCTGAAGCCAGCACGAGTGCTCCAAAGCGGCTTAGGGGGGCTCAAAGGGTTGGAAAGATTTTGGCGTCGGTTTTCTGGGATTGTCATGGCATATTCTTCGTGGACTTCCTCGAAAAGAATAAAACTATCAACAGCGAGTATTACTGTACATTATTGGAGTAATTAAAGGCCGAAATCGCAGCAAAACGGCCTCACATGAAGAGAAAAACAATTTTGGCTCTGCAAGACAATGCGCCAGCGCACAAGAGCATCGCAATTACGGCAAAAATCAAGGACTTATCGCTTCAATTGCTTTCGCATCCCGATTTGGGTCCCTCAAACTATTATCCGTTCCGAAATCTCAAAAGATGGCTCATCAATAGAAAATTCAGCTCTCGCGAGGAAATCATCGACGACGCGCAGGAGTATTCTGCAGACCTTCCGGAAGAATATTTTCTGACGGGATCAAGAAGTTGAAAATTGCTGGAATAAATGTATTGAACTGAAAGGGAAGTACATTGACAAAAATTAATCATAAACATTTTTTTTTCAATCTCAAGGAGGTTACTTTTCACCCCACTCGTTATAGCTCAAAATGGGATGCCTGAAAAAATAATGAACATTCATGTTACTAATATAGTCACTAACAAAAAATCTAAATAATGAGACGAAGTTTAATCCACGAATAAGGAGCTTATAGACCGATATTACTTACTTCCATGTCCGTTGATAGGTTTCGTCTTTATAAAATAATTTTTTTTTTTCGATAACTTTTAACAACAAATTTATTAAACTTATTTCACCAACGTGTTACTAGTTGAATATTGTTTCTAGCACAATTAATTGAAAATACAATCCACCTCTGCATATAAGGCTGAGTCAAGGGACACATACCCTATCAATAACGTTTGTGTAAGGTCCGACCCATCAGGCAGTTTACTTGCGTTGGAAGCAAAAATATAGTAAACATTGCTAGGCCAGCGAGCGCCGACGTCAAACTACCATAACATTTCATACTGTGAACTGATAGTTTGACATCACCATAAACAGCTGTGCCGTGTAAATAGATAAACTTTGTGAAGAGACACATATACCACTTTACAATTCCACATCTCACGAATGCCGTTAAGCCAGGTGGCCCGGACCTTGTATGAACGTCATTGATACCCAATTACTCTACTTCTCCCTATAGCCTTTAGCACAATACGCGGGTGAAATAGCCAACACCAACGCCAATGTTAGGATTTACCTCTAGTTTGCACACCAGTCACCAGCACACCAGGTCTTCCAGAGATGTAATTTTCTGCGTCATGAAATGCAGCTATTTGTCTCTTCCGCTGCGATGTTAGATTATTGAAACTCAAAAATGGCGAAAATTCCAACGTGATAGAATGAAATAAAGTTGACCACCTGGCAGCCTAGCATAAAAGCCAAGAAAATTGAAGCAAACAATAATGCGAAATAAATTTCATGTGAGTTTAATTACTGCCAAATTACAAAAAAAAAGGAAATTTTTCGATAAATCTTGTCTGCTCTGGGCCCATAAATGATGTTTCATTTTATGTTTGTAAAATAGAAAATGTAGGATCATAAACAATGTTAGTTTTTGAATTAATTATTTTGAATGGAGATTTTTTTTGTAAAATTTGTCGTATGTAATCCTCCCCAAAAACACGTAAAAAACCTTCCTATCTGTTCTAATACATACCGTGAGTTAGGTGGGCCAAAACTTACAACGATGCACATGCGAAGCTGAAAATAGCATAAAGAATATTGTGAAGGGATGTTATAGTATAAAATGATAATAACAATGATAATAAAAATAATATAAAATGATAATAACAATTTTATTAACAACAGACGCTTGACACGCACCTCCTCAATCTAGCCGAAGTCAGAAGGACAACCACCGACAAACCGACATGACTGACAATAGAAAATTTCATAATAGCATATGACTGACATCTATCTTCGTGTTCCCTGAATTTCTTTATTGCAGCCACGAACACGCTTGGAAACTTGTTAAGAAGGTTCATGTCTGAGCTATTCTGGACAAATTCATTTTATCTAGATAAAAAGATTCTATAGATTTTGACAGATGGGATCGCTACACATTTGAATCGGTCGTTATGGATTCTTGATCAAAAGTGAAGATTGAGTTTCATGTCGGTTTGTCGGTGGGACAGCACCCAAGTAACCACAAGCATTATATTATTGCACTTATTCATCCTAAAATCAACATCGGTAATACGGGATCGCATCAATTCAACAGTTGTCAAGTAATAAAGCTTTATATAAGCATGAAAAAGTAGTGATGCATTACCAATGCAACAATGCTACTTTAGCCATGTCTTATGGCATTACAAAAGATATAGCTTTAGTTCGATCTTAGTGGGGCCCTTTTCAACTTTAATCCAACTTCAATGATGCACTAGACGTAATGCATATGCCTTATATATGCATGCTATTATAGCCTCGTGGTTACTTGGGCAGTACCCAGGCTGCACTACCAGCTAAGTACGCAACCCTTAGCTGGCGGTCTTTGGCATCTCTTTACCCGTGGACGCATGAGATAGGAAATTGTGAGGACCAGAGTTATGTTGCGGGGACACACGCTCCAACACAATAGTCGACTCAACATTTTGCAGCCCTACATTAAAAACTTGCAAGTTGAGTTGGCTTTAATCTATTTCAAATGAAAGATTAAGATAAACTAATTAAAGAGCATGTCGAAGTGCTCTGCAACAACCGTCAATAGTTAATTTTTGTTCGAATGCAAAAAATAATTATTATGTTGATAAGAAACAACTCAAAACCATCAATGCTTCCTGTTATCTCAATTAAATGAGCATGAGCATGACTGACCGCTACTCACTTGACAGATCATCTATATTTACACAAAGAACCAGCAGATGATGTTTGGAACTAACATAAATCCTCAACTGGTGACCCATTATAAAGCAATACCGGCACCGACATTGCCCGAATTCTGGTCAAGTAGAGAATGAGAAGAAATGGTTGACTTGATACTCGCTTCGAAGCCGAGAAATCCTCTGCACTTCCATGAGATGTTGGATGTTGGATAGTTGGGAAAAGGCAAGCAGTAGGGTTCTTCTTAGTTAACAATAGGCTGAAATTATGCAACTAGCACTATCCGCCAAAAACATGGGACCGCTCCAACAAGCAACAGAACATCGAACGCAAGTTGCACCGCACCCCGAATAGTCCGTCATGACCTAATCACCGTAAACACGTAACTAATGGTGATCGCTTTTATGCCTGTGTAGGTCATAGTTTCGCTAGCATACGTTTTTTTCCGAGCGGCGGCATGACCCCTTTTTCTGTGGATATGCTGCAAATAGAGATAAGACAAGTTGGGCCGCCCCTCCGATTGGTGGCCCATTATAGCATTAGTAAATGATATTGATTCTATTGATGCTTACGCTCATTAATTTGGTTTCAACCGAGGGAGGCTTGTCCTTATCTCAAATCTGTGCAACTACTCCCAATATTTTGTGATATATTACAATTTGAGTTAATTCTAAGCAGCAGTACCCAAATTTGGCAGATTGATAGGTCATCGGTGGGTGAGTGACTACCAAGTTCTTCATGGCAAGATGCTAGGAAGCGGATCGGAATAATTAATGAGCAAACTCCTCCGCTTCATGTTTTTTCCAATTAAATGTTGAGAAATAACAAATCATAACATCTGTTTTGTATTAAATTTTCACCAATTCTCCCTAAAAGCGCACTACATCCGACGCTAGGATTAAAGCATGGAACAGGAGAAAAACTTATTGTCGGGTGTGACTTATTCCGGTTTTCTACTGGAATGTGAAAATATACCTATAATTATTCTTATCAGCAGGAATCCCAAAACTCGTTCAAAAACTGATGTTATTCTGAGTGTAATAGTTTGGCTATATGGAAATTACGACTAATTAAAATTGATTAAAAAAAACGTTTTCTCTTAACCTATAGGTTTGAGAATGAAGAGTTGAAGAAAATGATGAAAATATCTACGATGGGAATGTTGGATTATAAACTCAGCTTCCCTTATAAAAATCCACCATCGATAATATCACGGCTGTCTTCGTTAAATGCGGAAAAGAAAGGAAACAACGAAGTGATCAACATTGTCTGCCGCCTTTTTCTGGCGCTTTTTATTTCGGTTTTTTTTCCTATGGTACACCCACAGCATCCCAAGACCAGTAGCAGCAACAGCAGCCCGAATAGATTCTGCCCTGTGCAAAAGGAAGATGAATCATATGTCACAACCATATCTGGTGGTGGTAGGTAGATTGGAGTAAATAGAAGGACAAGAGAAAAAAAAAAATACTCCTAGACGACAACTCCGCCAACAATACAAAAAGAATAGCCTTCTGTTTTCGACATACGGCACAATTTATGCGGGAAATAATGAGTCTGTTTTCTTTTCCCCAAAATACGTGACAAAGCATAAATTTGCACGCAAGACCATATGACATATGCCATTCAGTAGAAAAAAACTGTAATGAAGTCTAAAAACGCCTTAATTGTTGTTTGATGCCAGAACATTTCTGAATAGTAATTGAATTGTTCAGAGAGATTTTCTCACCCGCATCCGCTTCTGCTGTATGCATTCGATAGAACTGGCATTTTTGGCAACTGTTCAAAATGTGCACAAACAACAATTACTTTACATTTTATTCCACTTTCCGTAAATAAACTCTCAACCGTATCATATATGAAAAGTTTATATTTTGCCAGTGCACAAACTAAGCATATGTGAGACGAGGCAGAAATGAGCACAACATCATCCAATAAACGAAGCAGGGCAATAAATATCCTGGAGCAAGCTCCAAGTTTCCTTCTTTCATAAATATCTGACGTAATCGTGCAATTGATAATGCAATTTAGCGGAAAATCAGAGCAATACCATAATAGTTATGTATTTATGATGTCAGAATAAACTTTTCTTGCGACAAACCATACCTAAGAAAATGACTTTTAGCAACAAGAAGATTCATTGAAGTGCTAAAATGCGTTTATGACACAATAAATAACTTGGAACCAACATGATAGCATTGATTTTTTTAATAGAATTTCAATCACCGTGGAAAACAAAGATTACAAATTGTGAGAGGAATGAACTTTGATCAATATTTGTGGATGCAAGATGGGTGATTTCCGTTCTCTCTTAACTAGGGGAAATGTTGGCTTCGGAAATGCTACTACTGTTAGGAACCAATTATGAAACCTCTTCTACCATCAAATCCTCATATATGGTAACTTGATTCTTTATATAAATCACATGCATTTTGAGATACAGCTGTTTTGTTGGCAAAACAAAACATTTTATTTCAAAAGTAGTTCAAATGGAACTACGTAGCCAGATAGCCGATTCAAACATGAACTGCCGACACACACTTGAAAAGTTTGGCATTTATAAAAGTACTTCCGAGTCGTTCTGAACTATGTCGATTGTTAAATCTAACACTTCTCTTGTGCACCTTCTAAAATAAAAAATAAAAAACAGGAACACTTTAACAAACTATCACTACTTGTAAACGCGCGCGAATGTATTCAAATTGCATCAGAAAAAGTTCATCTTTTTACAGACACAAGTGAAGTATTCGTTCTAATCCTTCTAGTTTTTGGTTTACTAATACGCTCGTTAAAGTATAAGTGTTTTTTTTATGTGAAAAGATAGTTATAGCTAAACATAATTTGAGAATAGATATGATTTTGCAATTCCGTTTCTATAAAGTTGACGAATAAATCCTTAATCTGATTCTCAAACGTTTCTCTTTCCGACAAACGGAACCGTTAAAACGCAATCAGCTCTAATGAATTACCCTAATTTAATAATCACACATTTGTGGGAGAATTTATTCCCAGGTTACTGGTATATGATATGATTAATGATGATTTCCCATAGTAGGTACCCAAAGGGCCGACGACCATGATAGCCTGTGCCAATGGCCGCAAGTGAGAAAGAAGCAAGTATTTATCGTACATGGACATAGGTATAGCTGCGGTGGAGGAAAATAAGAGCTCCTACTCAGCCTCCTTGTTTCATGATATATATATAATTGAAATCAATAAAAGAATGTGCGATCTACCTGCACCTCGTTAAAGTGTATGATGTGTATTAAAGTGAATGGTAATTTAAAGATGATATATTGCTCCTGATATTTTTTATTACTGGTGCTGTGCTAGTCGTGGTTTGTTACATATTGGAAGAGACTTGTCTCTCCGCTCGTGCATTCCGAGACTTTATTTATGGGAGCAAATGTGTTACCTACCATCACATCTCAGCTCATGTGATCACAGCATATTCTCCTTTGAGTCAAACACCGCTCAGCTTCCCAATCATAAATTGAGTGCGAAATCGATTAAATTATATATTTTAGCATTCAATTTGTTTAAATCGTGCTTGCGTTAATAACACGTGTCAGAAAGCAAAAGGTTTGCCGGTTAAGTCGCTACCAAAGCTGATCATGTTGGATAAAATGCTGTTGATGAGGAACTCCATTGAGTGTAAAATGAAGAAGCAGAAGCGCACCACAAATACACTGTTACTTCTTTGAAAGTTGAAAAATAGTGTACGTCAAAAGAAAATAATCGAACTAGATATTGGCAAATTTTAGTGAATTTTAAATTTTACCTAAACAACGTATTCTGTAATTGATTTTCTAGTTCTTCCTAGTGTTTTCTTGTTTGTGAATAATCAAATTTTGTTTCTTAGTAATTGACACTCTATTTTATCTTTGAAAAACTTATTCAAAAATTAATGTTGGTGGCTCGCGAGACCCCACAACCGAAATCTAGCCCTGATCGGCCATTCCATGAAAAAAAGACGGGAAATTGCTATAATGTGGGTACATGGATCTAGAATTGGACCTGTCAATGAAAACCCGCCTGTCCCTAAATTCTTTTTGAACTAATATGTCATAAAGTTTTTTGAATTTTAACGGAAACAACAATAAACATATATTCATCAGCATTTTCGATCTCGGACTTCCTGTCCATGATTTTTTGCATAGTATAGCAGTCAACTTGGTATGTCATTTTTTTCCACCAATTCTTCAAATCGGATGATTTTTCTTATTTTATTTTTAGGTTGGTTTTTGAAAATCTCCCAATATGTTTCGATGGACAGAAATTTGGAGTTTTTTTTAATAACTTCTATATCATTCTACTTATATTATTCCATGACATTCCGGCTATAATGGCAGCTGGCTAAGTTAGGCCAGAGCTTCACTAAACCGTCGTAAGATGATTCCCATTCATAGTCGCTTCAGTGATGAAAACTTTCGTTTTCCTTTCAAAACTACAGATGCCATGCCATATCATCAACTTGCGAGCAAAATTGTCTGCATAGACAAATTTTAAATTTGTGTAACGGGAGTTGTGCAAACTCCATTCTAACACATGTTTCAACGTCCATTAAAATGCATCCGTTGAATTTGGTCAGAACTTGCCCGAACATCATTCTTGAGCGGCGTTCGGTAACCAGGTTCTGTTACAGGGTCCTGTACCTCCACGCCGACTGAATCGTTGACCTGTACTGTATTGCGCAGAGAACCTTTTCGCCAAATCACGCAAGGAGATTCTCGTATTGTGTCGGATTTTCATTTGCCATTTTTTTGTCGTACACGCTAAGATCAGATTACCGAAAATACGGTTTCAATTTTACCGAAAATTAGGTTTTGGTAGCAAAACCTAAAGTATCGGTATAATTTACCAAAACAAAACGTTTGATTTTACTTAGTTCTTCAGTAAAGTGGATTTACAGATTTTATCGTTATATTTTACCTAAATTTGGTTAAAAATGCTCTCATTGAGTTGCTAGCATTTTCGGTAAAAATTACCGTACAAAAATAAGTAAATATTAATGTTTTTCCCGGTTTTCCTGCAATACCGAAATTTCGGTAATCCATGTTTACCGATAATTTCAGTATGTGCACTTTTGTACGATTTTCGGTATTTTATGCCGAATTTTTGGTTTTCTTGTCTTAGCGTGTAGGTTCCAATTGTACGGTTGTTTTGTTTAGTGTGATCCAGCGATAGTGTTTCCCTGTTACGTTTCAGCACGGCATTGACAGTCGATTATGGAAATTTAAGAACATTCCTCCTAACTTCATTGGATTTTCAACGTGTCTGTGCAAAATTTGTTCCCGTCTCTTGCATTCCATCTTTGATAACTTTTGAACGTGAGTATCAATCCTGATAAAACTTCCACCACTAAGTAAACTATAAAATTTCCGTATCACTGCGCTGTTATTGGCTTCTCGTTACGGCTCCTAGAGGCGCCACAATAGTTAAAAAGAAGCGGCCACATTCTAAGTGGACTAAGCCTTATCACCTGGACATTTTAGGAGAAGAGAGGGGTACAGAATGTGCACATGGACACGGAAAATTTATTGATGAAAATAAATCGGTGAACTGAGTTTGATTGCGTGGTCAAATAAAACAGTCGAGCATACGTAAAAATTTCCATTACTACGTACATTTTTTTAAAATATTACTCTGAAATGTTCTTTACTTATCATACACACAAAGAATAATGATTGTTAAAATTAAAAAAAACATTGCCAAAATTGAAAAGTTGCGTTGGTTCTTTTTCGTAGAAAGCGGTTTACTTTCCAAACAAAAACCACCAAACCGTCAATTTTAAATTTTGCTGCTCAACATTTAAAAGTTGAAATTTTCAAAACAAATTGTAGAACTGTCAAATTGAAACCGTAGCATCGTTGAAAATAAAAGAAAATTATTTTTATTCCGAAACAAACTTTCATCCAGAAAGTGTTTTGCAATTGAAATGAAAGTATGCTGTTTAGATTGAAATAAAAAATAGTTTTAACTTTAAAAGTTTTCTTTTCAGATGAATTGTAGAACTGTCAAATCCACACCTAGGCATCTTTAAAAATGAAAGCAAATTGTATTAATTTCAAAATGAACTTTCAACTAGAAATAATATATGTTTGCTGTTTAGATTAAGTTTTTATTTTCAGATGAATTTATGTAACTTTTTAAAGAGACCGGGTTTTTTGTATTTTGTCGATCATGCCAAGAATCACGGAGTATTTTGTTGATTTTTTTACAAAACACGGGACGGGACGGGAGCAACGAACAACGCAGAAGACACGGTCGCGGACAACAGTAGTTAAAAATTCCATTCGACGACGACAATAACGACGAGAACGATGACTTGCTTTGTGTTGGTGGATTTGACAGTTCTACAATTTTCATAGTAAAAGAACACACTTTTAAATTAACACACTGAACCGAAAAAATATACTTTTAAATCAAACTCATAACTTTCATAGTAGATGATTTTACTTTCAATTCAATGAAAAATAAACACTTTTCAGAAGTAAAGCGCTTAACATTTAATAAAACAATATTACTTTTTTGTGTGTACATAGTAGCTTCAATCCACTTTATTGTTTCTAGCTACTAAAACTTGTTCTTTGAATTTAAATTAACATTTTTGAATAGTGACATAGTTAATAATAAGCAATGTTGTAAACAATAGCGTCTGCTCTGCTGCAAAACGAAACAATATCATTATTTAAAAAGCTGCAATTCATTCACGAAATGCGTAGAACAAAATTCCAACGAATTTGTACAGCTAGAAAGTGAATGCATTTAAACACCTAATGTAAGGTCATTAACTCAGTATTCCAAGTATTGTGGACTATGCAAAATTGTGTAGAACATGGAAGTGCTTCTACAAAAAAGTTGAGAGCAATCAAATTTTTCTCGGATTGTTCCGATTTCGGCAAACAATTTCCACAGCTTTCAATAATTGATTTGTTTTTTATGAGAATGAGGCACACATGCATCAAAAAACAATTTTGACAGTTTGAAATTTCTCGAAGAGATCCGACAATGTATTGATCCCATTAAAAGATTCATCATGAGTCCATAAAAATCACAAAACGCTCAATGACTGCGAATTTTAAACCGGCATTCTTCGTTTGCTTAAGAAACGACGCAAATCCACAAAGCATTGAAGTTTAAGCTTTAATCGTTGTTTTGATCAAAGGAGACACTAAATGACAAGTTTCTTGGCATTATTATATAGCCTCATACCAGAAATAGAAGGACTTGGTAAACATAAAGAAATAGTTTATGTTATTCTCCTGCTTTTTACCAAGATTATGTTTATTTGAATAAACGGTTCAAGTGCAAACTTTTACTTGAAACTTTTTTTCAATCCATCATCAAAATCCAAATCAGATAAATGAAATATGTCAGATGTTGAAAAACATTGCCTCGCTACAGGCCAGATACCTGTTGATTTGCTTTCTCTGTCCAAAATGGTCTTGATTATTACGGAATATTATTAACAACGGGAATAAGTGTATTAACAACACGAAACTTTTCAACTCAAAAACAAACGAAGGAATGCAGTAAAAAAATAGCAGCCATTGAACTTTTTGTGTCAATTTAGTGAACTTTACAGAGTGTATCACAATAAATGTCACTTAAACAAAAGGGGATTACAGCAAAACAAATCAACCAAATCATAGCATTTATTTTTCATTTGAAAGATACATGTTATAAAAATAAACCGTTTTAATTTTATTCGAATCCCTCGCCGTTTTCCTTGGTAACTTTGCGCAAACGCTTTGTTAATCCATCGCAGTTGGCACGCACGATTTCGTGAGGAATTTGGTCCTAAATATCAATGTTTCTTGAATCGATCTAAAGGAAGCCCTTTCGTAGGGCCTATATGTTGATGCAAAACAAAGTAGTCAAGTGAGTTGAGATCCGGTGAAGATGCAGGCCATTCTTCGCTAGTGATGGATCGGGCAAATTTTCCGCGCACCACGCTTATTTCTTCTTTACCTTGTGAGCTGGAGCAGTTGGAAACAATGTGGTGTATTTCCATACAGCGTTGAAGCATGAGGAAGCAGATGGTTCTTCAGAACCTGCTCGATGTAATATTCAGTGTTAATTTTTACGTTAGGTTCTATGAAAAAAGGCAGTTTTCCTTTTCGTGAAACGGCACCCCATACCATAATTTTTGAGACATTCTGATAGCGTTCTACAGCTAGTTTATCTCTTAGAATATTGGCAAGACTTTTGCCATTCACACGATTATTTTGTTGATTATGACAGTGCTGAAGGAGGAAGAGCTTTTCATCCGTAAATTGAACCTCGTAGTCACCGTGCTGAACCAAAAGATTTCTGCTTCTTTGGATCCTGGCTTGTTTTTGACGCTCCGTCAACCCATGAACCCGTTTTTTCTTGTACGGCTTGTATTCCAGATCATGTATGAGGAGCCTGTTCATTGAAGCAGGGGGCATTTGAAATTGTTGGCTCAATTTACGGCCAGATACGCCCGGATTACATCTTATTCGCTCCCTCACACATTTGATCTTTTTCCTCGTTTTGGCACCTCTTTTGTGTTGAATACGGATATTTATAGTTTTCTTGAACCGTTTCAAGGTACGAAAAACAAAACGCTTACTCACTCCGAACTGCTTAAGGCTACTGAATATATGACACGGTCAAAGCTTTTGAAAATATAATTTTAAAACTTGCTCCCGTTTCACAAATACAAACAAACGGAATCGCTTATTTATACAATAAGCTGTCAAAACAATACACTCAAAACGGGTATAATCAATTCCGCTGTTAAAATTACCCAGCTGAAATAAACCAAGACTGGAAAAAGGTGACTTCTATTGTAAGACACACTGTATATGTTTATAATGCAAAATTCAAAGAGATTAATTATACTAACTTTGTCTAACCTTAACCTGTTTTAAACTCAGTATTCTAGAAGTACTTTAACTGTTATTATTTGAGAGTTTTCGGTGCGAGCTCCAATCCATAAATTTGTATATTGTGTGGCAAGCATAATGATACGCTACGCACAGGGAAGTCGAGAAAATTTACAAAATCAAAGATTTTCTCCAGCAGATGGGAAGGCTTACTTGCTGCCTCCAGCTTGATAAACCCTGACTGGATTATTTGAGACCCCACATACACTGATAGGCAAAATAAAGTGCCCACCTCTTCGATTTTTTTTTTCAATTTCTCTCATATACTTGGTTCAAATTAAAGTAAACACAGAGTAGTTTATATTTTTATTTAATTTTTTGTGTTCTTTTTAAGTTTCACTTATGGAATACTGAAAAAAAGGAGTTTTACTTAAAGAAAAAAAAAAATCAATTTGTGTTGAAAAAAAACAGTCACAAAATAAAGTGCCCTCTTCAAAACTCGATATGTTTTCGATAAGTTTCCATTGGAAGACCCCTCGATTGTTTATGTTTTGATATTTTGACATGTTTTGAAGCAAACGGCTCAACCTGGTGCATTTGTATACGTGATCGCGTTTGATTGAATTGAAAAAAATGGAGAACGCAGTGCTTTCGAAAGCAATTCCCTTGTGTATCCGAAAATTGGTCGTTCGTGATGTGCAAAACGGTGAATCGCACCGGGCTGTCGCTAAGAAGTACAGTATCAGTAAGGCAGCGGTTCGCAAAATTCTTCTGAAGCTTAAAACGTTTGGATCAGTGGTGGATCGCCCTGGCAGAGGCAGGAAGCGGAAAACGGATTCGAGAACGGACACCAAGATCATGCGCGAAGTCAAGAAGAACCCGAAGGTAACTGTCCACGAGATCCAGGAAACCCTTCAGTTATCAGTTTCTGGTCGAACTGTTCGTCGCCGTCTCGTAGCACAGGGGTTGAATAGCAAACTTGCCCGGAAGCGCCCATTTATCAGCAAGGCAAACAAAGCCAAACGGCTTAAGTTTGCTAAGGAGCATGCTGATAAGCCCCTAGAGTTCTGGAAAACGGTTCTCTGGACGGTGTAGCGGTATGATAATGAGCCATATATGATGAGTAAACTTCGGAGTAATAAAGTAACCATTCGAAATAACAGGCAGTAGTAAGTTCATCGTTCTTAATTGGTAAACTCACAACCAGAGGGAACGTTGTTTCATGAGCTTTACTCATTACAATGTTCATCGTCTCACTAGGCGCGCATATTTCTCATTTTGAACCTTTAACCTAAATCCGTTGGGTTTAGCATTATCTCCCAGTAGGATTACTTGTCGTCGGAAATTTAATAATAAGAAAAAAACCTCCACTTAAAGATTGGAATGAGCTAGTTAGATGGGGAATGCTTGGGAGGAAAGAAGATAGCATCTCCTATCAACTCCGAAGGTAATCGGAGATCGTCTTTTGATAAGTTCGTTTCCCTATATCCGGAACGAAGAATGCATTTAGTGGCCATTCTGAGGAAATGAAAATTCTTTCTGGTCCACTTCAATCTGATCCGTGAAAGAGGCAGGACTGTGAAGGTTTTTTTTATATAGTCACGCGGTATGTTTGTTCAGGTAGTTAGAACGTGAATTATGTCCTAAAGTCAGTGTAACTAATTGTGCGTTTAATTCTATAGTAGGTGTAGCGTATGCAAATTGCAAGGCTAGTGCGATAATCAATCTGTGCGATAGAAAAAAGGAGGTAACTATCTTAAAAATAGCCAGTACTCAAGAACATGCGCTCATAGATTCGAACAGTCGTTCGGCGGCTTTATTTCCCACTAGCGAAGCCACCTCCCGCTCGGCACACCGCGCCCATTTTCTATACAGTACCACTATCCTGACACCCGTCCTAAAAATATAAAGGACATTCGACGACTACTCGGACTTGCTGGATTCTATCAGCGGTTTATATGTAATTATAGTGCAATAGTAGCACCAATATCCGATCTACTGAAAAAGACTAGGGGGAAGTTTGTTTGGACGGAAGCAGCGGAAAAAGCTTTTGGTGATCTCAAAGCTGCATTAGTGTCTGCACCCATCCTTAGTAATCCGGATTTCAATAATCCATTTGTAATTGAGTCAGACGCATCGAACAACGCTGTAGGAGCAGCCCTTATTCAACACGTAGATAATCAGCCAAAGATAATCGCATATTTCAGTAAAAAGCTAAGCAGCACACAGAAAAAGTACGCCAGTGTCGAAAAAGAATGTCTAGGTGTACTGTTAGCGATTGAACATTTCCGACATTATGTTGAAGGAACTCGTTTTAAAGTAGTTACTGATGCGAGAAGTCTTTTATGGTTGTTCACCATAGGCGTAGAATCGGGTAATTCAAAGCTGTTACGGTGGGCTTTGAAGATTCAGTCTTACGATATAGAGTTAGAGTATCGAAAGGGTAAACACAATATACTGGCGGACTGCCTTTCAAGAGCCGTTGAAAGCATCTCAACGATAACGATAGATCCGGAATATCACGATTTAATCAATAAAATACGAGCGGATCCTACTAGCTACCCGGACTTTAGAATTGTGGATGATCATATCTATAAATTTGTGAAAGTGACTGACAAACTCGAAGATGGCAGATTCCAATGGAAATCATATCCTCCAAAACCGAATAGAATGGACATTATAAAAGGGTTTCATGAGCAAGCTCACCTTGGTGCAGAAAAAACTTTGAAGGCGATTAAGGAGCGCTACTTTTGGCCTTCTATGGGGATTGAGGTAAAAAATTATTGTCGTAGCTGTTTACTATGCCAAACTAGTAAAGCCACCAATAAAAATACGACACCACCCATGGCGGATCAGAAAAAAGTAGTACAATACCCATGGCAGTTTCTGGCCATGGATTATGTTGGCCCACTTCCAGCGTCTGGTCGGAGCTGAAATACGTGTCTCTTAGTGGTCACGGACCTATTCACCAAGTTTGTGCGTGTACAACCTTTCCGACAAGCAACCGCCGATTCGTTAGTTCAATTTGTGGAAAACTCCTTGTTCCTACTATTCGGTGTACCCGAGGTGGTCCTTTCGGACAATGGAACGCAATTCACATCGAAACCATTTCAATCTTTACTAACCAAATACAATGTAAGCCATTGGCGGACGCCGAACTATCATCCACAGATCAACGATTCCGAAAGGGTAAATCGTGTGATTACAACTGCAATTCGGGCATCCATCCGCAAGGGACACACGGAGTGGTCGAACAACCTCCAGCAAATAGCTAACGCAGTACGAAATTCTGTACATGAAGCAACACATTACACACCATACTTTGTCTTGTTCGGCCGCAACATGGTTTCGGACGGCCGGGAATACCGAAAACTTCGGGACGTAAATGCACCCAATGAACCTCAGTTAGGGAATGAAGAAAGACTAAAAATGCTCGAAGATGTCAGAAACAACTTAAAAAAGCATATGATAAACATGCGTCATATTATAACTTGCGATCCAACATTAACTGTCCTACGTATGTAGTAGGGGAGAAAATTTTAAAAAGAATACGGAACAATCGGATAAAGGGCGAAAGTTCTGCTCAAAATTGGCACCCAAATATGTACAAGCAGTTGTTAAAAGAGTTGTAGGAAGTCATTGTTATGACCTAGAAGATCCAAATGGGAAAAGATTAGGCATTTTCAATTGTAAGTTTTTGAAAAAATTAGTTCAGTAAAACTAATTTGATGTTCAAGCTATGTCGCTCTCAGTTTGTTGAGTAGTAACAATTACACCATGATGCTTTGCTCTGGTTGTATAAAACACATTTTCCGCCGTTTGTGAAGTTTAGCTCAGATCTAATCTTGAGCAGCCCCACAACATCTTTATTTACTGGGGCATCCTTGGGCGAGAACTTAGTTCTAGCCTAAGAAGAAACTTCACAAATGAGTTGGTAAACGGTTATTTATTAGCCATCCTAGGAAGACAATTCTTTCTGTGAGTAAGTTGTTTTATTAATGCCTATCCCCTCGACAAGAAGACAGAGCGAGTCCAAGATGATACAATCAGGACGATGAGCTACAATCCATAAACTCAGAGCTTAAGGGCGTTGACGAGGAGTACCGTTAAGCGAAGTTATAAAGCGGGAGTTTGAGATTGGGGACACTCAGATGATGATCGCCTCAGACTCGGATGTCATTCTAAAAAGGATTGACGATGAAGAGCAGACTTAGTCAATCGAGCAAATAAAACATATTACTTAAGGATTTGAATTAGACGCTAAGGAACAAATTTAAAGCATAACAATTGAAAATTGTCTTTTAGGTTATACACGTATTCCAAACTCATAAAATAATTTGATATTTAGGGAAGTGATGGATAATTTCTTTCAATGATTGATGTTAGTGTGTAGTTCACATCGAGTCTTAGAGCTAGTTTAGAACTTAATCCTAAAGACTTTATTGATGAAAAATATAAAATACTGAGTAATCTATTTGAATTATAATTAGAGTACGAGATGATCATTTATTAATCATCCCTATTTGGTGCATACTGTATTGTATGAATGCATCTATTTGTTAATTTATTTATTTATTCATTGATATATTTATTCATGTATTTACCTATTTATTTATTTATTCATTCAATGCACTATTTAGTAATAAAAGAGATGATTTATTTTCTTATTTAAAAAAAAAAATGATAATTTATTATTTATTATACATGTTATTTATTTGTTAATGAGTTGTTTATTTATAGGAAAATTTAATTCATCTTTCATTTTTGTTGTTAAAAGTTCGAAATTATCTATTTTAGACTCCTTGAATTACCTTTGTGGCGTAATTTTTGTTTGGGTGCTACGTCAGAGACGTTTGAGCTTTGACTGTCCATCGCTAGAACTGTTGCCATCTGATTGTTCCTAAGAAAAGAAGGTTATGAATATATAGTCTGACACAAATCTGCAACTAGAATTCAACTTATCTCTATACTTAGCTTTTGCAAACGCTCTGCTCGAGTTACAAGTATCCAGTTCTGCGATCCACATGCACATTAGCGATGGAAATTCTTCAACGAAAGGCCATCGTAGTGAAGCTCACATTCCTTTTTTTTGGTCCGTTTATTTTTTGCTTTCGCAAGATGCTACACTGCTTACCTTGAAAGCAATAGAAAATCGATTAGTTGTAACAATAACCACACAAATGCTGCAATTCTTCTTTACGTTTAATCCACTTTTGCACGAAACAATTAGAACAACAAGTAACATAACAACTTTTTCTCGCTACGTTGTAAACACAATTGGACATTCTGTTTGACGTTTCTGTATGTTCATCGAGAGGCATCCGTGTTCAGCGATCATGATTGAATTCATGAAATTCATTTCTATAGGTTTTGGCTGGTCGAGCATATTGCTTGACGTGAGAAAACAGCATAGAAGCGATGTTGAGTTAACATTTTGAGCTCAGTGTGGGTGTACAACGTAACGTTCTTTAAGTTTTTTTTTACGTTGAGGAGAACTTTATGTCATATTATGGTTGGGGGTTTGGTTTGGTTCTAAGAAAGACATTGATCAAGGAAGAGCCTTGATGTTCGATCTTAGAGCAAACAGTGAGGTGAAGTTAGTGTGAAAGGTTTTATCCATCTTGAGGAATGGTTAATTTCATTACTAAATGATCCGGATTCTAGAAAGGGGGGTGAAGTTAAGGAGTGGTTTTTATCAATATTCTATAGATATTGATATTAATACCGCTTGAGTTAATTTTTAATCATGAAGCTGGATAATTTTGGGATGACTCTCGTGACTCAGAAATGCTGTTTTTTTTTTCCCGATTTGAGTTTGTAAATATTTAGTTCGATGTGTTACTTTCAGGTTAATTTCATTGGAAATATAATTATCTATTTTCAAAAGGCAAATTAAAGAACTACTTTGATTATTGATTGCGTTGATTACCAAGCAATGCGATAGTCTGTGGCAATCACTGTGGAATGTTCGCACAAGTATGTTATTTGCTATATATATACATATAAACATATATATGCAAACATAGTGTTATTGTTCTTTATTTATTTATTTATTTATTTAATTGGTAGAGTTTATTTATTTATTTGGTAGAGTTTATTTATTTATTTGTTCTGATTTATTCATTTATTGATGTATTTATTGATATATGTATCGATTGATTTATTTATTTATTTAGTTTTGTATTTATTTACACATATATGTATGGATATTTACAAACTTATTTAATAATTTATTTACACAACTACTTACCGTTATATTTAGTTGATATACATATATTTACATAAAGTTATTCATTTACAACTATAGTTAGTATTTATTTACATGATCTGTGATAACACAGTTAACCTAAGTCTGTGATATCGGAAAGTTTGCCGTACGAAAATTTGGTTGTACTCCTACAACCAAATTTTCGTAAAACAAGTCCAGTGTTATGTAGCGGTATGATAATGAGCCATATATGATGAGTAAACTTCGGAGTAATAAAGTAACCATTCGGAATAACACGCAGTAGTAAGTTCATCGTTCTTAATCGGTGAACTCACAACCAGAGGGAACGTTGTTTCATGAGCTTTACTCATTACAGTGTTCATCCTCTCACTAGGCGCGCATATTTCTCATTTTGAACCTTTAACCTAAATCCGTTGGGTTGAGCATTATCTCCCAGTAGGATTACTTGTCGTCGGGAATTTAATAATAAGAAAAAAACCTCAACTTAAAGATTGGAATGAGCTAGTTAGATGGGGAATGCTTGGGAGGAAAGAAGATAGCATCTCCTATCAACTCCGAAGGTAATCGGAGATCGCCTTTTGATTAGTTCGTTTCCCTATATCCGGAACGAAGAATGCATTCAGTGGCCTTTCTGAGGAAATGAAAATTCTTTCTCGTCCACTTCAATCTGATCCGTGGAAGAGGCAGGACTGTGAAGGTTTTTTATATAGTCACGCGGTGTGTTTGTTCAGGTAGTTAGAACGTGAATTATGCCCTAAAATCAGTGTAACTAATTGTGCGTTTAATTCTATAGTAGGTGTAGCGTATGCAAATTGCTAGGCCAGTGCGGTAATAAATCTGTGCGATAGAAAAAAATAGGTAACTATCTTAAAAATAGCCAGTACTCACGAACATGCGCTCATAGATTCGAACAGTCGTTCGGCGGCTTTATTTCCCACTAGCGAAGCCACCTCCCGCTCGGCACACCGCGCCCATTTCTCTATAGAATACCACTATCCTGACCCCACGTGTCGGTGTTGAAGGTCCTAACCTTGGCCAGGGTTAGAAGGGAGCCGCGCCGCCAATATCGCGCTCCAACAGAGCAGTTTTCCCGCCCATCGGAAAACCACCACTGTCGGCATTATCGGAACTGCTAGTGTCTTCCGTGAAGCCAGCGTCGCAGGGGCGACGTGACAAGAGTGAGGAGCAGTCGGTAAGGCAGAAACCAACCGAATCAAATCGTGAGTAAGCTTACAAATGTCCGCATGCATGCGTCGAGTACTATGAAGCGCAAATTCTAAAAATAGGAGATAGACAGAAGGAAAGAAATAGTCCGCACCGTAGGTAGAGAGAAAAGAGAGAAGGCTAAAGAGAATGAACGGGAGGGTACCCGAATAAAATTATGTAGAGATAATAAATTACCGTAACTTTTCATTTCCGTAAAAATAAATGTCTTCTTTGATTAATGTTAAATATTCTTTGTTTAATTGTTAGGTAGAGTTTTCGTATAATGAGTGCACTGGTTTGAAGAGATTGTTCACGTTTAATCGTTGTAGTAGTTGTAGATTTCGTTGTTTGTACTCCAAGTTGGGCTGCTTGGGAATCTCAGTCCACGTTGCAGTTTTGTCCTGAAGCGATCATTGTAGTGGTCATTAAAATTTGTCCAGTGATGAAAATAGGTCACTGCAGTGCATTCGCTTCATAAAGGTCGGTCTGCGGTTAGTTTTGTTTTGTTGGGAGATGATAGCTTTTAGTATTTCCAAGTTTTCGCGTCTACTAGTTTGTTCCAATCCTTTGTATTAGACTGAACTCGCCCTGAGGTTTGAGTTGCCGGGCATCCCAAAACGACAAGTGGTCCTCTAACGAGGTGGCGCATAAGCCATTTGTTTGCTAAACCAAATTTACGGAAACGCCCTAGTAGACTAGTTCAGTTAGCCGACTTCGGGCCGGCTACAA
>JASCZW010002091.1:0-94698 GCA_034211315.2 Aedes japonicus
AACAAGTTTTGTAATTGTAATTGTAACGACAAGTTCTCAATCCTTTCTTCACACTCTAATGTAACTGAAGTGCTGATATATTGTCAAAACTTTAATCGTATGAAAAGCTCATCAAAGATGAACACAATTTACAAAAATTAATGAGTTCCTCTTTTTCTATCACATTAGGTACAGAAATTAGTTGGAATGAGAGCATTAAAAGTGAAGAAATGTTTGGGTATGATTTTTGTGTATTCAGAGACGACCGTAACCATCAAATGGCACAAAGGAGGTCTGGAGGTGGTGTCCTCATAGCAATTTCATCTAAATTTAATTCTGAACTTATTCCCTCTACCAAATTTAAGGAGTTTGAACATGTGTGGGTTAAAGCGCAAATAGCTGGTGAAATGCATGTGTTTGTATCTGTGTATTTCCCACCTGCTAACAAAAACACATACGAAGCATTTTTTCAAAATGCTGAAGAAATCCTCTCGGATCTTTCCCCTGAGATCAAAGTTCACGTATACTGCGATTTCAATCAACGCAATGCGGACTTCATTTTTGATGTTGAAAATGAAGGTATTCTTCTTCCATTCGTTGGGGATAATGTGACATTACAGTAAATTTTTGACAAAATTGCCAGCCTTGGTTTTAATCAAATTAATCATGTAAAAAATCAGTAAAATTGTTATTTACATTTTTTGCTGACAAACATTCATGAGGATTTTTGTGCTAATGAATAGAAGACCGAAAATTTCAGACTGCAATTGAATATTCATTATTTGTTCATTACAATCCACGGCCCAACGACTATGATTATGAGGAAATCTTTGAATACAACAAAGCTAATTACGAGAATATAAAAATTAATCTAAATTCAATCAGCTGGCAATCAATCATACGAAATGAAGTACGCATCGAAAGCGCTGTTGATGTCTTCTACAGGTTTTTATTTGAAATAATTAATGAGAACGTACCTCTTAAAAGAAAAAGACGCAGATATAACTCCAAATATCCAATATGGTTTAACAGGAATAGAATTAATTTGAAAAATCAGAAGCAAAAGGCCCATAAAATTTACAAAAAATACAACTCTTGAGTCAGTCTGCAAAATTATCTGAACATCTTTGATCAGCTTCATTCAGCGATCAATGCCGAATTGGAAGAGTATAATTTCAGAACAGAGAGTGAACTCAAATCAAGTCCTAAACAGTTTTTCGAGTATATCAGAACAAAATTAATTTCAAACAACTTTCCTTCAAAAATGCATCTTAATGACAAAAGCGCTGAAGACCCTGGTGAAATTTGTGACATGTTTGCAATTTTTTTCCAAAAAATTCAGACGATATTTTCAGATGATGATCGCGATCTTGATTATTTTTCATTCTTTCCTGCATCCTCAAATGACATTAGAGTTAGTCAGGTACATTGTCAAGACATTCTTGCTGGTTTGAAAAATCTTGATGCTGCGAAAGGTGGTCCCTCCTGCATTTATGAAAAATCTTGCATTTGAACTAACTTCGACTATATTTTGGCTCTTCAAATTGTCACTTGATTCAGGTCAGTTCCCAAAAATTTGGAAAAACTCATACCTAATACCCGGGGGCAGCCCATATGGCATAAAGTCGTTTGGCATAAGGTCGTTTGGCATAATATCATTTGGCATAACCATAACTTGAGCTAGGTGGTCATTTGGCATAAAGGCCGTTTGGCATAACACTTTTGAAATAACATACAACATACAACAGCGATCAAGAGTACCTTAGCGCAATAGCAGCCAACTTAGGATCTAAACCAAAGTAACGTTCATAAATTGATTTTAGATATTTATCATGTAATTTTTTCACCGTAATTGTATTTTATTTAAAAAAAAATCAAATGTTTTCTTCTCTGATGTTAAACAGTGAATTTTTGGATTGACTAAATGTATGGTTTAGTTATGTTTGTCATAATTTATTCCATACCAATAGAAACGCAATTGTCATAAAAAGGCGAATATGGGAAGTATTGTAATCTTTCTTGTTTATTAATTAGGTTGTTCCTTAAAGATATTTTTTTAATTATTTTACATTCTATGATATAATGATTATCCATAACCACCGAACATGAAAACAAAACAATAACAGTTGATGTAAATCGTCCACACCGGAGTTATTCGTTAATTTTCCAGTGTAACTGTTGAGATTGCGTATCAATTATCAGCTTGTTGAGCTTGTACGTCTGTTTGCGTTTCCAGTATTTGAGCCAAACTGTCATTAAGCCAAATGTTTCTGATGAAACATTAACATACACATTTTCATTCAAACAATATTTTTCAAACAGTAATCAATGGTAAATAGCCATTAACCCAACTCTATGTCTACTGAATTTTGAATATCCAAGTTATGCCAAGTTATAATTATGCCAACTACTAGCTTTCATTTTCCAATATTTATGCTAAATGGTCATTATGCCAAACGGCCTTTATGCCAAATGACCATTGTAATCCAACATTTTAGGGAACGTCCATTAATTACGTCACGCAAAAATTGACTTTTTACAAACCCTCTCCCTCCCTTGTCACGTTTTTTGTATCGACCTTCAATTTTTTTTGTATGGATCGTCACGTTTTTCCAAACTCCCCCTCCCCCCTTACTGCGTGACATAATAAATGGACCTTCCCTTATGCCAAATGACATTATGTCAAACGACTTTATGTCAAACGGCCTTATGCCAAACGACGTTATGCCATATGGGGTAGCCCCCTAATACCCATATATAAGTCAGGAAAAAAATCCGATATTTGCAATCACCGTGGAATTGCTATTATTTCTAGCATCCCAAAGCTTTTTGAAGCTATCGTCAATAGAAAACTGTTCAGCCAAGTACAAAATGTTATAACAAATTCGCAGCATGGATTTTTCAAAGGACGCTCAACTTCCACAAACTTGTTAGAATTCGTAAACTATTCATTAAACGCAATGGACAACGGCAACCATATCGAAGCGTTGTACACTGATTTTAGCAACGCCTTTGACCGTATCGACATTCATCTGTTACTCTATAAGATAGGAAAAATAGGATTTGAGGATAAATTTCTTAAATGGATTCAATCGTATTTAATAAATCGGCAACAAGTAGTCAGTTTTAATGGGAAAAAGTCACACCCTGTTCATGTATTATCTGGAGTTCTCCAAGGCTGGCATCTAGGTCCTTTGCTTTTGATTTTGTTTGTCAATGATATTTCTTACATTCTTAAACAGGTCAGAATTCTCATCTATGCAGACGATATGAAACTATTTATGGAAATTAGGAATGACCAAGATAATGTAACTTATATACCGTAAGTCCGCCATATTTTGCGCATTGCCTAATTTTGCGCAGTTTTGTATATTTCGTGCTGTAACTATGATTTGCTGCATTTTTTAGATTGACTTTCGACACGAATAGCTAGTTAATTGTGTTGACTTTCGATTAATGGGATACATTATGAGAAAAAATGCTCATACCTAAAACCGCGGTTCGTAAACAGTTTTGCGCACTTCGAAATCATCAAATTTTCCGCCCTGTTAGCGTATGTGCTAAGACAAGTGTCAATTATCACAAGAGATTTTATTACCAGATAAACAGTTTAAGAAGCTGAAATCACTACCGAATGAGAAAAATAGGTATGTACTACCTTCATCACAAAACATTTCTGCTGTTTGTGTTACACTTTATCAGAAAATTTGCATAATTTGATGCGCAAAATATGGCATCCATTTTTTCACCATGTTCCTTATTATTTACAGTTCATCATGTTGGCTTCCGAGGGATAGTATATGCGGTATTCTTCGGATAATTTGGCCAAAGCCGTGCAAATGGTCACTCGTGGTATCTTAGTTCGACAGGGTGCCATTCCGTTGAAGATGGATTTGGTGAATCAAAATTGCCTGGTAAGCTAATCAAACAAACCATTTATATATATATATATATATATATATATATATATATATATATATATATATATATATATATATATATATATATATATATATATATATATATATATATATATATATATATATATATATATATATATATATATATATATATATATATATATATATATATATATATATATATATAAATGGTTTGTTTGATTAACTTACCAGGCAATTTGATTCACCAAATCATCTTCAACGAATGGCACCTGAACTAAGATACCACGAGTGACCATTTGCACGGCTTTACAAATTATCCGAAGAATACCGCATATACTATCCCTCGGAAAGCAACATGATGAGCTGTAAATAATAAGGAACATGGTGAAAAATGGATGCCATACTTTGCGCATCAAATATGCAAATTTTCTGATAAAGTGTAACACAAGCAGCAGAAATGTTTTGTGATGAAGGTAGTACATACCTATTTTCTCATTCGGCTGTGATTTCAGCTTCTTAAACTGTTTATCTGTAATAAAATCTCTTGTGATAATTGACGCTTGTCTTAGCACACTACGCTAACAGGATGAAAATTTGATGATTTCGAAGTGCGCAAAACTGTTTACGAACCGCGGTTTTAGGTATGAGCATTTTTCTCATAATGTATCCCATTAATCGAAAGTCAACACAATTAACTAGCTATTCGTATCGAAAGTCAATCTACAAAATGCAGCAAATCATAGTTACAGCACGAAATATACAAGGCTGCGCAAAATTAGACATTGCGCAAGATATGGCGGACTTACGGTATATAAGTTACGTTATCTTGGTCATTCCTAATTTCCATGAAATAGTTTCATATCGTCTGCATAGATGAAATTCTGACCTGTTTAAGAATGTAAAAATATCATTGACAAACAAAATCAAAAGCAAAGGACCCTAGATGCCAGCCTTGGAGAACTCCAGATAATACATGAACAGGGTGTGACTTTTCCCATTAAAACTGACTACTTGTTGCCGATTTATTAAATACGATTGAATCCATTTAAGAAATTTATCCTCAAATCCTATTTTCCTATCTTATAGAGTAACAGATGAATGTCGATACGGTCAAGGCGTTGCTTGAAAATCAGTGTACAACGCTTCGATATGGTTGCCGTTGTCCATTGCGTTTAATGAATAGTTTACGAATTCTAACAAGTTTGTGGAAGTTGAGCGTCCTTTGAAAAATCCATGCTGCGAATTTGTTATAACATTTTGTACTTGGCTGAACAGTTTTCTATTGACGATAGCTTCAAAAAGCTTTGGGATGCTAGAAATAATAGCAATTCCACGGTGATTGCAAATATCGGATTTTTCCTGACTTATATATGGGTATTAGGGGGCTACCCCATATGGCATAACGTCGTTTGGCATAAGGCCGTTTGACATAAAGTCGTTTGACATAATGTCATTTGGCATAAGAGAAGGTCCATTAATTATGTCACGCAGTAAGGGGAGAGGAGTTTGGAAAACGTGACGATCCATACAAAAAAATTGAAGATCGATACAAAAACGTGACAAGGGAGGGAGAGGGTTTGTAAAAGTCAATTTTGCGTGACGTAATTAATGGACGTTCCTAAAATGTTGGATTACAATGGTCATTTGGCATAAAGGCCGTTTGGCATAATGACCATTTAGCATAAATATTGGAAAATGAAAGCTAGTAGTTGGCATAATTATAACTTGGCATAACTTGGATATTCAAAATTCAGTAGACATAGAGTTGGGTTAATGGCTATTTACCATTGATTACTGTTTGAAAAATATTGTTTGAATGAAAATGTGTATGTTAATGTTTCATCAGAAACATTTGGCTTAATGACAGTTTGGCTCAAATACTGGAAACGCAAACAGACGTACAAGCTCAACAAGCTGATAATTGATACGCAATCTCAACAGTTACACTGGAAAATTAACGAATAACTCGGTGTGGACGATTTACATCAACTGTTATTGTTTTGTTTTCATGTTCAGTGGTTATGGATAATCATTATATCATAGAATGTAAATAATTAAAAAATATCTTTAAGGAACAACCTAATTAATAAACAAGAAGATTACAATACTTCCCATATTCGCCTTTTTATGACAATTGCGTTTCTATTGGTATGGAATAAATTGTGACAAACATAACTAAACCATACATTTAGTCAATCCAAAAATTCACTGTTTAACATCAGAGAAGAAAACATTTGATTTTTTTAAATAAAATACAATTACGGTGAGAAAATTACATGATAAATATCTAAAATCAATTTATGAACGTTACTTTGGTTTAGATCCTAAGTTGGCTGCTATTGCGCTAAGGTACTCTTGATCGCTGTTGTATGTTGTATGTTATTTCAAAAGTGTTATGCCAAACGGCCTTTATGCCAAATGAGCTCAAGTTATGGTTATGCCAAATGATATTATGCCAAACGACCTTATGCCAAACGACTTTATGCCATATGGGCTGCCCCCGGGTATTAGGTATGAGTTTTTCCAAATTTTTGGGAACTGACCTGAATCAAGTGACAATTTGAAGAGCCAAAATATAGTCGAAGTTAGTTCAAATGCAAGATTTTTCATAAATGCAGGAGGGACCACCTTTCGCAGCATCAAGATTTTTCAAACCAGCAAGAATGTCTTGACAATGTACCTGACTAACTCTAATGTCATTTGAGGATGCAGGAAAGAATGAAAAATAATCAAGATCGCGATCATCATCTGAAAATATCGTCTGAATTTTTTGGAAAAAAATTGCAAACATGTCACAAATTTCACCAGGGTCTTCAGCGCTTTTGTCATTAAGATGCATTTTTGAAGGAAAGTTGTTTGAAATTAATTTTGTTCTGATATACTCGAAAAACTGTTTAGGACTTGATTTGAGTTCACTCTCTGTTCTGAAATTATACTCTTCCAATTCGGCATTGATCGCTGAATGAAGCTGATCAAAGATGTTCAGATAATTTTGCAGACTGACTCAAGAGTTGTATTTTTTGTAAATTTTATGGGCCTTTTGCTTCTGATTTTTCAAATTAATTCTATTCCTGTTAAACCATATTGGATATTTGGAGTTATATCTGCGTCTTTTTCTTTTAAGAGGTACGTTCTCATTAATTATTTCAAATAAAAACCTGTAGAAGACATCAACAGCGCTTTCGATGCGTACTTCATTTCGTATGATTGATTGCCAGCTGATTGAATTTAGATTAATTTTTATATTCTCGTAATTAGCTTTGTTGTATTCAAAGATTTCCTCATAATCATAGTCGTTGGGCCGTGGATTGTAATGAACAAATAATGAATATTCAATTGCAGTCTGAAATTTTCGGTCTTCTATTCATTAGCACAAAAATCCTCATGAATGTTTGTCAGCAAAAAATGTAAATAACAATTTTACTGATTTTTTACATGATTAATTTGATTAAAACCAAGGCTGGCAATTTTGTCAAAAATTTACTGTAATGTCACATTATCCCCAACGAATGGAAGAAGAATACCTTCACAAGAGATTTTATTACCAGATAAACAGTTTAAGAAGCTGAAATCACTACCGAATGAGAAAAATAGGTATGTACTACCTTCATCACAAAACATTTCTGCTGTTTGTGTTACACTTTATCAGAAAATTTGCATAATTTGATGCGCAAAATATGGCATCCATTTTTTCACCATGTTCCTTATTATTTACAGTTCATCATGTTGGCTTCCGAGGGATAGTATATGCGGTATTCTTCGGATAATTTGGCCAAAGCCGTGCAAATGGTCACTCGTGGTATCTTAGTTCGACAGGGTGCCATTCCGTTGAAGATGGATTTGGTGAATCAAAATTGCCTGGTAAGCTAATCAAACAAACCATTTATATATATATATATATATATATATATATATATATATATATATATATATATATATATATATATATATATATATATATATATATATATATATATATATATATATATATATATATATATATATATATATATATATATATATATTGCATGATACTAAAAAGATTTTTCATTTGTTACAGTTGATCAACGTGCAGTTTTTCTTGATGTCACCTAACAATTGCTTGAACAATCTGAGCACATCAGAAAATGCTATTGCTGAAAAAGACGACACTACAAGTTGTTCACATGAAACCGCGGGACAGAACACCAACGCTGTTGAAGAGGATGTTTTTGAAAAAACGTTCCGTTTACTCGATATTCAACCTTATAAGGCAAAGATAAACCGGAAACCGATATCTTGTCAACCTGCACGGCAAATAATCCACACATTTTTTGGCAAAAATCCATGGAAAATTCGACATAATACTGATGTGTTCACAAATGAATAGAAGTCTCTGAGAAACACAAATGAAAAATTTACTATCACTTTTTAAACATAAATCGATTTATAGCTAGGTCGCAAATTAGTAGACTTACCCTACTTCACTACCAAAATTCATTTATACTGCTAAAACTATACCACACAAATTGTTTCAATGTTTGCATAAGTATTTATTAGTTTATTATGGTGCTCAAAATTAGGAACACAAGTGCGCAAAATTTGGAATATCTTAATTTTAGTGCGCATAATTAGGAACACATACATCAATCCACAAATTATTTTTTTGAACAATTTCTGATCAGTTACGAGGTGTACTGCATTGCGCTCTTTTAATAGACTTGACACAACGTAATAAGAGCAAGACAAGAATCGTGTAACTCTTTCTAGGCCTCTTCCATAATGATATCAAATTTATAATTTCTTAAATGCGCAAAATATAGCGCACTTACGGTAAACGAAATATTATTATTTGACATATGGTGCAAAAAAAAAAGCTTACTAGAAATAAACGTTAAGAAATGTAATTTAATTATTCTCAGTAGAAAACGAAATACACCACAAATTACGGTTTCTTTAGGAACTGAAATTGTAGAAAAATGCGAGAGAGTCAGAGATTTAGGTGTTATTGTAGATTCTTAGCTTAGTTTTATCGACAATTACAACACAATTATCCATAGAGCATATTGGTTGCTGATTTTTATTAAACGTTTTGGTCAAAACTTTCGTGACCCATATACGATCAAAACATTGTCAGGTCTATTCTAGAGTATTGTAGTGTCATATGGTCTCCTTTTATTAAAACACATGAAGAACGATAAGAATCATGAGCATGAGCATGATTGACCGCCCACGGAAGCAATTCCGTTATTGCCAGATCAGCTGTATTTGCACAAAGAACGAACAGATAATGTTTGGGACTAACATACATCTTCAATGTGTAAAAACTGGTGACCCATCATAAAGCAATACCGGCGCCGGCCGTGTCCGAATGCTGGTCAAGTAGAGAATGAGAAGGAACGTGTTGACATGATACTCGCTTTGAAGGAAGCCGAGAAATCCTCTGTACTTCCACGAGAAATCACTGGGATGTTGGATAGTTGGGGAAAGGTTAGTAGCAGGGTTCGTTTTGGTTAACGATACGCTGAAAGTATGTAGCACTATCCGCCAAAAGCAATGGGCCGGTCCAATGTGACTGAAAACAAACAAGCATAACGAAAAACAAAACCAAACAAAATAGACGAAATAAAATAATATAGAATATGAGATATTGTCTTCAAAATATTGTAGAAATAAATTATTTGTTGCTTTGCAAACCAGCTCTCTTCGATGTCTTAGATGGCCAAGTCCCGCTGGACCCGCAGCTGCTGCCGTTGACACTCGTCCACATCAACCCGGCCGTCGTCGACGTGTCGGAAACCTTCCGGTAGTAACATATCTGTGTCTAATACACTCTTGTTGCACCGATTAATTTACAAACTAAGCCTGCACACCGAATCAAAATTCACTTTGTCACGGTTGTGGCATTTTCCACTGAAATCTAGTTCTAGATATTGGCACTTGGTTGCAGGAAACAGAATCAAAAAGATAAATACACTCGCTTATGACCTCGGTTGCTTTGTACCTGAGCTCGCTTGAGGAAAAAATCACCAACACACAACAGCGCGATCCCGCGACACGCAACACTCTTCTAACTTCAGCTCACATGAAGAACGATAAGAATCAGTACAAAAACAGTTTCTTTTGTATGCTCTCCGTAAATAAGGCTGGACATTTCCACTTCCGTCTTACGAAGCACGATATATGCTTATTGACATTCAAACTTTGAAAGAACGAAGAGAATTTTCCATGGTCTCTTTTGTTAACGATATTGTATCACATCGCATTTCCTCCCCTAACTTATTATGTAGTCTAAATTTCTACATATAAAAATTATATTCTTTGTTCTGAGTTTGTATCAAAAAAACATCAAGTTAGATTGTCCCATGTTGAAATTCTAGACATAAAAGTCCCACTACGACATTTCTTAAGAGATCTTAGAAAACAAAATTGATTTAAGTTCACAACATTCTTTGTAGGAACTACTCGACACTCAGCATTGATAAGCGGCTTATATGTAAACTTAAACAATGACTTTGACATGAAAACATTGACATTAAATTGTCTGTATAAGCCACCATTTGCATTTGATAGAACTGTGTTTTTAATGATGATATAGTGATAAAAAATAATCAGAATCATGGTAGGAGCATAAACAATAATGCACATGGCATGTGTATTTGAAAACGTAAATTCTATCGCCAACGATCCATCAATACATCATGCAGCGCGACTGATATGACTAGAATTTTCTGCTACAAGGCAAGATTCTACGCATATCAGTCCCACTGAATATTTTACCTCGTATTTTGCATACAAAAATAATCTTATTGTTTGTAATACCACAGATTACATCGAAACTCAGCCACATCTTTAAATGCCACTCATAAATTTGTGGGTTTTACCACGAATCTTACCAGCCCTACTCAAAAGTGACGCAAAACTTAAAACGCTTTTTTCTCAACTACAACTTTTGCAACATGGGACAGTTATGCGTAGAACGGCAGTATATGTATATAAACGGCAGTATATGTATATAAAAAATGCACCGAAGACGTCAACCACATATAAAATGTTGCTGTACGTAGTAGTTGTACGCGACTTCGCGGAAAAAGGGAATAACATAAACATATATATTAGGGTTATTAGGGTGACTTTTAACCTTTATTAGGGTGACTTTTACCCTTCTGGGCTAGTTCGTCACCTCGGCACATAATTCTTTGGATCATAAATAACTATGCTCTGAAGACACCAACAAGGGGTGGCATTGAATATCTCGAAATGAACGACTGAATAAAAACATTGTTTATAAAAGTAGAATAGACAGACTGAGGAGTTCGCACCGAAGTCTTAAATTTACAAATAATTTAATCATTTCCCTGCTAGACTTTTTTTGTTATATTGAGATGCATATTCATCTGTATAACTATGAAACTTGGCAGATGTAAATAAAACACTATGGATAAGATCTACTCAAATTTCTAGGTTTTTTACTCATACGATTCAAAAGTTACAGAACTGTTCAACTAATAATTATGGAGAAAAGTGTGTGGATTTAACATTACCAGTGCAGTATTCAGCTGGTGGCGATGGGTTTTGCTCGTTGCTGGTGGCCTGGTCGGGCTTTTTTGATCGGATACGGAACTGATTGGAACATAGCTAAGTATTTTTTTTACTCTTTTTTTTTATATCAGAATAGTTTTACCTCCCGTAGCGGATATTGTGCGGTAGGGAAAATTCCATTTATTGCAAAAAAATGTCTTGACCGTTTGGTATACTACAAAAGAGTTTTCAAAACATATACATGGAGCGTGGTTGAGGGGTTGACGTGGGGTCGGGGGGTCTGTGGACAGGTTGTGCGACGGGTTTGTGAGACGGTTTGTTTATTTGTTTATCCGACTCTGCTCCAGTTCGGCCGAGTTTCCGGGCGGCGGGGTTGATTGTACATTTATTATTGCCAGTGGCATCGCTGGTGTGATGCTTGCTTAAGACATACAAAAAGTGGTAAGACGCGGTAAGACTCACAAGAATAAAAATATGGTTCAAATGGTAGCTTCCGCGGAAGGTAATCCTAGCCGTAGCTTCGTTGATATCTGATTTGCTTAAGCGCGCGTGCTCTGGTGTATACAATGCGCTTCAAAGCTCCGCGTGCGATCATCAATTGTGTTTCAGAGTAATGAAGTAAAGTGTAGTTACGGATTCGAATGCAAGAGGAGATAGTGTCACAATTGGACAATATAACTTATAACAAAAAATTTGTTTTCTTTGGATCATATAATTGTTTTCTGCAAAGTGAACTAATATATGTGTTTTACATTGAAACAAACCACACGCGTGTCCCCAACAGCATCGTTACTGTTGGTTTAAATCAGCATTCAAACCTAAATAAGTTCATTCCACATCTCTAGTCAGCCGGCTGATAGAAGAGTAAATCGAAAACGACTAAACAATTAAAAAACGGACTTATAATCACCATTTACCAAGATGGACCTACGAACAAACCCTTTCCCTCTAACAAACTCCTTCCCTGAGATACTTGTGGGGGTGCAGTAGTATATACGGCCTCTTGCAGCAACAAGTATCCAACCAACATTCCTTCCCTTCCCTAATTGATCTACACGGGCGTGGCCAGCGTCGGTATTGATCCAAAAACTGAGACCACCAGGAATTGCACATTGAGAATGATTCACTACTCCCAGGTGACATTCTGTTGGTTCTCTGTGCAATTTCAGCTGGTCTCGATCAATAACGAAGTAGCAAACCACGGGTGATCAATATGCTCATGCTCATGCTCATATTGAGATGCATATTCATCGATGGAAAATAGGATAGCAAAATTGGTTCAATACGGCAAAAAATAGGGAATTCTACAGTGAAAGCTTGCCAGATATTTTCCATAGTTACTTACGCGCATTCTAAAAAATACGGACAATTATAAATGAGAATAATCAAGCATAATCATGTATTGACTATCAAAATTGGATTTAATGGTAGTTTTTCAAACATGAAAGACCGGAATGTCGTAGATCACTGTGCTACCATCAGTAAATTACGTTCTGACATTTCCCAAAGGCCCATTTTCCAAGAACAAAAAAGGAAGGATAAATTCCGGGAATAGTCATAGAACCAGAAATTTAATTTATTTTTTAGTAGAAGGTACCTCATTACTAACGGCTTTCGTGACGATTGTATGTTATCAAAATGGGCCCCTATCGCATTTACCAGTACATCTTGAACTATGTGTTGACCATAGAGATGATTTTGTAATAGCCGCCTCAGTTCTGTAAAACCAAACATGTATAACAAACATTATAATAAATAATATGCATGATAAGTTACCTTCTACATCTGCTTTAAGGTATGGTTTCCTGCAGCATTCGTTGAATTTGCAGTACGTGTTGTCTAGAACAAAATCACTCTTCCAAAATAATCCTGCCACTGCTAGTGCTGCACTTGTTAAACTTATTGGTTCAAATGCTCGACACTCTAAATACAGGTAGCCCGATAATATCCACAGAACAAAAAGTTTTGAAAAAAACATGTTGTGCACTAATTTAAAAGCAAAATATTATCCAAACAAGTTCACGAATATTAGATTTAGCCGGGGATTTTCACTAGGTTATCCGTGAAAGTAAACAAACAACAAACATGAGAGTACACGGAGGAATCAAAGTACTCAGAAATTGGTGATTTTTCACCCACCTTGGAAATAAGTGGACACGGAGAAAAACAAATATACTATAAAGCATAAATTCTATGCTAAAACCATATTCGATCTATCCAGTCATTGAATTGAATAAACCAGGTTTATACATTGATAAGGATTTATCAACTATATGCATTCCAATACATTAATCAAATTTATACATTTCAATGCATATTATAAATTTAAGCATTGCAATGCATATTTTTATGCATATATGCATTCCAATGCATAAATCAAATGTATGTATTGCAATGCATATTTATATAAATATATGCATTCAAATTCATAAATTTAATAAATATATAAATTCATAAATTCATAATAAAATAACATCCCACCACTAATGCCACCTAAATGGTATAGTGTCTCTAAAAAATAATAATATTGATAATAATAAAAAATCGAAAAAATTCCACTTCACCCACAATTCGACAAATATTTGTCACTAGGGCTAACTGACAAACGAAAACAATGGTTTCTTCCGTAAATTTCTCGTGACACAAAGGTTATCCATGTAAGCCTCTAATTCTATTAGATAGGTGAACACTTCCTCTTCGAAATGACCGTGGTGGATTGCTTAGGCGAGTTTTCAATGACAAGCAATTTACGTTTGTCAATTAGGCCCTAATGAAAAATCTTTGTCGAATTGTGGACGACCCGGACACTTTTTGATGCACTTCGGTTGTTAACACAAAGGAGTTTTTCCCTAAGAAGCTGCTGCACACCTGATCCAGTTTGGAACAGGATCAAAAACGAATTTTCTATTAAATTTGCGCAAGTCGCCCAAGCTTCTAAAGTATATAACACCGGTAACGTAATATGCACGGAAAATAATAATTATCTAAAATGTATTGCAATGCAATGCATAAAACATATTGATTCAATGCATACTTTTTATGCATGGCAGTGATTTAAAAGGAATAAAGCGTAGAAAGGAATATATAACATGCTTTTCAGCATTTTCGATATTCTCCGTGGACTAACCCACAAGGTGGGTGAAAGCGTTTTATCCTCGGTTTTACCCATAAGTAGAAACAACGTCTATTTGAATGCGTTACTTTTCACCCATCTCCTCGAAGCCAGATTTTTTTAGGATGGGTTACACACTTAAGTGTATAATTTCAGCTCGGTAATATGTTTTGCTGATTTTTCTCAGTATAAAATGAATTTATACTGAGAGAGCGGTTTTTCGTACAACATTTGCTGATTTCTGTAATTTTTATTACTGATTTTTCAGTAAAACATTATAAAATACAGATGTCGGTAATAAATATAACCGAATAACCTCGGTATCAGAAAAAACTCGGTACTTTTCGTAAGATCAGTAATTCTGTGAAGCGAGCATTCAGCAAACAAAATTAGCTTTACTGAGCTATCGTCAATATGTATACCAAACTCTCAGTTTCTGGCTTATTCAATGTTCTATACGACGCCATTCAAAAAAAATTCAGTTAATAAGCGAACACTTCAGATTAAACGCGTGTTCTTCGGTGAATGAAAAGTGTGTGAAATGGAGGTAACTTTAAACTCGCTGATTGAAGTGGACAACAGCATTGCATTGTGTGCACTTTTTCGTTATCCAATGGTAAGTCGCAATGGTAAGTCTGTTTAATCATTTGAATTTCTGCACATCATTGACTACGTTTGTTTCTAGACTTTCTTCAAACGTTGGCCATAATTCGATTGAGGAATCCGTCTCGTGACAATCAAAGAGTGAGACAGCGTTCAAGAAAACTCAAGTTTTTCTGATCGATCCAGTGAATAGTTTCATACGCATAATATACAAATTTCATTTTATTTTGATTTAAGTTATCGGAACGAATTTAAAACTGAACTAAGAACAAGTGTCTAGCCTATGAAGGTATTTTTTATTATCACCGCAAAAAATGGGGGTTTAAATAACAATACAGATTTTACAGATATACCGCACTAATTTTGCGGATTTGCCGGTAGTAAATTACAAAGAAACTGTTGAAATAAAACTGAGGTTCTCGGTAATTAAATGTATTGGTGTGACGACATGTTCGGCTTTTTTTAAGGATTGTTCAGTTAATTTTGAAGATCAGTTCGGTATTTTTTGACATATTGCTAAAGGTTATGCAGTACCGAGGAATCGGTAGTTGAAATTGATTACCGAGGTGACCACCGAGAGCTCAGCTGTTGAAAAATCGGTAATTTTTTAACTGAGCCCGGTAAAAATAATTAAGTGTGTAAAAGTACCCATCTAATCAAAGTCTTATAAATACTATTGAGGAATCCAACTTGAAAAAAGAAGAAGACACCGAGTGGTGATAAATCTGACAGCTCCCATGTTAGGGAAGGTCCATTAATTATGTCACGCAGTAAGGGGGGAGGGGGGGGGGTTGGGAAAACGTGACGATCCATACAAAAAAAAAATTGAAGATCCATTCAAAAAACGTAACAAGGGGGGGAGGGGCATCATCCAGGATGTGACCCTCTTCGTTTCGACTCTTGTGTTTTCACTGCCAAACTAAATATCGTTTTAATGAAATGCATGCATTCACACACTCACCTTCAGCTAAACGAAAGATGTATTCCTAACGACGCACTACTGGCACTAAAAAATATTTGGTTAAACCAATCAATGACAAAATGTTTGTTAAAAATCTGCGATCTCTGAAAAAAAAACTTCGGAACTCTGATTTTGAATGATCGACAGGACAGGTGGTGGTGGGTTTAACAACAATAAATACAACACCGGTGCGGGGAACGCAAAGTTGGTCTATTTTAGCTAGTTCTATTCAAGTTTCGCTGATGCAAATCAGGTATAAAGTTGATCTAAAAATAGTCCGCCGCTTAAGATGTCCTTATGGCATAAACAAAAGATATAGCATTAGTTCAATCTTAGTAGGGCCCTTTTCAGCTTTAATCCAACTTCAATTATACTCTAGACGTAATACATATGCCCTATATATGAACGCAATTACAGCCTCGTGGTTACTTGGCTTACTTCTTACCCATATTTGAGCATTCTTTTTTCATACAAATTTACACATATATAGCTAAATTTTAACTTAACCCGTAAATTGGTATGTGCACTTTATGTGATAATGGGTAAAACCTGGTACAGACATACAACGTACAGCGTTGTATTCCTGGTGCAGTTGAAAACCGGAATATAGCAGTCGCGCCAATCGATTTTAACCCAGTTCCATAAGTCCAAACAATGGCGCATCTAGTGCGCTGTATAGCGCATCAGATGCGCCATACAGCGCACTAGATGCGCCATTGTTTGGACATATGGAAATGGAGTAAAATCGAATGGCGCGACTGCTATATTCCGGTTTTCAACTGCACCCGGAATAACAACAATCAATATGCAATATGCAATAACGCAAAAAAACGCAGTAGAAACTACCATTTCGAGGGTTAAATTGAGCGCAAACATTAACAATTTTCAGCTGACTATAAATGCGTTTGATTTAACCATGTCTGCGATTAGATCAACCATGGTGCGGTTGATATCAATATGAGGTCTGTCAAATATACCACAACCGTTGAAGGTTTTACCATAAGGGCATCTCCAGGAGTGTATGGTCGTTACAAAATAGAACTGGATTTATAACAAAGGCAACTTCAGCAAAGCGTTATAGTTGCATAATTTCGAACAGTTCCATGTTAAAATTTACAACTGGAATACTACGTTGTTCTATTTTTGTTCAAATTTGAAACGCGATTCATCCAAGTTATATATTTTTTGTCATTGTGGTAGTGTCTATGGAATCGAATCAAGTTAAACGTCAAACTTTGAATCCGGTCGTGCATCTGGTAGAATTTTGTATCCGTTCTACTTTTGCGTTAATAATTTCAATTTGTAGCATCAAGTCTAAACGTAAGTTATAAATGGTACTTGAATAGGTTAATAGATTTGAGTTTGGTTTTTTATTTTCAGATAATGGCGAAGCAAGGAAAAAAATAGAAGGCAGGAGGATCGGCAAATCAACGTTTCTTGGGTATATGCTACTATAAAAGGAACTGACCCGAATGCATCTGCGTTTTGGAATAATGTCCACCAAAATGCTAAAACTGCCACTCCTGCGTTATGCTTAAGAACGGCGGAAGCTCTCCGGCAAAGGTTTGGTGCAATCAGTCGTAATGTGATGAAATTTTCCGAGTGCGTAAAATCTGTCCAACGCCTGAACAAAAGCAGTACGTCGTCCACGGACAAACATAATATGGTTAAAGTAAAAGTAAAGTTAAGCTAAGTTAAGTTAAATCCAAATCCGTCGTATTTTCAAATTCACTGGTGATAAATTCGTACCATTCTTCAGTCATTTTCAATGTCTTTTCCTATTTCGTGACAAATCAAAATATATTTATCATCAATTATACACACACATTCAAGTCTTTAGGTTTAGAACAACATTTGGAACTGCTGCTGAAGAGAGGGTATGTTTGTTATACATTTTCCAAGAGAAAAATTTATAACTGACTTATAAAATGAATCTAGAACTACAACACTCCTGGAGATGCTCTAAACGCAGTTAATTTGACCGAAATTTCATGGTAGTATTAAAGATAGGCGTAGTCGGGTGTAATGGTAGATTTTACTACAAGATTTTTTTCTGTGTAGTGATTTGAAATTGGTTCACTTTTGTAGAACCCCTTGGTGCGGAGTACACCCAGTACGCAAGAAGTTCGTCCTGAGGCATTCGTTAGGCACTGGTGAGTGACTGAAAATAAAAATAAATAAAAATGAAAAAAACAAACGTTTGATCGAAGCGATCCAACTTTATTGTTCATATTGTTGTTGTTTTTTTCATCGAGCTGTTTTTAGGTAAGTTGAATGGTAACAAAGGCATGATAAGTTGTTGCTTATAAGAAGTAGTATGAGAGTTTCCTTAGCGGTTCAGTGTGTAGTATGCACTCATCGGCAAGCTGTATAAGTAAATGGAAATTGTAAACAAATAAATGTTCTCCGTACAATTGCTTGAATTCATGGCTGAAAGCTTCAAGTAAATTCTTGGCAATGCTATTTTCAACTTGGTATTTTACTGGGTGACATAATATACGAATAGCTAATGAAGTTTAATGTAGTTATTATAGTATACATCATCCAACACAGTAACTTTGAAGATTTTGTGTTTTGACAGAAAAAAATTATTATTGTGAGAATTTTTGTTGTATTAGTGAACAAAAATCATTTGCTCACTACTACATACATTATTTTGGTCGACTCACTGAAATGACTCACGTTAGGGTTAGTTAAGCTAATGTTACTCTAACGCAGACGTCTGGAATCAGCAAACGCCTAACACAATGTTGCAGTATAGCGTAATTTTAGTCGAGAGTTACCCTAACGTGAGAATACTTCTTAGGCTAATGAGTTAACATGTTACTCGATGTTTAGAGTCATGTTACGCTCACTCTCCTTGCTGGGCACCTTGAAGCCAGCACCCAGCAAGGCGAGTGAGCGTAACATGACTCTAAACATCGAGTAACATGTTAACTCATTAGCCTAAGAAGTATTCTCACGTTAGGGTAACTCTCGACTAAAATTACGCTATACTGCAACATTGTGTTAGGCGTTTGCTGATTCCAGACGTCTGCGTTAGAGTAACATTAGCTTAACTAACCCTAACGTGAGTCATTTCAGTGAGTCGACCAAAATAATGTATGTAGTAGTGAGCAAATGATTTTTGTTCACTAATACAACAAAATTTCTCACAATAATAATTTTTTTCTGTCAAAACACAAAATCTTCAAAGTTACTGTGTTGGATGATGTATACTATAATAACTACATTAAACTTCATGTAGCTATTCGTATATTATGTCACCCAGTAAAATACCAAGTTGAAAATAGCATTGCCAAGAATTTACTTGAAGCTTTCAGCCATGAATTCAAGCAATTGTACGGAGAACATTTATTTGTTTACAATTTCCATTTACTTATACAGCTTGCCGATGAGTGCATACTACACACTGAACCGCTAAGGAAACTCTCATACTACTTCTTATAAGCAACAACTTATCATGCCTTTGTTACCATTCAACTTACCTAAAAACAGCTCGATGAAAAAAACAACAACAATATGAACAATAAAGTTCGATCGCTTCGATCAAACGTTTGTTTTTTTCATTTTTATTTTTTTTTATTTTCAGTCACTCACCAGTGCCTAACGAATGCCTCAGGACGAACTTCTTGCGTACTGGGCACCTTGCTGTAAATATTTGCGCCTTTGTTTTGATTTGCTGTGTTATTTTGACAGAACATTTGAGAGTGTGTTCGTGTGAGTTCATTATTAGGGGCGCATTATTAAGCTTGGGACCAATGTGCTAGTACTGACTAAGCCTAGAAAAAAAATCGTATTTGTTCGGGACCTACTGGTCTTAGAGTTAGTCTATGGTTGTACCATATGTCAAGATCAACATTTTTAGCTCACGTTGAACATACAATCATACCTAAAACATACAAAACTGAACAGGGCCACCAAGTTCTTCTCCGTTCGTGAGATTATCTTCTTCTTTTCGGCCATCATCAACAGGTTCTTTCAGAGACGCCGGTTCAATTCCCTTGTTGATTCCACGCTGGGGAAAAGCACCGTACATGCAGCATACGAATTGATGATACCTTTTGCTTTGTCTTCCACTCATATGAACAGCATAATTTTTTTAATTGAATAAGTATCAAACCGAACACAACATGCTTTTTTACCGGAATCGATGAAATTTTGACATCATCAACTTTATCGCGCCAAAGCAAAGACAATTATAGTAACAATCAATATGCAACTAGCGATTTGAAAATAGTTCACTGTTGTAGAACCCCTTCCTCCGAAGTACACCTTGAAGCCCGCACCTTGCTGTACATATTTGCGCCTTTGTTTTGATTTGCTGTGTTATTTTGACAGAATATTTGAGAGTGTGTTCGTGTGAGTTCATTATGAGAGCGCATTATTAAGCTCGGGACCGAGCTTGGAACCTATGTGCTAGTATTGACTGAGCCAAAAAAAATCGTTTTTGTATTGCTGGGTGCAGTTGTGATTGGACTCTAGAAGTGCTTTTTGCGCATTTTAAAGTGTGATAACGTGCACTTTACGTCAAATCGTTTTGTTGTCTTCGGTGCACTTATCCTTTAAACGTGCACTTTACGTCAAACCGTTTTTTTGTTCGGTGCACTTATCCTTTATGCTGAAAGGTATAAGTTCACTGAAGACAGGAAACGATTGGACGTAAACGTGCACTTTTATCACACTTTTTCTGTTTTTGTCTGAGTCCATTTTTAACTGCAATCAGCAATATGGGACCTACTGGTCTTACAGTTAGGCATGATTATAGTATGTATACAATTTTTTCACACAACTTTGGTTAGGTTTAAACTATATGAGATGTTAGTATACTGTTTATACTATTACTACACAGCAAAAAAAGTTGTTGAATATTACACAGAATCAGATGCACATAGGTCATTCCATCGGTTGTGTAATATAAGGTTGTCTCGATGTACACCATAAAATGATGTATTACGTACCGATGTAATTTGGTCGATGTAAACGAGACAACGTAACTCATCGAGACAACGTGAATCTTCGCGACGTACTACATAGTCGCGACGTAAAGGGAGCAATGTGAAAATTATAATGTAATTGAAATTTTCGGATAGTATTCTATGAAAGAAAAAAATAGTTACAGTGGAAATTATAACACAGAGATGGTTTTATTCTTAAAAATAGCACAGATATCTAATTGACAAACATTATTGTTGCGTTGCGTTGACGTATTGATGCGTTCCTCTCGCGATGGGGCGTGATTATCCACTCTGCAGTTTGACCTCGATGGTCCGGGGACTTCCAGGGTAGGAATTGTTCCATTTCTCGGTCTCTGTGATTGTGCTTGTCGGGCAGATAGAAAATGTTCTCTCCTGGATTCGCACGTACCAGTGGGAGGCTTTTTCCTTGACGTAGATGAACTAACCGCACTCTTAGTAGAATTTTTACTGAGACTTATCCTCGTTTGTGAGACACTGGAACTCCGGTACCATCCTCACTTCTGTAACTAGAATCACTTGAACTTTCACTCTCACGGCTGCTAATAGTTGCATCTTAATCTTCCGCTTCCTGAGATCGTCGTGTGACGCGACTTGAAGACGCTACTGGTGCTGTTGTTGCTTCTGCTGCTACTGTTGTTCGGCTTCTACTCGGTTCCGGTTGAAGCTCCATAGTGATTGCGTTGCTACTAGACGAAACTCCGTTGGATCCTCCCGCTGGAACGTCACAATTTCATTCCGGGTTGGCCTTCTTGGTGGACCTGCACGTCGTCGTCACCATCATCGTCTGAATTATGTGACTTGGCGGTAGCTCCGCTAGTATTGTGACTTTGAGTAGATCGCCGACTGGATGATGCTGTTCCGCCACTGCAACTGCTACGGAGACTCGTTGAACTTTTCCGCATTGGCCAGATAGCGCTCATCAAATTGGGCCGACGTAATGCGCCGGTAGAAGTGATTTTCGAGCCGTGCCTTTATTGTATTCAAATCGATTGGATACTCTACGACAAAGGCATATTCCGGATAGATATTAAGGTCCACTGGAGCCAGGAATAGGTCGACTATTGCGAGGCCCAAAACCTAAAACAAATATCATTACACATAAATACTAATAAGTTCAATCGCAACGCTTTAAAGTACCTGTTCCAATCCGGCAATGATCCGCCGGCAGGATGCATCACGATCACCCCGAGGCCACTCTTCCGGCTTCGGCTGTAGAAAGTAGCAAGGAGCTCCTCGGATAAAACAGGAACGGTGCCACCGACTTCCAGCGGCAATCGATTTTCGTCCACCGGTTCCAAATCCCACGGGCTCATAAACTCGTATTCCCCATTGTCCGAAAGCACATGAATGAAAGAAAGCAACGGCCGCGACGACGAAGACAATTTTCGATGTTGTTAACTAACAAACAAGAAAAAGTTTGATAGTGTTGCGAGATTTAATTTTACATAAAAACAAAATGCGATAAAGCATCAAAATCGTGTAATATTTATCTTTTGTTGCGGAGTTCTTTATGTGCATTGGTTTTCGTGTAATATTAATGTTTTTAATAAGTGATTATTACATTCATGCAACAAATTTTTTTTTCTGATGTAATTTGAAGACCGATGTAATATTCCACTAAGTGGATGTTATTGTGCATCGTATTTTCTTGATTACATCAGTTTTTAATACGTTAGAGTGAATTACGTTGATGCATATTACTTTTTTTTTTTCTGTGTACGCATACATCACGCGAATGATACAAATGAATACTTTTTAAGCTATCCATGCATAGTAATATCTCAGAGTGGGAGGAAGTTTCTGAAAAGAAGCTCTAAGTAAAACCAGGCGCCTACTGATGTGGAGGAGGTATGACATTTGCTAACACTTTTTATTGATATAAATACAGATATATAAAAAAGTACACATATTTCTTCTAATGCACGAAAAATTACGTTCATTCAATATAAATGCACAACAATGCATAAATACCCAAAAAACATTTTAATTCGCAAAAAATACGCATACACGCAAAAAATACGCATACACGCAAAAAAAGCCGCAGTAGAAACTACCATTTCGAGGGTTAAATTAAGCGCAATCACCAACAATTTTCAGCTGACTATAAATGCGTTTGATTTTACCATGCCTGCGATTAGATCAACCATGGTGCGGTTGATATCAATATGAGGTTTGTCAAATATACCACAAACGTTGAAGATTTTACCGTAAACGTAGTAAATTTGACTGAAATTTCATGGTAGTTTTAAAGATAGGCGTAGTCGGGTAAAATGGTAGTCTTTACTACAAGATTTCTTTCTGTGTATACAACTATCAATATGTTGATCTGAAAAAAAGTGATTCGCCCCTCGAGCTGATGCATCCGTTCCTACACGCTAAGAAAAAAGAACCCAGCGGAGCAGTTAAGTGTGGGAAGCGCACTTTGGGTATAATCATGTTTACCTACCGTTGGGTTCAAATAAATTAGTTTTGGGTAAAATTTTACCCAAAAGTAAGTAACTTGTACCCATCTCGAGGTAAACATGATTATAGAAGAATCCAAGTTGAAAATAGAAGAAGACACTGAGTGGTGGTAAATCTGACAGCTCCCATGTTAGAGTATATATATAGGATATATACCATAGGACGAACGTTTTAAAATGCTTCTTATAAATTCAAATGAAATTTGAATTAAAAGCGATTTGTTGTATGATGTAAGAAAAATCCTAAACTGCAAAATAGGGGCATTATTTTTTATTTTTTTTATTTTAGCACATACCCATTATCTGACATTTGCGCCATTAACTCAATAACGGGTTAATCGAGTTTATGGATACTCTGGGTTCCAAAGGAAAAAACTCAAGCAATCATTTTATGAAACTTAAGCTTTATTTCTCATCATACAAAAATTGAATCAGATTCTTACAGCTCGTTTTCAAGTCATGGTAATGTTTAACATGAACTTTGAGCTCAACAACGTAACCTTTCATGAAGGCATTGTAGCCAGACACTGGACATTTCAAACCTGCAAGGAATAGAATTATTCTTATACTGTACCTACACACTTAGAAAATTTTACAGTATTCGGTAATTCTTTTACCGAATACTGTAAAATCTTCTAAGTGTGTATGTATAACACTTAGTCCTACTGACCCTGCAGCCCTTCGAGTGAGGCATTCTGAAACTTCTGATCCTCGGATCTTCTGAAAATCCCTTTATGGGAAACTGATGAGAAGTAAGATGGATGGTGGATGGCAGATGCAAACAATAGAAAAGTTGAAATATTTTCAATACCCATTCATGGTTAAAAAAATACCCATTCTTACCCTTCTTACTCAATAGAAGGGTATTAAGATCGCTTGAAAACTCGACTTTTTATCCGAGGCCCACAGGGCCGAGTGTCATATACCATTCGACTCAGCTCGACGAACTGAGCACATGTCTGTGTGTATGTATGTGTGTGTGTGTATGTGTGTGTGTGTATGTGTGTGTGCGTTACAAATAATGTCACATCGGTTTCTCAGCCATCTGTGAACCGATTTCAGTTTTGTTGACGGCAAATGGAAGCTACAACATTCCCATAGAACGCTATTGATTTTTTTTTCATTCGGACATTTCGTTACGAAGATATGAACGAAACAGTACATGAAGGCCTATTATAATAGTAATCAAACAGTTTAGTCTCCGATTACATACTGAGCTATTTGTGTACCGATTTTAGTTTTGTTGGTGCCAAATCAAAGCTATGATATCTCCAAATAACTGGTCAAAATTTCATTATGATTGGATAATCCTTCATGGAGATATGACCAAAACAATACCTGAGAGCACATAATTGTGAGATGACAATATACTCGTTGCAGTGCAAAACCGAACAAGACCAATCACACCAATCGATGCCGCTTGCATTCTATTGTGTCGCATCTGGAGCGTTGTATAGCACATACAGCGGACTAGCCACACTATGCTACTGTATAGAATTAGAGCAGTATCGATTGGCTCGAGTGGCTGGTTTTCAACTGCAACGAGTATATTCGAAAATTACACAAAGTCTCCATTTACAATTTTCAACGAATATGTACTTATTAAGCATCTTGAATCCATATCGATAATCAAAATTGACGTTTAGGATTGTCTAATAATTCATTCTATGAACTGATTTTATGAAATTTCTAATATTTATGTAATTTCCCCTTTTATATAACTTACATACACAGCTCATTAAAGACTATTAATGGTAATATTTTAATTTTTGTTCAATCCTGAACAATACGTTCAGGATTGACAAATAGTTCATTTTAACAACTGAATGTATGGCATATTGAATATTTCTGAATGTTCTTGGAATTTCTGATGAAAATATTGCCCGCATTTGAGTTTGTAATTCTGGTGAAATGTAAGAAGGGTTCAGTTTCACCATCGGTGGATTAATGCGGGTTTTTTTTTAATGACAAATAAACCAAATGGGAAATACTTTACACACAAAGAATAATGATTATTAAAATTAAAAAAAACATTGCCGAAATTGAAAAGTTGCGTTGGTTCTTTTTCGTTGAAAGCGGTTTACTTTCAAAACCAAAACCTTCAAACCGTCAATTCAAAATTTTACTGCTCTACATTTAAAAGTTGAAATTTTTAAAACAAATTGTGGAGCTGTCAAATCGAAACCGTGGCATCGTTGAAAATAAAAGCCAATTATTTTTATTCCAGAATAAACTTTCATCCAGAAAGTGTCGCGCAATTTAAATAAAAGTATGCTGTAAAAAAACTTTTAACATAAAAAGTTTTCTTTTCAGAGGAATTGTAGAACTGTCAAATCCACTTCGTTGCATATTTCAAAATGAAAGCAAATTATTTTTATTTGAAAATGAACTTTCAACTAGAAAGTATTGTGCAATCAAAATAAATGTATGCTGTTTTGATTGAAAGAAAAAATGGTTTTCACATAAAAAGGTTTTAATTTTCAAATGAATTATTAAAAGTTTCATAGAGACGCCAACCTCCGGCGTCGTTCAATCGCCAATGTTTCCATCCCGGAAGATGCAAGTCGAAACATTTTCCCCATATCTTCCGAATTCCCCTGAGCCAGCTCTAGCGTCTGCTGCCGCTCGTCGTCGCTTGTGGCACCGCTGCAAAAAAAAAATGGGATTATTATCAGTGCCTATTATTATATGGCCTATTCCGTTTGCATGGTCCGTTCGGAATTTAATAACACCAAAAGTTTGTGAACTTTCCTGATGAGCGATTCCTTGTGGCGAGGAACATTTTGAATGTGGAGCTTATGTATTATTTGACAGTATAGAGAAAAAAAATCCATACGACGACTACGTTTGTGTTGGTGGATTTGACAGTTCTACAATTTTCATGGTAAAAGAACATAGTTTTAAATTTACACACTGAACCGAAAAAATATACTTTCAATTCAAACACAAAACTTTCGCAGTAGATGATTTTACTTTTAATTTAATGAAAAATAAACTCTTTTCAGAAGTAAAGTGCTAAGCTTTTTATAAAACAATATTTCTTTTTTGTGTGTGCGTTATTCCGAGAGTGTATTGTTTCAAATATTATGTAAGGTTTTATAAAATTCAAATATGAAACAAGCTGCGGTTTCCACCAAAGATGCACCGGATACGCTTGGTTTTTGAACTATTTTTCACCCATTGATGTGTTAAAAATACCCATTTTTATATTGTAAGAGGTTTCCTCCAATGGGTATTTTTTTACCCATTGCATGTTTGAGAACTCCCCCATTTTATGACAGACGGGTATGCTTTTAGAAAATGGGTGTTTTTTTACCCATTAATGGGTTTTCGCAAATAACCGTGTAGCTGTAGCCCCCGCCGCTCACGCTGAGATAAGATTACCGAAAAAAAGGTTTTAATTTTACCGAATAATATTATTAGGTTTTCGTATCAAAACCTACACTCTCGCGCCAATTTACTAAATTTTTGAGTACAATTGTATGCCATCTCTTTTTCTCTCACGGAAATGTTACTCAATTTTCGTTAAAAAGTGGATCAACTCATTTTTTGAGTAGATCCACTTTCTACGAAAATTGAGTAACATTTCCGTGAGAGAAAAAGAGAAAGCATACAATTGTACTCAAAAATTGAGTAAAGTGGCGCGAGAGTGTAAGGGCAGGCGCCCACTGTTGTGTGCTAGCATGTCAAAACACCTTCTCGACGTTCACCGCACACCACAAGACTTTGACTTGATATTTTGACATGGTATGTGATATCACATCTCTGCCACATAAGTGGGCGCCTCGACTAAAAGATCGGTAAAATTTACCAAAAGAAACTTTTCATTTTAGCAATATTTTTAGTAAAGCAGATTCGCAAATTTTATCGTTTTATTTTGATTAAATTTGGTTTTAAATGCTCTCATTGGGTTGCAAGCAATTTCGATTAATTCACCCCACTTCGTTCAGCGAAAGAAGAAAGTTCGTTCGATCCAGCGCTCCGTTATTTGGAAGATTTATTCGAGTGCTATCCTTGGAAATAACTAGTTTTTTTTCTCAAAATATACTCACTTCAGTGAGTAGAGCAAAAGTGAGTCTTTTTTTCTAAGAAGGCAGTGTGGTTTTCCAGTGAAATAGGAAAATCAAGCAGTGCTTGCTGGCGAATTATCTTCCCGCTTATTTTCGCTTCATCTCCGCGTGGTGACGCTAACCAGCGATACACTACTACACCGCCAACGGTCATCCGACAGCGTTGAGCGAGTGCACCCGAAGGCGATCGTTTCAGCGCACCGCTCCCCGCTCCCCGCATAGAAGTGTGACGGTCACGCATACGGTGCGTCAGCAGCAGCAGCAGCAGCAGCAACAGAACAGTAATTTAGTTAAGTTTTTTTTCCTGTCCCTCATCCCACTAGAGTTTAATTTGTGTGTTCTTTGTTTGTGTGTGTGTGTGTGATTTAAGTTTTTGGGAGCGTGCGACGCTCCCACGAGCAAGGCAAATCGTGCATGTTGAAGAGGTTTCTTCGACATGGACGGTTTGGCTGAAAAAGTGCCTTTGCCTTTGCCACCCGATGATGGAGAAGCACAAAAAATATTCAGACCGCGATCGTATCCGGTTGACTCGGTCGGTCCATGGGTTGTCTTCTTTCAGCCCAAAATGAAACCTTTGAATGTGTATCAAATCACTACTGATCTGACGAAGCGATTTTCAGCCGTGACAGAGATCACGAAAGTAAAATTTAATAAACTCCGTGTTGTCGTCTCTAACCTGAAGCAGGCTAATGAGATTGCTTCCTCCCAGCATTTTACACTGGAATATCGCGTTTATATTCCAGCTCGTGATGTGGAGGTGGTAGGAGTGGTCACAGAGGCGAGTCTGTGCCCTGAAATTTTGGAGAAGCGGGCGGTTGGCCGATTCAGGAACCCTCTTCTCCCCCCAGTTCAGATACTGGAAGTACGAAAATTAGTTAAAATATCGCACAGCGAGGGTAAGAAAAAAGTTACCCCCACAGACTCATTTCGGGTAACCTTTTCTGCCTCTGCCCTTCCTCAGTTCTTAGAACTGGACAAACTTCGGCTACCTGTGCGGTTGTTTGTACCCCGGGTAATGATTTGCCAAAACTGCCAGCAGATGGGGCATACGGCCTCCCATTGCGGCAATAAGACACGCTGCTCAACTTGCGGGGAGAAACATGAGGCTGGTCCCTGTGCAGATAATACACTAAAATGCGTTTTCTGCAAGGGAACTCCTCCTCATGCTCTCTCGTCGTGCCCGGTGTATAAACAACGCGGGGAAAAATTGGAACGTTCTCTGAAACAACGTTCAAGGCAATCTTTTGCAGAAATGCTTAAGAAAGCTTCGCCACCCGATACCAATACAAATCCTTTCGCTCCTCTCTCAGATGACGAGTCTGATTCGGATTTGGTTGAGGAGGGGACATCTTTTAGTTTTCCAGAAAGTGCTCCACGGAAGCGAAGACGCATCCGAGCTGTGAAAGCAGCTGAACAGAAGCCTCAAATAAACATGCCCAATTCAAAGAGCAGAGAAAAGAAGGATAATCCGAATCCTCCTGGTTTTCGTAGTGCCAACTACACACAGGATTTCCCATCTCTCCCGGGGACATCTAAATCCCCTGATGCCCCGATTTTAAGAACAAAAGCCCCCCCTTCATCTGGGCTGTTCTCGTTCGATGATATTGTGGAAGGTATTTTGAAGTACCTCGAAATGTCTGACCCTCTTAAAAGCATTGTTATGGCAATGCTTCCCACTGTGAAAACTTTTTTGAAGAAATTAACATTAAAGTGGCCCATCCTTGCAGTTATCATTTCTTTCGATGGATAATTTGCCAAAAGAGGTCGGGGATTTGATCACTGTTCTGCAGTGGAATTGTCGAAGTCTTATTCCTAAATTGGAATCATTTAAATTTTTAACTCACAATATCGGTTGTGATGCATTTGCTCTTTGTGAAACATGGCTTTCAGCCGAAATCGATCTTCCGATTCACGATTTCAACATTATTCGGCTTGATCGTGAGGATTCACGTGGAGGAGGAGTACTTTTGGGGATCAAAAAGTGCTACTCCTTCTATAGAGTGAATTTTCCTCCAATTCCAGGTATTGAAGTTGTCGCATGTCAGGCTGTTATTAAAAATAAAAGCCTTTGCATTGCTTCTGTGTACATTCCTCCTAGAGCACCAATTAACCGAAAACAACTTTCAGATATTTGTTCGGTTCTGCCTGCTCCGTGGTTGGTCATGGGAGATTTTAACTCTCACGGTACAGGCTGGGGAGAACTGTACGATGACAACCGGTCTTCTTTGATATATGACCTCTGTGACAACTTCAATATGACAGTTCTCAACAATGGAGAAGTTACACGCTTGACTGGTCCATCCTCACTTGGTAGTAGGTTAGACCTCACACTTTGCTCGAATTCATTATCGTTGGACTGCACGTGGAATGTGATCCAGGATCCCCACGGTAGTGATCATTTGCCTATAAAAATTTCGGTTGCCACCGGGCTCACTCCACCGGAATCCATCAACGTCACGTATGATCTAACTCGTAATATCGATTGGACAAGCTTCAATACAGCAGTAGATGAAGCCGTAACAACGGTAGAAGGGCTTCCACCGCTGGAGGAATATAACTTCCTCTCCAACCTGATTTTGGAAAGCGCGCTTCAAGCTCAAACTCGACCAGTCCCAGGAACGTCATTTCGCAGGAAACCTCCTTCCCCATGGTGGGATCAGCAATGCACCGAGGTTTACCGCAAAAAGTCTGACGCGTTCAAAGCTTTTCGTAGACGTGGAACACCTGAGCACTTTGAAAGGTACACGGCTCTCGAACGAGAATTTAAGAGCCTCATCAAGGCCAAGAAACGCGGTTACTGGCGACAATTCGTGAACGGGTTATCGCGCGAAACGTCGATGAGTACCCTTTGGAATACGGCGCGAAGATTGCGTAACCGAATTACGAACAACGAGAACGAGGAGTACTCGGACCAATGGATCCTCAAGTTCGCGCGGAAAGTTTGTCCAGATTCTGTGCCAGCACAAATGTTTCCTCGCGAAACAACGAATTCGACAGATGAGATTAGCCAACCCTTTTCAATGGTAGAACTCTCTCTCGCACTTCTTTCGTGTGGCAATACGGCTCCAGGAGCTGACAGGATCAAGTTCAACTTGCTCAAGAACCTCCCAGACGTCGCGAAGAGGCGCATGTTGAACCTTTATAATCAGTGTCTGGAACTCAACATTGTACCGGAGGATTGGAGACGGGTGAGAGTTATTGCCATTCAAAAACCTGGTAAGCCCGCGTCCGACCACAACTCCTATCGACCCATCGCGATGTTATCTTGTATTCGAAAGTTGTTGGAGAAAATGATCCTTTTCCGTCTGGACAAATGGGTTGAGACGAATAACCTGCTTTCAGATACTCAATATGGTTTCCGTAGGGGTAAGGGAACGAACGACTGCCTCGCGTTGCTTTCCACAGATATTCAGTTAGCTTTTGCTAAAAAAGAGCAAATGGCTTCTGTATTCTTGGATATCAAGGGGGCTTTTGATTCAGTATCTGTTGAAGTTCTCTCAGATAAACTCCATGCTTGTGGCTTTTCACCATTAATGAACAATTTTTTGTACAATTTGCTGTCAGAGAAACATATGAGCTTTTCTCATGGAAACTCTACAGCTTTTAGATTTAGCTACATGGGTCTCCCCCAGGGATCATGTTTAAGCCCTCTTTTGTATAATTTTTATGTCAAAGACATTGACGGTTGTCTAGGTGACAACTGTACGTTGAGACAACTTGCAGATGACGGCGTAGTGTCTGTCACGGGACCCAATGGGGTCGATCTACAAGGACCCTTGCAGGATATCTTAGACAATTTGTCTACTTGGGCTCTAGAGCTAGGTATCGAATTCTCTACGGAGAAAACTGAGTTGGTAGTTTTTTCTAAGACACAACCGAAACTTCAAATTTTGGGCACAACCGAAACTTCAAATTTTGGGTACACCGAAACTTCAAATTTTGGGTACACCGATAACTCATTCCATGTCATTTAAATATCTTGGGGTCTGGTTCGATTCAAAGTGCACCTGGAGATCTCACATTGAGTACCTGAAGCGAAAATGCCAGCAAAGGGTCAATTTTTTCTGCACAATTACCGGGACCTGGTGGGGAGCGCACCCGCAAGATCTTCTAACGTTGTACCGGACAACGATTTTGTCGGTTATGGAATACGGTAGTTTTTGTTTTCAGTCAGCGGCTCGGTCGCACATAATCAAACTGGAACGTATTCAGTATCGGTGTCTTCGTATCGCATTAGGTTGCATGCACTCGACTCACACCATGAGTCTTGAAGTGCTGGCTGGCATGTTGCCACTCTCAGATCGGTTTACAGAGTTATCTCTCCGGCTCCTCACCAGGTGTGAAGTTATGAACCCCCAGGTGATTGAAAATTTTGAGAAGCTCCTAGAGTTGAATCCTCAAACCCGCTTCATGAGCTTGTACCATTTGTACATAACACAGGATGTCAGCCCTTCGCTTAATATTCCCAATTGTGTTTGCTTCTCCGACTTCGGAAATTCGGTTCATTTTGATTTATCCATGAAACAGGAGCTTCGTGGAATCCCAGAGCATCATCGTCCTATGATTGCTCCGGTGATATTTGCTGCAAAGTTTGGCCTAGTTGATTCCACTAAAACGTTTTTCACTGACGGGTCTTTGATAGAGGACTCCGCTGGCTTTGGTGTATACAATGAAAATTATAGCGTCGCTCGTAAACTTCAAGCACCTTGTTCTGTTTTTGTCGCGGAATTGGCAGCAATTTATTTTTCTTTAGAAACTGTTGCCTCTTTTACACCGGATCAATACTTCATTTTCACGGATAGTCTTAGTTCTATAGAGGCTATTCGCTCCTTGAGGCCGGTAAAGCACACCTCCTATTTTCTTATGAAAATACGAGGTCTTCTAAGTGCTTTATCTTCACGTTCTTTTATTATCACCTTTGTGTGGGTCCCTTCTCATTGTTCGATTCCTGACAATGAGAAAGCGGACTCGCTTGCAAGGGTGGGCGCTATGGAAGGCGATATTTATGATCGACAAATCGCCTTCAACGAATTTTTCTATATTTTTCGTCAGATATCACTCGATAGCTGACAGTATAAATGGAGTAGAGGAGACTTGGGGCGATGGCTACATTCTATCACTCCAAAGGTGTCTAAGAAATGTTGGTTCAGGGGATTGGATGTGGGTCGAGACTTCATTCGTGTGATGTCTCGCCTCATGTCCAATCATTATTCTTTAAACGCTCATTTGTTCCGTGTTGGGCTGGGAGACAGCAATCTCTGTGAATGCGGACAAGGTTACCAGGACGCAGATCACGTTATTTGGTTTTGTGCTGAGCATCGTGGAGTCAGATCTGGGCTGTATGATTCCCTTCGGGCTCGAGGTAGACAACCCAATGTACCGATTCGAGATATTTAGGCTGCGCGCGATCTGGAGTTTATGAAACTCATTTATGTGTTTTTGACTAACATTAGCCTTAGATTGTAGTTTGATTAACTTACTTGTTTAGGTTAAATTTGTGAGGAATGTGTGCGCCAGTGTGTGAGTGTGGTGTGTGTGTGTGTGTGTGTGTGTGTGTGTGTGTGTGTGTGTGAGTGAGTTATTCTTTTCTTTTTTTAAATTAAAAACGTTCAATTAAAATATTGTAATTTGAAGTTCTAGATATAAGAAAACCATTGTTCCTTATGCTTTGTTCAAAATTTCCACCCCCAATTTTCCCATCCTTAAAATTGTTATTCCTATTAACCTCGAGACGACCGCGAGTAATCGGTTCTATCCCCTTAACCTTAGTTCTAAGATAACTGATGTATATAAACATGAAAACTTGGCTCTGTAAAGTTGATTCGATTGAGCCTGTACAAATAAATGAATTCGTAAAAAAAAAAAATTTCGATTAAAAAAACCGTAACAAAATAAATAATTTTAAACGTCTTTTCTTGCTTTTCAACAATACCGAAATTTCGGTAATCCATGTTTACCGATAATTTCAGTATGTGCACTTTTGTGCGGTTTTCCGTATTCTTATCTTAGCGTGTACCTAATAATAGTAGGTTGTCGAAAACGCCAAAAACAAGCACTACTGTAACCGCTCGTTTACCACGAATGAGGAGTACGTTTAACACCTTTTCAAATATGTCAACGGCGATAGGGGAATATAGTTCATCGAATCTACCGGTCCACCTCTAAGCACATTGCTATGATGTACGGCCAGAGGACTGAAAAGAGCGATAGTTCTTGAAGCCAGCTACCCGCATAAAAAAATCTCATAGATTAACAATTGAATGTATTGTAACCATACAATAGAATCTATAGTATGTACAATTAATCTTATTGTTCACAACTATAAGATGACAATAGGAGTTATTGTTATCACAATAGATTCTAATGTAAACTGAGACATCGACAATAGAAAAGGGGGGTTGTTATGTATCTTAACTATAGAAAAAATCATTATTTTCCGAACAAATTTAAACCAATAACTATTAATTGTATTGTTTCACAATTGTTGAAAATCCAAGCATATGGAGTCAATTGTAGATCTATTGTAATGACAATATGCATTTTTCCTTTATCTGATTTAATAACGATAAGATTCATCGTCGGAAATAGATTTTAATGTTATTTTATATTAATGTAATGTAATTGTATGGTTATTTTTATCCGGGTACTGTTGGTGTGGCGCTAGTGACGATTTGAACATTTTAAGCTTGGTTCACAATGGTCTATATTTCTTTACAATATTTCTTCTACCAAACTACTAGTAACAGTAATTAAGGTAAAACATTATAAAACCTGGCTGATAAACAATCGATATTGTCGTTTTAATAACCACTGCACGGAATTTCTTTTTACCCTTCTAACATCAATAGAAGGGTATTAAGATCGCTTGAAAACTCGACTTTTTATCCGAGGCCCACAGGGCCGAGTGTCATATACCATTCGACTCAGCTCGACGAACTGAGCACATGTCTGTGTGTATGTATGTGTGTGTGTATGTGTGTGTATGTGTGTGTGTGCGTTACAAATAATGTCACATCGGTTTCTCAGCCATCTGTGAACCGATTTTAGTTCTGTTGACGGCAAATGGAAGCTACAACATTCCCATAGAACGCTATTGATTTTTTTTTTCATTCGGACATTTCGTTACGAAGATATGAACGAAACAGTACTTGAAGGCCTATTATAATAGTAATCAAACAGTTTAGTCTCCGATTACATACTGAGCTATTTGTGTACCGATTTTAGTTTTGTTGATGCCAAATCAAAGCTATGATATCTCCAAATAACTGGTCAAAATTTCATTATGATTGGATAATCCTTCATGGAGATATGACCAAAACAATACCTGAGAGCACATAATTGTGAGATGACAATATACTCGTTGCAGTGCAAACCCAAACAAGACCAATCACACCAATCGATGCCGCTTGCATTCTATTGTGTCGCATCTGGAGCGTTGTATAGCACATACAGCGGACTAGCCACACTATGCGACTGTATAGAATTAGAGCAGCATCGATTGGCTCGAGTGGCTGGTTTTCAACTGCAACGAGTACATTCGAAAATTACACAAAGTCTCCATTTAATATTTTCAACGAATATGTACTTATTAAGCATCTTGAATCCATATCAATAGACAAAAATGACGCTTAGGATTGTCTTATAATTTTTTCTATGGACTGATTCTAGGAAATTTCTAATATTTATGTAATTTCCCCTTTTATATAATTAACATAAACAGGTCGTTAAAGACTATTTATGGCAATATTTTAATCACATCGATGAATTCAGGATTGACAAATAGTTCATATTATAAACTGTATGTATGACATATCGAATATTCCTGGATCTTCCTGGAATTTCTGATGAAAATATGTATCCAGTACAATATTCTCCACATTTGAGTTCGTAATTCTGGTGAAATGTAAGAAGGGTTCAGTCTCACCATCGGTGGATTAATGCGGGTTTTTCTAGAATCAAATTAACGACAAAACACGACAACTTCTGCCGCGACTGTTGTGTTAGATGCATAAAGCCTTCAAGAAAATCGAGCTGTCAAATCAGCACCACACGCAGCACCAAGTTTTCGGCTTCACGAATGACGAATGTTCGTAGATGACAGCCGATTCAGTCCTGTGTGTACGACGTGGTTTCCCACCGATTGCCAGTCGATCTGCCAAATTTGGAAGACGTAGGCATTGAATCAATTAAATTATAATAATCCGTCCACTATATCTAACGTTGCGATTGGTTGAGCGGATTGGAGACAATGAAATCATTGGGTGTAGGACCAAGTATTCCTCAGGTGGTGCTAAAACTTGGAAACCAATAGAAGCATAAAGTTGCCAAAAGGCACGCATTGCTTCGAAGGACTCTTATTTCACCAAATCTTTGCTTTATATAGTTATTGGTTTCAGTAGTTCAATAGTTTGTACAACGTAGTTAAGTAAATTGAAAGCTAAGAAAATTTGCTTAAGAATTAAGAAAGTTAAGTTAGTTAAGAAAGAAAACAAAACATAAGAATTTTTGTGCGGAAATGGAGAATATCTGGTCAATTCGTCACTTTTCGGTGTTAAAATCGGAACTGACCAAAACCAGTGGTAAACTATGCCTGAATATGTCAGCGAGTGTTTGCGTAACATTTAGATGAAAAATTTGACCGGATTTCATGGCGAAAAACTTAGTTTCCAGTGACACAATTGTATTTTTTCATTGGGCCGTTCGTTTTTCACCCGCTTTATCAAAAACCATTCATGGACCATTATTGTTAAAGACCGTTTCCGTTATTGTTACGACATATAGTTGACTTATAGTTGACAATTAAAGATTGGACTCGGAAAAAATGCGACACTTTGTTCTGGGTGTAACTTTTTATCGCGTGGGTAAATTAATGAAATTTGAAGTAATACTAGTTTAGAGTGTTATGTTTATGTGTACAAAATTTTATTGCGATCTATCAAGCAGTTTTTAAGATGCATTCGAAACAAGAAGAGCTACGCCAGAAAATCTTGGGCGCGGTGATCGATAATCCTGGTCAGTCACACAGATGGATCGGCAAAAGGCTTGGAATCCGCCATTCCACCGTGTACCGAAAACGGAATACCCAGAGAAGGTGCGGAAGATAAGGCAGTACTTTAAGAATAACCCGAACCTTTTCACCCGAGACGTGGCCAAAAAGGTCAATTCGTCGAAGTGGTTCGTCCAGCAGGCCATGAAGCGGGTTGGGCTACACACAAAAAAGAAATATTGTTTTATTAAAAGCTTAGCACTTTACTTCTGAAAAGAGTTTATTTTTCATAAAATTAAAAGTAAAATCATCTACTGCGCAAGTTTTGTGTTTGAATTGAAAGTATATTTTTTCGGTTCAGTGTGTAAATTTAAAACTATGTTCTTTTACCATGAAAATTGTAGAACTGTCAAATCCACCAACACAAACGAAGTCGTCGTTTGGATTTTTTTTCTCTATACTGTCAAATAATACATAAGCTCCACAATCAAAATGTTCCTCGCCCCAAGGAATCGCTCATCAGGAAAGTTCACAAACTTTCAGTGTTATTAAATTCCGAACGGACCATGCAAACGGAATAGGCCATATAATAATAGGCACTGATAATAATCCCATTTTTTTTGCAGCGGTGCCACAAGCGACGACGAGCGGCAGCAGACGCTAGAGCTGGCTCAGGGGAATTCGGAAGATATGGGGAAAATGTTTCGACTTGCATCTTCCGGGATGGTAACATTGGCGATTGAACGACGCCGGAGGTTGGCGTCTCTATGAAACTTTTAATAATTCATTTGAAAATTAAAACCTTTTTATGTGAAAACCATTTTTTCTTTCAATCAAAACAGCATACATTTATTTTGATTGCACAATACTTTCTAGTTGAAAGTTCATTTTCAAATAAAAATAATTTGCTTTCATTTTGAAATATGCAACGAAGTGGATTTGACAGTTCTACAATTCCTCTGAAAAGAAAACTTTTTATGTTAAAAGTTTTTTTACAGCATACTTTTACTTAAATTGCGCGACACTTTCTGGATGAAAGTTTATTCTGGAATAAAAATAATTGGCTTTTATTTTCAACGATGCCACGGTTTCGATTTGACAGTTCCACAATTTGTTTTAAAAATTTCAACTTTTAGCAGTAAAATTTTGAATTGACGGTTTGAAGGTTTTGGTTTTGAAAGTAAACCGCTTTCTACGAAAAAGAACCAACGCAACTTTTCAATTTTGGCAATGTTTTTTTTTATTTTAATAATCATTATTCTTTGTGTGTACGTGTTTTTAAGGTCAGGAAGGCGCCAAACCGGAGTAACAAGCAAAACACGATGGCCAAATTGCGTGCGCGGAAACTGTACCGTGAGGGACTGTCGAGCCAGGCTGTTTCGTCATGGACGACGAGACATATATCAAGGCGGATACCAAACAAATCCCCGGCCTCGAGTTTTTTGTCGGTACGTCCCGCATGGAGGTTACAGAAAAGTTTCAGAAGAGAAAGATGGACAAATTCGCGAAGAAGTACCTGTTGTGGCAGGCGATCCGCGAGTGCGGACGGTACAGCAGGGAATTCCCCCCCTTGCCTATCCTGCATGGGGTAGTATGACAAAGGGTTATGTGCCTTATCGGATACTACCGTTCAAATGCCCTCCGCTCGTTTTCAAACTTACATCTTTCAATTTCAAAGCCTGCCGTTCTCTATACGGATCTATCAATACACTTCCTCTTCATGTCTATCCGTTCTAGCAATAAAATTACTGTCCCACTCCTAGCGCTTCGTAGAGAGATGAGAAATTATCTGCTGCTGCAAAACTTCATCAAAGATCGTTACTTCCGCGCTTGGAAGAATACAAAAAATAACAATCAAAGTGAACTCAATTATTTCAAAATAAAGTTACTGCAACTGCTTTGGTTAGTTTTGTGTTGCTTGGGGAGTCACTGAAACATGTACAGTGAGAATGGTCGGTTACTTCCAGCCCCATTCAGTTGATTCATTGTGCAATTTCATTGATTCTGATCAATCACGGAGTAGCAACCATTGATACGTGTAGTCAGTCAAGCTAATGTGTGCCCGTGTATTTCCTCAATCAAGCAAATGTTTGCCGACGACTTGAAGATATTTAGACGACCCCACTCGACTGCCTCGTCTTGCAAAACGACATCAATGAAGAATGCAGTGGTGTAATGAGAACGGCATGAGTGATAAATACAGGAAAATGTAAGGCGATAACGTTTTCCCGCAAGAGTGTCACGCATCAATACACAATCGGCTCTGCTCCACTAGAGCGCGTATCCTCCATCTGCGACCCCGGTGTTACAATCGACGCCAAGTTGAAATTCAGCGAACATATCGCACTTGCCACAGCAAAAGCCTCCGCGGTTCTCGGACTCATTCGACGTCATACCTGGCAGTTCACTGATATATGATGTGATGTGATGTGATGGAAAGCCACCACCAGTGTAGGACTTTTATAGGCAAAATCAAACGGTACATACCTGTAATCAGTTCCTCCTAATGGCAAGATCAAACGGTACATACCTGTAATCCTCACTATACCGTTGTACGAAGGGTCAAAAACGGTGGTGTGGACCCGTAAGCAGAAGTACTTACACGAAACCCACGGACAGGAAAGAGAATCTCCTTCTAACAAAACGCTCTTATTACAGGAAATGAACAGAATGCAATACACATTAGGATTTACGTCTGTTGGTTTGTCAAAAATAGGGATAGCAAACTCACTGTAACCTGGCAGTTCACAGATATATACTGCCGTTCTACGCATAACTGTCCCATGTTGCTTTTGGTCAAATTGCATCTTTTTCAATAAATGCTTAATTTTTTAACTATACTATTGGATACAAACAAAAAATTCTATACTTTGTTCTGAGTTTGTATCAAAAAAACATCAAGTTAGATTGTCCCATGTTGAAATTCTAGGCATAAAAGTCCCACTACGACATTTCTTAAGAGATCTTATAAAACAAAATTGATTTAAGTTTACATCATTCTTTGTAGGAACAACTCGACACTCAGCATTGATAAAGGGCTTATATGTAAACTTAAACAATGACTTTGACATGAAAACATTGACATTAAATTGTCTATATAAGCCACCATTTGCATTTGATAGAACTGTGTTTTTAATGATGATATGGTGATAAAAAATAAACAGAATCATGGTAGGAGCAATAATGCACATGGCATGTGTATTTGAAAACGTAAATTCTATCGCCAACGATCCATCAATACATCATGCAGTGCAACTGATATGCCTATAATTTTCTGCTGCAAGGCAAGATTCTACGCATGTCAGTCCCACTGAATATTTTACCTCGTTTTTTACATACAAAAATAATCTTATTGTTTGTAATACACCAGATTACATCGAGACTCAGCCACATCTTCAAATGCCACTCATAAATTTGTGGGTTTTACCACGAATCTTACCAGCCCTACACAATAGTGATGCAAAACTTAAAACGTTTTTTTCTCAACTACAACTTTTGCAACATGGGACAGTTATGCGTAGAACGGCAGTATACGCACAAAAAACATTATTCTGCACATTGGTCTGCAGCGTTCTTGAATATGCTGCCGCCGTCTGAACACCTCATCATGCATCTATGATCATCAGAGTCGAGTGAATTCAAAATTCATTTGCACTCCGCAATCTCCCTTGGAATGACCCTTTAAATTTGTCCGACTACACCGCAAGGAGCATGCTGATAGGACTAGAAACATTATCTGCTAGGCGCACTCACATTCAGGAACTTGTTGTATTCGACTTACTGCTTGGCAATATCGATTGTCCCGACCCGAATAAAAAAATCTCATAGATTTACAATTGAATGTATTGTAACCATACAATAGAATCTATAGTATGTACAATTAATCTTATTGTTCACAACTATAACATGACAATAGAAGTTATTGTTACCACTATAGAATCTAATGTAAACTGAGACATCGACAATAGAAAAGGGGGGTTGTTATGTATCTTAACTATAGAAAAAAACATTATTTTCCGAACAAATTTGAACCAATAACTATTAATTGTATTGTTTCACAATTGTTGAAAATCCAAGCAAATGGAGTGAATTGTAGATCTATTGTAATGACAATAAGATTCATGGTCGGAAATAGATTCTTATGTTATTTTATATTAATGTATTGTAATTGTATGGTTATTTTTATCCGGGGAGCTTGTCCAAGACGTTCCCCTGTATGTTCCTCCGAGGCAACTGAGGAGCTCCCAACTCGTCGCCGTACCTGCACATCGGACTAGTTATAGTTTCAATTATCCACTCGACGCTTGCCTGCGAGCATTTAATAACGTTAATGAACATTTCGATGTCATCACCAGCAGAAGCACATTTAGAAATAGTGTTAAGAATATTAGAAATTACTGTAGTCTGTACGAGTTTACATTGAAGATGACATAATAAATATAAATGGTTACTTGCCAGTTTCAGTGAAGGGAATATTTGTCATCACTGCATTGATGTTTCAATTGATGAATCCAGGTAGAAGAAAGAATAAGATACCGAGTGGTGATAATTCTGACAGCTTCCATGTTAAAGTCTACGACGAAAATTTTAAAATGCTTCTAATGAATTCAAATGAAATTTTAATTAAAAGCGGGTTGTTGTATGATAGTATAAAAATCAAAAACACCCCTATTTGGCAGTTTACTACTTATTAGTTTGTTATTTTTATTTGGCTGAAAATGTCTTTATTGAGTAGTGTTAGATTTTTCTTCTATTATACAGCAAAACGCTTGTAATTAGAATTTCAGTTGCATTTTTAGAAACATTGTAAAATACTCATCCTATACTTCAACATGGGAGCTGTCAAATTTATCACTACTCGCTATCTTTTTCTTTTTCAATTATGTATAACACCACTTATGTATAACACCATGCATAAAAAAAAACACGATATATAATATTGCAATTTATTATGACTATCCAATGCTTGGTGCAGACTACAGAGTTGTTACATGATACAAGCGTGTTAAAAAAGTGTCCACATGAAAAACATTTTCAAGATAGCCTCGTATTATATTATTTCTCAGTAGTCAAGTAGTCAACAAAGTATAACAAACATTGTATCGATAATATATGGAACATCTACCACGCATTCAACCATTTGAGACGTGAATCTTTCCGAAGTGTTTTGCCATCCATCTTATTTTCAATTTTGGTAAACTGAACGGCAGCTTCCATACGAGCGTCACGAGCGGAACGCACTGCAATTTCTTTTACCACAACACAATCTCCATTTTCTTTCAGGAAGGTATAATTGACATCAGCCTCAGTTGGTTCCCCATGAGGAAACCGAATCGGGAGTACCTCAACCAAGTGCTTTATCTTCCACAGCCGGGCATTATTCTCGGGGATGTTTTTGACAACAGCTATAGCGTTAGACTAGCGAAATAAAAAAATATTTAAAAAAATTAGTACCGTTACTAGTCATGTATTATGTTTAGAAAAATGATGTTGTTTAATGTGTGCCTTATCAATTAAATATAGTTCCATGATTTCATAAATTATTCAATTCTGTGTCTCAACCCGGGTTTCCTTAAATTGTAAAATATTAATTATATGCTTATAGTGCCTTGAATTGCACAATTCTAACATTTGTACATGAAATCTTAACAAGCTTGTAACATATATCTAATTCACGACAGCATACTGCTTTTATAATGCCTATTTTAAAATCCCATGTTTATGCCTTGTTCAGACTACAGGTTTTTTACCTTATTCCAAGGGTGTTTTGAAAGGTATCTACAAGGAAAATGTCATCAAGATAGTCTTGTATTAACATTAAAGCTTGTAGTACACTGTTCGTCCAATAGCCAAATATTTGTCATAGGCAGATAGGCATCTGACAAACATCTATGATATCCAATGATATCTGTCAGCTGTCTAGCTGCCTATGCCAAATATTTGGCTATTGGACAAACAGTGTACTACAAGCTTAAGATAGCCTTGTATTGTTACAACGTCGTAGTATGCAGAGTCGATAAAGAAGAGTCGCACAAAGAGTGAAACCGATGCTACCTATCGATCAAAACAAACATGCTACCTATCGAACAAAACAAACAAAAACGTTTGGATCAGTGAGGAGTATTGTTATCTCGCGATAATATTTTTTCCGTAATTATGACGGAAAAGAGAAGAATAAAATAATGTTGCGAAGGAAGTCAAATTTAATTTATTTGGTTATTTGGACGTTATTTGGTCCACAATCTGTAGTGACAAAGTGAACCTTTAATCCCACTTCTTCGGCGCAGCGGATGACATTGATAACAAGGGTCTTTTGGAAATCTGCTGGTATCGTGTTGCCGGTGAAGTGGTACGCCACTACCTGTTTCCATCGATTGTGCACCCCAACTAGCATTACCACCAACCCTTGTGTTGCTTTTTGGCGTTGACCAGGAGTCGTTGTATAACCAAACAGTTTTTTGTTGTTGTTGCAGAACGATAGGCCCTGATCGATCCACATTTTGTCGAGTACAACACCACTGTCGCGGTCTGCGAGTGACATATGCTGTACTTTACTTCGCAAAAGCTCAAAAATTTCATAAAGTATTCCAGTGTCAAAGTATAAGTGCTGTACATGCAATTGCTGGGTCCGAACCGATGGCAAGGGATATTGGTTTTTATTTCGCAGAAAATTGTAGCCCTTGGTGCCACAAGCAAAGCGCATTTGAAGGCTGTCGAGAATCGTCTCACGCGACCACTTCTGAACACGCTGAACATCACCACGAAGCAGACTCACTTGGTCTGGGTTGAACAACTTCAGCTTCACGCTATTTACAGCGTCCTTCCTAATTTTTGACTTCAGGTTACGCTTTGTCCGCTTGAGCTGTTGTTTTACACACCAGTAATCGATTATCGTCACATATTAGTGAATTCATATCTGGTACGTTCTCATAAACCGGGACTGCTCCCGGGAGAGTTAATAATCGGCCACCGTCAGTCGCCAACCAATGAAAAAGCTCAAATTTTTGATTCAGTGTTTTTTGTCTTGCTTATTTTTACAGAAAACAGCTGCGCACTTCATTTTTTCCATTTCTACGCGTGTAACAGGAAACACGGAACAAACTTTTCCACTTTGCTGCTCAGAAAGCTCAGAATCCTAGCACTCGTACGATAAATGTAAATAAAAACCAACGATTACCAGAGTCAACACATGAAAACTGATAAAGTTATGCAAAGTTAAAGATGCCGGAGTTGGTTGTTGATAAACACGAAGAAGAACAGACAAACAAAGAAGCCTGTTTGCGCGACTCTTCATTATCGACTCTGGTAGTATGAACAAAGCATTATGCCTTGTTCAGACTATAGAGTTATAACATGTTATTAGCCTATCTTGATGAAGAATTTCTTGTTGAAATTATTTGACAACCGCCCTTTCCAAAAACACAATTTAATAAATAAAATGAATGCACAACCAGGACAAAAAAGTTAAAACTCATCATTTAGTTGTAATAATTATGCATTGCATTGAAAAAACATTTTGCTAATTGCTCCGGATTTTACATCATACAGCAAACCGCTTTTAATTACAATTTCATTTGAATTTTCTAGAAGCATTTTAAAAGTTTCGTCCTACATTTTAACATGGGAGCTGTAAGATTTATCACCACTCGGCGTCTTCTTCTTTTTTCAAGTTGGATTCCTCAATATAATCAACAAATTATATTTATTTGTAGCCGTACATACTTTCCATGTGTACAAATAATCATTGTGTGGGCACACATACTTTTCATTCGCTAAATAAACTTCATTCAATGTGTGTGGATATTTGCCGTGTTCTTATTTCGTTGCCTATAACACGCAAAGAAATCACTCTGCTTTGAATCAACAACATATTTTATTAGTACTCAATGCAAGTTTTCTATTTGTTTCAATTCATAAAAAAGTTCCAAATCAAACCAATAAAATTATTTAAAGTAATCACTGCTGTTATATTAATTAAAATAATATTTGATTTATAACAATCACAATTATTTTTTAACTCGAACGATTAACTTGTTTTAACAAAATAATGTTTCACCCTCAAAAAACACTCTGTTTTTAATCAACAAAATTATTTGTTGCATTTCAATACAAGATTTCTATTTGTTCCAATTCATAAAAAAGTTTTAAATCAATTCAAAATTTCATTCAAATCAAACGAATAAAATTATTTAAGGTAATCACCGCTGTGTGATATTAATTTAATTGAAATGGTCCTATTTAAACCAAAATTTTAATTTAAATAATAATACAAATATAATCCCATTCAGTCTAACTAAAGTGGTTAATTTATTGTTTTAACAAAATATTTTTATTAGCGCATACTGTATCTGCCTCTGCTTTTCTAATGTAAGTTTCAACATAATCAATTATATGTTTTAAAACAGATTATCAACGAGTTATCCTCTTTACAGTTAACTGGCCTTCCGAATCTGGTTGACATGGGCTACATATAAGCCTAAGAAAAACAATTTTGAACAATAAAACCCGATATTCAGTTCTATGAAGCATGAAGTTTTCTTCCAATAAAATGGTTTTGTTGTGTTAGTTCATCAATGTTTATTATTTGACATTTAAATTTCTTCTCATCAGAAAAGATAGCCTGAAACATTAAATAACTTAAAAATATGTCAATCATGAATCAACATGATTACACACCTTGCTCCAATCTCTACGCATGTTAGCCCGGCGAATTCAAGTTCTTTAAGGGGCGAAAGTCGTGGTGTTTGCTTCAGTTTTTGTCGCCTAATGTTTGGAGAGTCTTATAAAGTTCGGTACACTGTTAAACGTGAAACATCAAGCATAAAGTCAGCCTTTAGTTGGTTCCACCTTTTGAGTGAGTTGCTTGCAGCGATGATTATTCTGCGTTGACATCTTGCTGATAACTTTTTCTTGGGTCAACCTTTCTTATTTTTTCCATATCCAACAAGATTTAAAAAAATCAAAACAACGTTATAAGATCTGTTCAAACGACGAGCGGTTCCGTCAATACTGATATCACAATCACGAGAAGCCAAAATCTTCCCTTTTCCTGCTCTGAGAATTACGTTCCACGTGACATTTTAGAGCTTATACAAAACACGTCATAACACGGTTGTTGGTGAAAGAAAACTGAGCTGCAGTTGAAGCGAATGGTATTATTCAGAGATATTGGTTCTATAGTTGTAAAACGGCAATTTTTCTAAATTTTTCTTTTGCTATTCATAAACGGTGTTTATTGATGCAGATGTGTAGTGGTGCTAGTCAGCTCTCCTATACGGCCATTACGAAATAATAAATAAAGAAAACAAATACGCTCTAAAAAAATTCAAACGTTTTTTGAGTGGTTCTATTGTTATGAAACGGAGTGTATCATTCAACCCAACAAGACGTACTTTGCTATAGGTTATGGTTATAGGTCATAATCAGAAAATAAAATTTTTCAAGAACGAGAACTTTTTCAAGAACGAAAATGTTCCCTGGCGCTTGAAGTAACGGATCAGGAGACACTGGAACCGGTGCGGCGACAACTGGATCAAGAGCTCGAGGTTCGGGTTCAGGAACGGTTCGTGCGGCCGGCGGAAGCATTGTGGCTTTGACGATCGAGAAGCTTAAAGGCCGGGAGAACTACGTGTCATGGGCGTTCGCCATGTAGATGACGTTGATCCGGGAGAGTTCCTGGTGCGCTGTGATACCAAAGAAAGGAGAAGTCGTGGATGAGGACGTCCAAATGAAGGCACTATCCACGATCTGCCTAAGCCTCGAGAAGACGAACTACAGCCTGGTGATGGATGCGAAAACCGCGACAAGAAGATTTATCGTCGGCTTGCTACAGCAGCTGACTTCGATCCGACTTGGAAATTACGACAGCTTGGAAGCGTAGGTGGATGCGTTGGTCTCTACAAGCCATAAGCTCGCGGAAATTAACTTTCCAGTGGCTAACGATTGGCTCGCTTCGCTACTTTTGATGGAGTTGCCCAAGTACTATGCACCGATGGTGATGGGTTTGGAAGCGTCAGGACTGGCACTGAAGGCCAAAATCCTACAGGGCGTGAAAGCCAAGCATGAACCGCGGAGTAGCAGTGACGAAAGAGCTTTCTACGGCGGACGAGCACAGCAGCAACGACGCCGCGTGGGCGGCGATTCCAAAAAGCCGAAGGGCGGATCGTGCTACAATTTCCACAAGGTGGCTCATTACGCATCGAATTGTCCGAAGCCTGATACATCCAAGGACAGAAAAGGACATGAAATGTGTGCAGTTCTGGCAGTGGGCGACGTGGATGAAGGCGAGTGGTATTTAGATTCTGGTGCCACTACCCACATGGCCATGCCCGGATTTTCAAGCGAAGCAGGAGGTCTCGTATCAGGTCGGTAAGGCAAACAAGAGTTGAATGACGGCCAAGGTCAAGGGTGTCGTTAACGTGGATTGCCTAGAAACGGTGGACGGTGGAACGGTGGACGTATAGAACGTGAATCCTAGAGGGTTTGAGCTGTTTAGTGGAATACCTGTAACTAGAAATTAGAAGAAAAATTATTATTCTCCATTTAATTCTAACTACCTTTGCTTATCTTCGACAGATACGCGTATTTCGTCTACAATGTGCAGACTTCTTCAGTGTCTCGTACTAATAACTCGACTGAAAGAAAGTCTTCGCCACTTGCCGTATACATACTATTTTCTAAATTCAAAACGTTTACCTATCATTATTTTGTTTATACCTAGGGAAGCGGAACCTATTCTCACCATAGTACATATATTTCTCATATTCTGCAGTCATCCAACTTCAAACGTAAAAAAGATGTTCAATTTCTCCTATAAATGGACGTATTAACCAAGAATATATAATGCTGGCAAATAAAATAAGGTCTTGAATATACAGTCAATCGCAAAATTGAGCATACAGCTGTAACGATTCCACTATTCTCTATTTCATTGCAGTAATAAGTTATAAAAAATCAAAACAAATTTTCCACATTTCAAATTCCAACATTTTTATTTGTATTTCATATGTAAAAATTAAAGCAAATTAACGAATTCAGATGAAATTTACAAAGCAAACTAAAAAACTCATATTTTTGCGCAGCAAAATTAAGCATACACTTCAAGTATTAAACAAACAAATGAGCAAACTGAAGCAAAAATTGAAGAAAAAAAATCGCCATTCAGTATTTGGTATGACCACCTTTAGCATCCAGTACTGCCTGCAAGCGGCGCGGCATTGATTCCACAAGATTCCTGGTCACCGTTGATGGAATACTATTCCATATGTCCTCTATCGCGGTTTTGAGTCCTTGTTTGTTCCTTGCTTTCTTTTTCTCGCCGCTGTTCAACCGGTGCTTAACCTCCCACCATAAATGCTCGATGGGATTCAAGTCCGGTGATTGAGGAGGTGTTTTGAGCTGTTTTGGGACGTTATATAGCAACCACTCTCGTACTATGTACGAGGTGTGCTTGGGATCGTTGTCCTGCTGAAAGTAGTAGTCACGAGGTAGATCCAATTTCTTTACGGCAGGTTGTAGGTTATGTTTGAGGATGTTCAGATAACCGAATTTGTCCATGGTGGTGTCGATGAACTACATAGTACCGGTTCCACTAGCTGCCATTGAACCCCATAACATCACGCTACCCCCACCGTGTTTGACTGTTGGGGTCAAATGTTGGCTCTCTAGCGCCGTATTTGGTTTTCTCCACACCATCTGCCTTCCATCAGACCCAAACAGATTGATTTTGGTCTCGTCGGTAAACATAACCTTGCTCCAGAACTCCTGTGGCTTTCCAACATACTCCTTTGCAAATTCCAGTTGCTTCTTTATGTTAACTTTCGAAAGGAGTGGCTTTTTTCGAGCAACCCGACCTCGCAGGTTGTTCCTGTGAGCCACTCGCCGAATGGTATCTGCACTGACGGGTCTTCCTACGGTGTCAGAAACTTCCTTTGCCAGTTTTGGAATGCTTGTTTTCGGATTCTATCGTATTTCGCGCACAATTTCCCGTTCATCGCCTGCGTTCAAAATCCGTTTTCGTCCTCTGCCGGACCGGTTTTTCAGTGTGCCTTCGTACTTCCACTTGTTTACTATTTTCAGCACTGTAGCATGTGATCTTCCGACGGCAGTTCCAATTTCCCGTAACGACTTTCCGCGGCAACACATACTTATGATCAGGGTTCGCGTAGCAATATCTGTTTCTTTCCTTTTCGATGCCATTTTTTCAAAAAACACTACAGCAACACGATATGTTTACTGCCCAAGCAGCTAGAGATTGTTTACATATGACACTGAAGAAAAAACAGACGCAAAACTCAACTATTTTCATTGCACGATAAGAATTTTCTGACACCGGGGACGCTGTATGCTCAATTTTGCGGTGCCCAAAACAGAATATTTGTACAATTTATTGCAGTCAAAAATAATATGAAAGTCCTCAAACAAATTTGATTGTAAGTTTAATTAGTTTAATAAATAAGTGATTGAAACACATTTCCATAAATTGGATAAACTAACGATTTCCTACAAAAACAACAGCATCACTCGTCTCCCTTCAGGTGTATGCTCAATTTTGCGATTGACTGTAATTAAAAGCTACAAAAACGTTTCGGAGACTTGAATTTCGTAAAAATAATGAGCAGTTAGATTTTCAACACAATTTTTTTACCTTTGCACTACAAATTCGTCGTATTGATCTAACCGTACTAGGGAATATACTTGAGCCAGACTCCATGTTTTCTCTTTTATTGTACTATATCTTCACACATTTTCGTTGCGTAATTGCACAAACCATACAAATCACACTTCACTTATTACACAAGCCACACGAGAATCTACGAATACGTGATAAAATACTAGAAAACTATGGGATTAATTTTCAAAACAATTTAAATACGCTTGCGCCTATTATGAACCGTGTTTACAATCGACGTCGTCGCTTAATGTTGCCAAACTATTTTATTATGACTCTTATGCGAATGAAATGGGTTCGGCAGTATTTCAGTATCACCTTTTTTGTGAGAGTGCTACAAATCGCCCACAGTTGACTTATTTTATTTTTCCATAGATTAAATCAATAATAACATACTTCTAATTGTAGATTTTTTCAATATTTACCGAAAAATAAAATTCCACATTTAAAAATGTTTCTCCATCTCTGTTGAATTTGGCGGCACTGCTCACATACCGTAAAGCGTACACATCAACGCTAGTGTGCGTGTTCAATCATTCATAGAGCATTCGAAAACGAACAAACCCTTTCATTTTGTCTTGGTTATATACATGCTACCACACGTGAAGTGCTGTCAAATGATCTTCTTCATTTTTGGGTGTAGTAGTGGAGAGCGTTAACTTTTTTGTATTTTTTATTGATTAAAATCAGTGCGATTTACATATGTAAGCAGATGGGATGAATGTTTTTCGTGATATTATTAAAATAGATACATACCAGTGGCAACTTTTTCGTAATAAATTGGAAGAAAATTATCAGAATCGAATGTTCTTTGTGTTGCTTAACGATTATTGGTAAGTGAACGGATATATTGTGAATAACTTGTGTACTCAGTGTTCGGTATTCAGTGCATATTCACCAATTTTCACTGCAGGTCTGCTTATTGAGCTCAAGATAGGTGCCGCTTCCCTATCTTATTATTATTTTGCTCATACCTATCCTGAGTCAAAAACAAATTTACTTAATATGTACCTCGCTTTTTTTTTTCTTTTTTTTTCTATACCCAACCTTGTTATTGTGTAGCAGCCACTTCGTTGGCATTAATATCGTTTGGGTAGTAAGTTGAAGAGCCATGTGTAACCGTTGCCTTGGTCTTTGTTTAGTGGATTTGTGTTCTGTTGTTTGTTTATTTCTTATTTCCAGGGTGTAGATTTAGTCCGTAATACTGTGATGTCATTCGTCGTTATGTGGTGATTTTCCATGAAGATGTGTTCTGCGACTGTCGAATTGAAGTTATGTTAAATTCCTTTCTCGTTCTGTTTGACAGCCTTAGTCACCTCCGCTAGATGCTTCTTAAACCTTGTTGCCAAGGTTCTCTTTTTTGACCTACATATATTTTGCTGCAGTGTTTACACTTGATTCTGTGTACCCCTGCTCTGCCTAATGTGTCTACTGAATCTTTGGTTGAGCCTAACATCGATGCCTATTGATTGTGCCTACTAGAGAAAACTAAGTCTAAACCAAATTCCCTAAGTCGTGGTTTTAGCTTTTGTGTAATGCCTTTATCGAAGGGAACGGATACACGTTTCAGGGGTTCAGGTGAGTCGGAGAGGGTTGTTTGAGATTTCCTATGAAGATGTTTTTCCTTATTGTTGATGACCGCTTGAATTGTCCTCTTTTCGTACCCATTGAGTCTGGCAGTTTCGAAGATATATGCTAATTCTTTGGCCTTTCCAGTTTTATTGAGAGGAAGAGTCAACATCCGCTGGATCATGCGGTTGAAAGTGGCCATTTTGTGCTGAAAAGAGTGTAAGGAATGACTCTTTTGGTGTTTGTGCGTTTTCTGAAGATTTAGAACTCTAAAGGCGATGGTGACAATGATTCTCTCACTACTAGAAGGTTGAGGAATGCAAGTTTACCATCCTTTTCTATTTTATGAGTGAACTTAATGTCTTTGTGGAGATTGTTTATTTCTTGGAGAATGAAGGAGAGATCGTCTTGTTTCACTACGGCGAAGCTATCGTCGACATATCTCCACCAACGAGTTAGGAGTAATCATTTCGCTTGTAGGATTTTTTCCAAATTCGCCACAGAAGAATGGGGATAGAGGATTTCCCATAGGGGCTCCTTTTGATTGTTTATAGAATGAACCTCTGAAAGTGAAGTAGTTTTCTTCCATGCAAAGTCGAGTCAGCTTAAGGTACATCCACAACTTTGGCTTCCATGTTGTGTTATCCCCTTGTTTCAAAAACCAATCTTCTAGAAGGTTAAATGCGTCCTTGATCGGTATGCTAGGCAAAAGGGCCGTGACGTCGAAAGATACCATTACTTCATTATCATTTATATGACCTGATGACTGCAGCTGTTGTACAAATTCCTGGGAGTTGCGAACTGAACTTGTTGGGAATTGCTCGGAGAATCCTTGAAATTCTTTTACTAGCCATTTTGGTAGCTTATGGGCTGGAGATCCTACAGATGAAACAATCTGCCTCATTTCGTTACCGGGTTTGTGGACTTTTGGGAGGCCTTTAATTCTGAGGAGGACGGTGTTTAGTTCGCGAAGACGGACTGCTGCATCCGTACCAAGGAACAGGCCACACTTACACCCACCATCACCACGACACCGGTGGTCCACTCCATTGAGGGACTGGTTGTCAACCGATCGACGACCGCATTCACGAAAAAACAACTGAATTTTCTCAACAAAGGATTGAAATACTCTGTTAAAACCAAGCCCGACGTGGAACAGATCATCATCGACGTGGAGACAGCAATTACAAACACTCTTCTGACATCTTTACTAAACACAGCCAGGATTATCCCTTAGAAAATTATTAAGGACGGACAGAAACAAAAACACAACAACGAGATGGAAATTCGCATCGTTAACGAGCTGAAGTCAAAGTCTGTTTTCTACCTAAAATCAGACAAAAGCAACAGAGTCGTCATCATGGATAAGGAGGATTACGACAAACAGTCGGGTAGACCCCCTACCAAACATGGTGAAACACGTGGACAAAACACTAAAGGAGTGTAAAGCAGTATTAGGGGATGTGTTGAGATGGCTACGAGAAGTGGAAATACAGTTTATTGTGAAACAATAATTGGTGGATCCTGGTTTTAAAATGGTAAACAATGATGACGAAAAACTACCTGTTCTATGGAAATGAGCAGCAGTTGATCAATTCAGAGTGTTTTTGGTGAATTAAACAGTTTAAATTGATTATATATGGTGTTCTGTTGTCCTATTAGCAGTATCGTGATGATTCATTACAGGTAAGGGGATTAATTTAAAATATTTTGTTGAACAACCCCAAAGTGTGCTTTTGTGGATCAGAAAGCCATCGCTACTGCCATAAGAAGATTCCATCCAGTTCCTTAAAGCGATCTGCAAAGATCAAATCACTTTTCATCCTATTAAAATTTTGACAGTAAATTACTATCTCCTGGCTTTCATTACCACTCTTTGTACTTATTATCTCACCTTCCTGATATTGAGAGTTCGCCAAAACCGGGAAATCATCTGGTTTTTCAGAAACGTTGTCATCTACTTCCTCTATAGAGTTCGTCAATTTCTTAGAAAAGACATGTGTCTACATGTGCACATCTCGCATGCTGGAGTAGAGTTGTCCAAGGTCAAATAATGTGAGATGGTGCTGAATGGTTCATTCTCCGGGTAAGTTTTAAGGTTTGTCCTCTTTCAAAACGAATCGTCAGCCGGTAATTAGTGGCAGGTCTGGAGAATTGAATTTTTGCTGCTGCAAGACTCGTGATCCGGTGGAAGAAAATTCGTATTCTAGTTAATCATGCCAGATTTTTCGTTTGTGTAGCGTTACGATTTCCAAAAACTGTGATTGGAATTCAAATTGAAATCGCTTCTTATGTTGGAATTATTTAGTCTTCTCCGTTTTCTACATTTGTCTGCTTGTTTTGTTGAGCTAAACATCGCAGCTTACGCTCATCATACTCAGTCCAGTTGGCTTCCCACTCCTTCCTAGTGCCCAGAAGTGATTTTTTTTATGATTATTTAGTTCGACTTCCAAACTGGGGCATGAGTCAGCTGACAAAGGTTAATGTGCGACTCTCTGTGTTGACATTAAATTTGCTGACAGTGACTTAATCGCATGTCGATCGAGACCCACTAATGGATTTGAATTCATACTGCAACTGGCAGCTGTATCAAGAAACAGCTGAGTGAGTTGGTTTATTTCGCTACTCATGTTGCGCAGGTCAGGTAAACATATTGTCTTTTGATGCTTTCATCGCAGTATCAAATACCGAGGTAATGTGTTTTTTTTATAGCCACGACACTGCCAGCAAGACTGCTGTTTTTATTGATTGACGACAGTTCATCTTTAATACTGTTAAGCAAAATTCCCATGCCTTCCATCGTATGTTGCACGATGCTTGGCTTATCCAATTGGAGTACGAGTTTATGCATTACCTCCGTATAGGCATGCATTTGCATTTCGAGGATTTTTTGCTGATCGGTCAATTGAGCTTGCTTCATCACCATCACCATCATCAAGCGCTTTGGATTTTCAGGTTCTGCATACAGATGGTTCGAAAGCTATTTGTCTGACAGAACTCAATGGATGGCTTTTAATGATTCTGTTTCGAGTCCTGTGGAGAACAGCCTTGGCGTACCACAAGGGAGAGTATTAGGGCCCATTTTATTCATTATATGGTTGGTAAATGACTGGACAATGCGTACCATTGGTACTTCGCGTACCTGCAGGTATAAAAAAGATCCTACTGCGATCGTTTGCCTCTTGTCGTCACTCCTATCCCTACCTCCCAATGGTGCCAACTGGGGTATGAGTTACCATAGGAAAGATCGGGTAACCAACCCCGGTGGGACCTTGGTCATATGCTGGCAGGGAAAGGGAGGCTGCCCTCTTCAAAGGGTGCAGTCTATCTGAGCATCTGTTCTCCCTGTTAGGGGCGGCTCAAAACAGCGTCTGTTCTCCTTGTTAGGAGCGGCTGATCATCGTCCTTGTGCCAGCGTGGGACTCTAAACAGTGCTGTGCACGATGGTCCCCCGGCGAGACAGGGGGTTGGGGAAGGCCCAACAAGCCGCTCTTAAAAAAGCAATGTGACTTATAATACAGAAATTAATACGGACCGGAACAATCGGCAAAGACCTAGCGACGAATTAAGGACTACGATTGGTAACTCGGAACATGGAACTGCAAATCACTCTGCTTTGCTGGCTGCGATAGGATAATCTATGACAAACTTCAACCACGTAACTTCGAAGTCGTAGCACTGTAGGAGATTTGCTGGACATGACAGAAGGTATGGAAAAGCGGGCATCGAGCGGCTACTTTCTACTAGAGCTGTGGTACCACAAACGAGCTGGGCACCGGCTTTGTTGTATTTGATTGCAAAATGATCTTCACATTCCAGAGTAACATTTATCTGCCACTGATTGTTCGGTACCGAACGTTTAATGTTTGTTTTTTCCTATCCTTTGTGTATTTGCTATCCTTTGTGTTTTTCCTATCCCTATCAGTTCCCGTTGGAACATTGAATTTAGCCCCTCCCCTTTGCGACATTTCTGCGCAATGCCATTTCTGTTTCGTCACGAGGTTAAACCGATGCGTAGAAGAAAAATGCTATATAAACATCTCATTCTTATGTGTGGAGTATCAGTATTATTGTAACAACCGACCGAGAAATAACAATAAAAAGTTTAAATCATCGAACGTTCCAGTGTTATTATTGACCAGATCCATATCCACTGCCACTGGAGCACACGATCGCTGCTATTGAAACTTCGCTGTACAGTCCTTATATCCTGTTGCTGTCTGGAGAAATAGTGTTGTGTCCGTTCGTTCCGATCCACAGCTAGACCCCACCGGTGGTAATCTACTGTGGACACCGGTTCGAGTTCCATACCGGACAGCCTATTGCTTGCTCTAAGACGTTGGTTTGCTGTTTGCCTTGCTCCACCTGGAATTCGTATTTGTTCAATGTGCACCGCACATTTTGGTCCTTCGAGCCGGATAGCAGCATCGGTGTTTGCCAGCGTGTGATTGGATATGAACCAGCTGGGAGCCATTGGCGTCCCTACATAAACTTTTGTGCGAGTGGCAAAAAAGAATTTGTGTGCTGGAACACGTCCGAACAGGTTTCGGCTGGACAGTTTAGTAGTGCTAGTGAGCCTGACTGCGGCTGAAAAATATACGTCCGATTTAGTATCGGCTGGACAGTTTAGTAGTGCTAGTGAGCCTGACTGCGGCTGAAAAATATACGTCCGATTTAGTATCGGCTGGACAGTTTAGTAGTGCTAGTGAGCCTGACTGCGGCTGAAAAATATACGTCCGATTTAGTATCGGCTGGACAGTTTAGTAGTGCTAGTGAGCCTGACTGCGGCTGAAAAATATACGTCCGATTTAGTATCGGCTGGACAGTTTAGTAGTGTTAGTGAGCCTGATAAAGGCTGAAATATACGACCGATTTAGTATCGGTTGGACAATTTAGTTGTGTTAGTGAGCCTGAAAGGTTGAAACAAAAAGTGTAAAATGAGCGAGCTGAAGACGCTAGTGCACCTACGGGGCCAGGCAAAAGCTAAAGTGACCAGAATTCGGAAGACAATAAAAGATGTAGCTGAAGTTGGTTCCGTGCAGTTGACTCTAGCTCAACTGAAGGTGTACTCCCGAAATTTGGAGGCTCATTTTCAAGAATACCTGAAACTTCATCATCAAATTACTGGTATGTTGGCACCGGAGAAGATAGATGAAAGCGATACTATGTACTTGCAGTTTGAGGCCCTTTATATTGAAACTTTTGCACTGGTGGAGACACTTGTGCAAAAAGCAACTTCTCAGGCTTCAAACGCTGGATTGGTACCTGTGGGTCAACCGTCGAATAGCCAAGCGCCGCAGATAGTTGTTCAACAACAACCACTTCCGGTTCCCATTCCTTCCTTCGATGGAAAGCAAGAGAACTGGTCGAGATTCAAACAGGTATTTTTGGATATCATGGCCAGATCTAGGGATTCCAATGCGGTTAAGCTGCACCACCTGGAAAGAGCACTATCGGGTGGTTCCGCTGCCAAAATCATTGATCCAAAAACGCTCTGCGATGGAAATTTCGATCACGCTTGCAATTTACTGTGCGATATTCACGATGATGAAAGAAAGGCTGTCGATTCCCATATCCACGGTTTATTGGGTCTTAAACGAATGTCAAAGGAATGTTCCAAGCAGATGAGAGATCTCTTGAATGAAGCTACCCGCCACGTAGAAGGATTGAGGCTGTTGGAGCAAAATTTGGATGGAGTGTCTGAAAGGTTTGTAATCGTCGTGCTATCGAGCGCATTGGATCCTGATACGAGAAAGCAGTGGGAAAGTACCATTCCACATAAGGAGATACCAACGTATGATGCTACCATCAAGTTTTTAAAAGAGCGATGTTCATTACTCGAACGTTGTGAAGCTAGTCATCCTAAATCATCGAAGGAGTCGACTCTTAAACCAAATTCAAAGCCCCCACCGGCAAAGTCATTTGCTATGGCTAATGCACCTGTAGCTAATAGTGAGGTAAGATGTGATTTATGTAGTGCAAATCATCCAAATTTCAAATGCGACAAGTTTATTAGTTTGACGGTACCCCAACGGAGAGTTAAGGTAAGGGAACTTAACCTTTGTTTTAATTGCTTGAGGAAGGGCCATCTTGCTTCAAAATGCCCTTCAGGTAAATTTTGCCAGGAGTGTCAAGGTAGACATAACACATTACTTCACGAACCCAAGAATCTTAAGCCTGTTGATAGTCGAAAGCCCGCTGATTGCCCAAAAACCGCAGTTGAAATTCCGAAGCCCAATCTTGAAACAGTCCAAAATGTCTCAAATTCCCAAGTCACTTATCCAGTTGAAAGTGTTTCCTATTCGTCCAACTCAGTACATAAGGTTCCTTCGTCAGATGGCACACTATTGCTTACGGCTATTGGGGGTGATTCTAAAATGACGTCCACTCTTTAGGGGGGGGAGGGGGGTATCAAATTTGTGACAATATGTGACAGGGGGAGGGGGGTTATCAAAATGTGACATCCAACAATTTTGCATTTGAAATTTGTCAGCGTTAATACGAAAACAAAGGCGTCTAAAAGTTTTGGGTGTACGGTAAATGAAAATACACATTTTACTTAGTTGAGTGAGTGCATAAAATTTATTTACTGTTCTTATCGTCAATGAGCACGAACCGCATGAGCTGTGCTTCATTCTGAAACTTCGTCGAAGTTTGATTTTGTTGAAAATCCTATTGTGTTGTATTTTGTCGTGCATACCCGCTGTGTAATTAACAAGCCAACCGTGGTGTGTGAATACTGGCAAGATATAAAAAACGAATCCTATTGTGAAGAACTTTTCAAATCGAAAATTAGCACCTTGAAAACGGAAGCTTCGAAACCGAAAGATATACTAAAGGTTTTTAAGCCAGCAGACCTTCTGTTGCGTATGTTTTTCGTCTAATGTAACTGTATATTCTTCAATATTTGTGCTGAACTGTAGATATCAACTTTAAGTTAACATTATTTTAAATAAATTCAACTTTTACTTACAATTTTAATGTGTCTTAATTGATAATAGAATTTAAGCTATCCGATCTAAATTTTAAAGTATTCATAGTGTTACTTTGTGGTCGCTTTTATTCGCTAGAGGTATTGTGTAGACAGACAATCGAAACAACTGTCAAAGTAATGTGGTAGCGTTAGTGCTCAAGGCGGTTGATTTCAAATCGACCCAGTTGGCTTTGGGATGGTACTGAACGACCTGGCCTCTGTCGCTGACAATGACCCATTTGCTTCTACACAGTGGTACTTCCCACCATTTTGACCACTTTTGGTCAATCTTTTAAAAAATTTGGATGTCGTCCGCTGGTTTTATGAATTTTCGAAGCTTTGCTTTGGTTAAAGCCCAAAAAGTCTCGATTGGCCGTGACTCCGTGCAGTTCGGCGGATTCATGTCTTTCGGCACGAAACATACATTTTGACTTTTGTACCATTCTACTTGACTTTCGTGCTGCCTGATCATCAGCAATAATCGCTTCTGGAGACATTCCTCAACGAATTTCTGGGTGTTCATCGTCTCCGTTGTGATGTACGGACTAGATGTTTTACCACACTCGCATATTGCCTGCTAAACCATAACCTTCTTTCCGAATTTTTCGGTCTTTGTCTTCGCTTACAGTACAGAATTGTGGTCCGGGAAGCGTTTTGTAATCTAGTTTCACATCGTCCATTATTATACAACCAGGAATTCTACACAATAACGAATCGTAGAGTTTGCGGGCCCGTAGTTTCACGGACGTGGCCTGTTTTGGGTTTCTTTTGGGTTTTTCTGCTTTCTGTATGTTTTTAGCCCAAGTCTTTCTTTGGCACGCATGACGTTACTCGACGAGGTCCCTAGTTTTTTCGCAACATCCCGAGCGGAAGTCGCTGGTTTTTGCTTGTAGCCATCCCAGATCTTTTTATCGATATCCGGACTAACAGGACCGGATTTCCGACCACTCTTTGGCGCATCTTCAAACGTACACTTTTCTCTATATTTTCGATCCGCAGATCGTACAGCTCCGACGCTTATACTCTCTTCCTTGGCCAATTTTCTTAAGGAGAGTCCGCTCACAGTTCACCATTTGTGCACGATACTTTTTCGGTGTTCCGGAGTAAGACCGCGCATTTTGATAGGTAACACAAAACTGAGCACTTTTTTATGCTTTGTCATTCAGAAATGAGCAAACAAAAGGACGCAGCCAAAACATGTTGAAATATTTCATTATATTCAAAATGACCGTTTAAATAAGGTGTGCTTATACCACAGCCATTCAAGCTTGAATCTCGACTTGTGTAAATTTCCGCAACCGTCAATTTGAAAGGAATCGCTAAATCTAGAGAAAATCGTCAAAAGGTCGAAAGTAACATTTGTAAACAATGACTTAAAACTTAAATTTCCTGGAAATACCAGGTTCCTAACATCTACATCCACTACCAACTGGAGGGTAATAACTCCTTGTATCTATTTTTGGTGCTATTTTGTTGGTGGGATCAAGCACCAAATGTTACTTTCGACCTTTTGACTATTTTGTCTAGAAATGTCAATAAGCATTTAGCAAAAAGCAAATCTGTCAGTTTTGTAGACGATTTGTGGCATATAATTGCACGTCAAAACATCGTGTCAATATCGGGTGGCATGTGGCGAAAGACCGAGTGATATTTTGACATGCTAGCAGATGCCGCAACTTCACCACATTATTAGGCACCTCGACCAAGTGAACTACGTAGCGTTAGTGAAGCAACAGTTGCTTACGCTAGCGCTTGCTAGCGATTTGAAAATTTACACAAAGTTATTGATTAATTTTGCTCTTGCTTAAACGTCTGTCTGTGCTTATACTTTCTGGAATAATCGTTAGTTGCTGAAGACGTTGGTTGATCTTGGTCAGCATGGAGCGTCAGCTGTGCAGAGAGGTGAGGCTATGAATTTGGAGTAACATGTACATTTTTATAGAAAAAAACAGCATTGTTAAAAATAAATACGTACGCGAACAATCTTTTCAGTTAGCATATTCTATTTTGAAAGCAACAAAAATATTATAAATCTTGAAATCTTGATTTTATAGAATATGGGACAGTGCTTAAGGATTGCGGTCAGGAAGAACCTGCTACTTTAAAAAGTTTATAATTAAGGAATCGAAAAGTGCTTGAAATTTTCTTGGCAATAAAAAATATGATCTAGACTAAGTGTTGCACATAATTTTAACGTTGAGAGAAACTGTCGGGAACTTTGAATAAAACACCATCCTTTGCGAAAAAAAAATCAATCAATTTATTATCAACAAGAAATTATGATTTCAGTCCTGTATGGAAATTTCAAAATAGGGTAAAATTATGAAATTCGATAACTGATTGTCTAAGGAAAATATTCTTGTCTTGGAAAGTGCTTTAAATTATCTCAGCAAACTGAAAAATTATGAAATTGCAAATTTTTTACACAAAAATTTCTAGGGCTCAGGAAAATCGAAAAATAACATCGTCTATACCAAAATTGCCCACAAAATTGGAATATTGATTTTTTGAAACCCATGTCAAGGTGCGATCATTTTTTGATCTCCCAGTATGAAATATCAGTGGAATTTCCTAGACTGTTCAATGTAACTCACGAAAATCCTCGATTTATTTCAAAAACAAAAAACTCATCGCTTTCAAATTGTATTGTTCTAAATATCAAATTTTGCAATCAAAAACAATTATTTCTGTTGGAATAATCATGATTTCATTTCTTTTTCACTTTCGGATTATATTCTTTTTCGGACTTTTGTGTAATTTCAAGATTTTTCAGTACTTTTTTCTACGAGGCATGATGTTTTGCGCGTCTTCTCTACAAGAAAAATTATGTATGTTTCCATATAATTTTCCATATCTCGAGATCAACATCCAATATCGATATATCAAAATTTGCAATCGCATAAAAGTTGGTTTGATGTTTTTCGCCATACAAACGGTGTTTTTCTGATTGTTCCGAACAATTTTCCTTAACCGTGAAATAATGTTGTGTAAAATATCTTTCCTGAATATTGATTAGAAAATTTCAAGCACTTTTTAAAACTCAATTGATGTTTTACAAAGTTTGCACTGCAAACTTTAATTATTCACCAGAGCGGAACTGAGATCAGTCAATGGTGTTTAAGCCAGATTTTGCCCGATTATGCGGTAACTTTTGCTCAAAAATCTGTTACTTATGCACAAAAGTGAGGAAAAAACACCGGTTTCCACATTAGACCCGGGGTTATCTCATACATAGATGTGTAAGTGCATGAGTGTGGTTCATGAGTTATGAATTTTTAAAGTAAGTATTATTGGAAAATCTAAAAATGATATAAACTCAACTAAAACTCCCCATTTCTTAAATTTTATCCATTGTAATCTAGTTAGTTTGATGGTTGTAAAGATGTTAATGTAGCCACTCATACCGATGTGGTCTAGAGAAAAATCTACGAATCACCATATTTTAATAAAGCTTTGTTTTTGAATCTTAAAAAACTATCGCAACTTTAATATTTATCAAGAGTAATAAAAATATACAATGAAATTATTAATTGAATAGGCATTTCTGAATCATAATCAGTCAAGTTTTTCTTCTACTTTTTAACTAAGATTATTTTAAATTCAAAACTAAAATGTTTCTTAAGTGAGTGCAGTTTAAAAAAAAATATTTAAAAAACTACGTTTTATACAGAAGAAAAAATGTCGAACAAATATCTTCACTTATCTCTGCCAGTTATTTCCATCAAAACACACTTCCCTTATCCGTGGACAGAAGAACTTTACACATGTAAATGATTCAATTTGAACTAAAATACACGTTATTATTGAAATCGATAAAACCAATATGCATATATTCTTTTTTCAGAAGTGTGACGTCCAATGGGGGGGGGGGGGGGTAATCAAATTTGTGACAAAGTGTGACAGAGGGGGGGGAGGGGGGTTGAAAAACCTGAAATTTGATGGACGTCATTTTTGAATCACCCCTTGTTGACGTTCTTGACAGTAATGGAAATCCGCATCCATGTCGTGCGTTCCTTGATTGCGGTTCACAACCACATTTAGTTTCCCGTTCCTTGGTAGAGTTTTTGAAACTTGATCAAGAACTAGCCCATGTTGAAGTGTTCGGAGCAACCGGTAAACGCTCAGTGTTGAACAGAAAGGTTAAACTGTCGTTCCGTTCGCGTTGTATGGATTATCAAGCAGGCATTGAATGTTTGGTCACCGATGTGGTGACTGGTCCGATTCCTTGTAGAAAAATGGATGTTCGTTCTTGGAATATTCCATCAGGCTTATCGCTTGCCGATCCTTCCTTCCATGTTCCCGGAAATGTTGATCTCTTGATCGGAATTAAACTTTTCTTCCATTTGATGCTGCCCGGACAATTGGTTTTGGGTGTTGAATTGCCTATTCTCAAGGAAACCCGTCTGGGATGGGTTGAAGCTGGTGGAACTGAGGCAACAGATCAGAATCAATATTGTTATGCAGCCACCCTACGTCCACTCACTGAAAGTATGGAAAGATTTTGGTCCATCGAGTCAATTGAGGATACGGATACCCCATCAAAGGAAGATGAGGAATGTGAGAAATTGTTTCGTTCCACCACCGTTAGAAATCCAGATGGTACCTATACTGTTAGGCTTCCTCTTAGAGAATCTGTGTGTGAGTTGCAAAATAACCGATCGTTGGCGTTGAAACGATTTTATATTTTGGAGCACCGATTTAGCAAAAATCCTGAATTAAGACAGGCCTATACAGACTTCATAAGCGAATACAAAACCCTATCACACTGCAAGAAGATTTCCGAATTACATGATGATAAACTTGCTTATTATATGCCCCACCATGCGGTCTTAAAACCATGCAGCTCCACCACTCGTTTGAGGGTGGTTTTCGATGCTTCGGCTCGAACAGTCGGCCCATCTCTCAATGATGTTTTAAGGCCTGGTCCAATCGTCCAGATTGACCTTTTTTCACTAATTTTGAGATTTCGTAGACATCGTTTTGCATTAACCGCCGATGTTTCCAAAATGTATAGGAGAATTGGTATAGCTCAAGATCAAACTCGTTTCCAAAGAATTTTTTGGAGAGATTTCCCTGATGATCCACTTCAGATTTTTGAATTGACAACTGTCACTTACGGGACGGCAAGTGCCCCATTTTTGGCCACACGAACTTTGTTGCAATTAGCACGTGATGAAGCTCACCAGTATCCAGCAGCGGCCAAGGTTGTAGAAGAAGATGTATATGTAGATGATGTAGTGACGGGAGCAGATACCATTGATGAGGCAATTCGTCTTCGTTTGGAGTTGACTGACTTGTTTAACTCTGGAGGCTTCCCTGTGCATAAATGGTGTGCAAGTGATCCAGAAATTCTCGAAACAGTTTCTGATGATGACAAGGAAAAGTTCTTGGAGTTTGAGGATTCAGATGTCAACAAGGTTATCAAAACCCTCGGACTGTTGTGGGATCCACACGAAGATATATTCCGTTTCCACTGTAAATTGAATTTACAGTTGTCACCTGTTCCTACCAAGCGGCTAGTGTTATCAGAGATTGCTCGAATATTTGATCCATTGGGGCTTATTGCTCCAGTGATCGTTCTGGCGAAAGAAGTGATGCAGTGTTTGTGGAAGGATGGTATTGGATGGGATGATTCACTGAAAGATGATGTTTTGCAGTCGTGGCTAACGTTGAGAGATTCGTTGAAGTACATGAATAGGATCAAAATTCCTCGCTTTGTTGGATTGGAAAATGTTAACTACGTTGAAATACATGGGTTTGCTGACGCTTCCACTCGAGCTTACGGAGCAGTTGTTTATATTAGAGTTGTATCTGATATTGACGTCAAGATTTCGATACTCTGCAGTAAATCGAGAATTGCTCCCTTAAAACCTTTGACTATTCCGAAATTGGAACTTTGTGCCGCCTTGTTGTTATCAAAATTAATTCCCAAGTGTATTTCATCGTTAGAGATCGGAATAAATCGTGTTTGTTTGTGGTCCGACAGTCGTATTGTTCTTGCTTGGTTAAAGAAACCTACGAATAACCTTGAAGTTTTTGTCCGCCACCGTGTGACTGAAATCAACTCTGCAACTGATGTTCATTCCTGGTATTATGTTCGTTCCGAGGATAACCCAGCCGATACTGTGTCTCGAGGGCAGTTACCCCAGTTCCTTGCAGTTAATCATTTGTGGTGGTATGGGCCGTCCTTTTTAAAAATACGACAATGTGAATTTGCTACTCCGGATCCACTCCCAGATTCCGAACTACCAGATTTTAATCCGTGTATGTCAATAGTTGCTGCTACTGTTATTCCAGAAGACGTCACATTTCTAGAAGCATTCGGCTCATTTCGGAAGTTGCAAAGTGGTTGGCTATATCTTGCGTTTTGCGAACAATTGCAGATCGAATCGAGCAGAACGCTTGTCTTCAATTTATTTGACTGTTCCAGAATTAAGAAAGTCGATGCTTGTTGTGATTGGTTTGGTTCAACGTCTGGAAATGTCTGACGAAATAAGCCTCATTTCATCTGGGAAGCCTAGTCGTCGTTTCGCAATGCTAGATCCATTTATTGTGGATGGCTTGATAAGAGTTGGTGGTAGGTTGGAGAACTCTCGTTTGCCGTATGCAGCTCGTCACCAAATTCTGCTACCGAATAAAAGCTTTGTTTCTGAACTTCTCATTCGTGATTTGCATTTAGAAAATCTCCATCTAGGACCTTCCGGATTAATGTCGCTTCTTCGTCAGAAATACTGGTTGATTAACGCCATGTCAACTATTAGGAAGGTTTTAAAAAAATGTGTGATATGTTTTCGCTCTAGTCCTCGTCTCATACAACCTATGATGGGTAGCTTGCCCGAAGCACGTGTTGTACCATCCACTCCATTCTCTCACACCGGAATTGATTTTGCTGGGCCTGTTTTTATAAAGGTTGGTCTTAGAAAATCCGTCAAGGGTAAGGCATATATTTGTATTTTCGTATGTCTTGCCACAAAAGCAATTCATTTGGAATTAGTTTCCGACTTGACGTCAGCAGCCTTTATTGCTGCACTGCAGCGCTTTGTCAGTCGTCGGGGTTTAGTGGAAGAGATACATTCCGACAATGGAACAAATTTCGCAGGTGCCAAATCTGATCTCCGTGAACTTTTTTTGATGTTCCATGATGATCGAGCTAAGGAAAAAATCAACGAGTTCTGCTGCGCCCGCGAAATCATTTGGAAGTTCATCCCTCCTCGGTCCCCTAATTTTGGAGGTTTGTGGGAAGCTGGTGTAAAGAGCACAAAAACCCATTTACGGAAAATCCTGTCTAATGCTTCTCTTAATTATGAAGACTTTTATACGGTTTTAACGCAGATAGAGGCAGTGCTTAATTCACGTCCATTGTTTGCTAATTCGCTAGATGTTCATGAACCATCGGCCATAACTCCTGGGCATTTTCTAATTGGCCGAGAATTGGTTGCTATTCCTGAACCTACTACTGGTGGAATCCCTGTGAATCGTTTAACACGTTGGAAATACGTGCAGTCACTTCGCGAACACTTTTGGAAACGTTGGTCATCCGAATATCTTAACACACTGCAAGCGCGTAGTAAATGGAAAAAGGGTTCTTGTAATGTTGTTCCGGGTCTCATCGTTCTTCTAAAGGAAGATAACCTACCACCCCAGTCATGGAAATTGGGCAAGATTCTGAAGGTGTATCCTGGCAAAGATTCAATAGTTAGAGTAGTAGATGTGCAAACATCTTCGGGGTTGTACCGTCGCCCAGTTTCTAAAGTCGCACCATTGCCTATTGCGGAAAATGATGAAACATTTGCATCTACAGATCAACATCTCACGCTGGGGGGTGGATGTTCGGTACCGAACGTTTAATGTTTGTTTTTTCCTATCCTTTGTGTATTTGCTATCCTTTGTGTTTTTCCTATCCCTATCAGTTCCCGTTGGAACATTGTATTCAGCCCCTCCCCTTTGCGACATTTCTGCGCAATGCCATTTCTGTTTCGTCACGAGGTTAAACCGATGCGTAGAAGAAAAATGCTATATAAACATCTCATTCTTATGTGTGGAGTATCAGTATTATTGTAACAACCGACCGAGAAATAACAATAAAAAGTTTAAATCATCGAACGTTCCAGTGTTATTATTGACCAGATCCATATCCACTGCCACTGGAGCACACGATCGCTGCTATTGAAACTTCGCTGTACAGTCCTTATATCCTGTTGCTGTCTGGAGAAATAGTGTTGTGTCCGTTCGTTCCGATCCACAGCTAGACCCCACCGGTGGTAATCTACTGTGGACACCGGTTCGAGTTCCATACCGGACAGCCTATTGCTTGCTCTAAGACGTTGGTTTGCTGTTTGACTTGCTCCACCTGGAATTCGTATTTGTTCAATGTGCACCGCACACTGATTGATCTGTAAAGATGTAACAAGCTGCATATTATTATCATATTCCTATTAGTACTGTTTAAATTATTTCATCATATTTTTCAAAAATTACAGGATTAACCCAGCATTAATTTCTAACACAGAGCGCTGAATGTATTTTGTTTAAAGGTTCTGACTTCAACTGTAATATGTCATTGCTCCCTAGAACCAGCAGAATGGAAATTTCGACTTGTAAGATATACAAGTTCGAAAACATTATACAGAACAGGCTAGCCCTTTTCCCAATTTAAACTTCATTCACTTTTTGTACTTATTTCCTTTAAATATTATATATATTATATTACATGCACCGCATTATATTTCATTGAATTTAATACTGGATCAGAGGGTGCATCAGGGCATCATTAAAGTTGCAATTGGACAATGGAGTGGACAGCCTACCGGAGTCTAGGAGGGGATGTGTCTATCATTCTTGATTGGTACATTCTACTTCAACAGTTGTAATGAATTTGACGCGCCTTTCTCAAACAAACCATCTAGTGGAAAGCTTAATTGAATTGCGTATTTTGTTATTCGTTTTATCGGATCATATTGTTGAAAGGAGATTCTCTTATTCCCGCAGGTTTCGCGTAAGCGTCTCTGCTTACGGGCCTGCCCAACCCTTTTTGGCCCTTCACACAGCAGTATGTTGAATTTAAAATGGTAACAAAACATGATCTTTTTATTAAGTGGAACCACATGCAGAGCAAGGCCCACGCTAGGATGGTGGCTTCTTACATACATACACACTCAATTTATCTCGGAAAAATGTCGAACAGCCGATCAACTCGGCAGTTACTTTTGCTGATAACCCTGTTAATTGTTTGTTTGTCAGCAGAGTATCGGTAAAATTTTATTTTGTTTGCTGAATCTCGGTATTTTATTTACTGAATCTCAGTTAATTGAAATGCCGATATGATCGGCTGTTGGATTCTCGGCGAAACAAACTAAGTATGTACATACATACACTTACAAACAAACATCCATTTTTATATATAGCGATTGATTTTTTATATGAAAAAATGTTTTTTTTTATTTTACAATTTTTCGACTTTTCCTTGAACTTTTCCCAATTTTTGTGTTTCTTTAAACCTTTGTCGGACAAAAAAGAACAAATCATCGGAAGACACTGTCAAGATTGGTTCAGCCGTTCTCGAAATTTAGCGTTACTAACAAACAAACATCCATTTTTATATATATATTTACTGATTTTTTTTATGAAAAAGTGCCTTATTTTTATTTTACAATTTTCCGACTTTTCCTCGATCATTTCCCAATTTTTGTTTTTCTCTGATTCTTTGTTGAACAAAAAAAAACAAATTATCCGAAGACACCGCCAAGGTTAGTTCAGCCGTTCTCGAGTTCAAGCGTTACTAACAAACAAACATCAATTTTTATATACATAGATTGATGATTTTTTTTATGGAAAAATGCCTTATTTTTATTTTTCAATTTTCCGACATTTCCTTGAACATTTCCCAATTTTTATTTTTCTCGGAAACGATTTTCGATAAAAAATAACAAATCATGCGAAGCATCAATCAGGATTAATTAAGCCGTTCGCGTGTTTTAGCGTTACTAACAAACAAACATCCGTATATATAAAGATTTGATTTTGTTTGATATTTTTATTTTCCAATATTCCGACTTTTCCCTAAACATTTCCCTATTTTTCTTATCCTCTGAACCTTCATGGACAAAAAAGAACAAATTATCCGAACACATCATCAAGATTAGTTAAGCTGTTCTCGAGTTTTAGAGTTACTAACAAACAAACATCAATTTTTATATATAGATGGGTTTTTTTTAATAGAAAAATGCATTATTTTTATTTTCCAATTTTCCGACTGTTTCTTGAACATTTCCAAATTTTTGTTTTTCTCTGAACTTTTGCTGAACAAAACGGAACAAATCATCCCATGACACCGTCAAGATCAGTTCAGCCATTTTCGAGTTTAAGCATTACTAACAAACAAACATCCATATATATATAGATTTGATTTTGTTTTATGAAAAAATGTATTTATTTTATTTTCCAATTTTCCAACTTTTCCCTGATTATTTCCCAATTTTTTTTATCCTTTGAACCTCTGTTGGACAAAAAAGAACAAATCATTCGAAGACCCCGTCAACATTGGTTCAGCCGTTCTCGAGTTTTAGCGTTACTAACAAACAAACATCCAATTTTATATAAATATATACAGATTGATTTTTTTTATGGCAAAATGTTTAATTTTCATTTACCAATTTTCCGACTATTCCTTGATCATTTCCTCATTTTTCTTATCCTCTGAACCTTTGTTGAACAAAAAAGAATAAATCATTCGTAGACACCGTCTTGACTGGTTCAGCCGTTCTCGAGTTTTAGCGTTATGTACTAACAAAGAAACATCAATTTTTATATATATGGATTGATTAATTTATGTAAAATGCCTATTTTTATAATAAAATTTTCTGATTTTCCCTTATTATTTCCCAGTTTTTGTTTTTCTTTGAACCTTTGTTGGACAAAAAAGCATAAATTATACACAGACACCGTCAGGATAAGTTCAGCCGTTTTAGTGTTACTGACTAACAAACATCCATTTTTATACATAGAGATTTGATTGTTTTCATGGAAAAATGCCTTTGTTTTTCCAAAAAAGAACAAATAATCCGAAGACACCGTCAAAATTAGTTCAGCCGTTCTCGAGTGTTAGCGTTACTAACAAACATCCATTTTTATACATAGAGATTTGATCTTTTTTATGGATAAAAGCCTTTATTTGTTTTCCAATTTTCCGACTTTTCCTTGAACATTTCCCAATTCTGCTTATCCTCTGAACCTTTGTTGGACAAAAAGGAACAAATCATCCGGAAACACCGTCAAAATAAGTTCAATCTAGAAGGTATGAAATATATTGATGATTGCGTTCCGTTTCGTCATAAGAAACGTTTTGAAAAAAAAATCAGCATGTAAATTACTTTTCTCATATTGTGTGCTGCCAGTACTTTTATCTAAATGCATTGTTGATGGGATATTTGTAGATTATTGTTTCTTTTTAGCCAATCTAGAAAATTATATATGATCTGGCTTGCTATTAGTTTCCACTTGTGCGTTGTGCTCTGTTTATGCATATTTCATTTTTAAGTTTACTTGATCGCATTTTGCAAGATATGTTGGATGATTTTCGTTAGTTCTATTCCTTTTGAATGCTTTATGAGCTCGTTTTAGGATTTTTAGATTAATAACACTAGTCGGCAGCGTTTCACTCCCTTCAAGTTGTGGTATATGTTGAATTTTATAGATTTCGCCACGCTGAATTCAAATGTTGGCTCAGAAATGCTGTAAGACGTCCAGTTTTTTAGAAAAATGTGATTAAAATTCACATAAACACGTATTTCCGTAGTAATATGATCTACCTCATCAACAACTAGAATATTGGCTCTGCCCTTTGCAAGTTGGACTTGGATTTTATGGAATGGACCTCATTGAATCCATTCGTGAACACAGATTTTTCGGAACAAGTAAGATTGATGAAATAAATCGGGTTTTCATTCACAAAATTACGATTTTTCATAAAAATCAAGATTTTCTATTTTGAAAACATGAATTTCAGCTCCGCCCTATGAATGGTGGGCTTGGATTTTATGGAATGGACCTCCCTGAATCCATACGTGAACACAGATTTTTCATAACACGTAAGATTGATGAAATAAACCGGATTTTCATTCACAAAATTACGAATTTTCATGAAAATCAAGATTTCCTCTTTTGAAAACATGAATTTTCGCTCCGCCCTTTAAATGTTGGGTTTGGATTTTATGAAATAAACCTCCCTGAATCCAAGCGTTATCACAGATTTTTCGTAACACGTAAGATTAATGAAATATACCGGGATTTCATTCACAAAATTACGAATTTTCATAAAAATCAAGATTTTCTATTTTAAAAACATGAATTTCAGCTCCGCCTTTTGAATGTTGGGTTTGGATTTTATGAAATAAACCTCCCTGAATCCATTCGTTATCACAGATTTTTGGTAACACGTAAGATCAATGAAATAAACCGGGATTTCATTCACAAAATTACGAATTTTCATAAAAATCAAGATTTTCTATTTTGAAAACATGAATTTTCGCTCCGCCCTTTGAATGCTGGGCTTGGATTTTATGAAATGGACCTCCCTGAATCCATTCGTGAACACAGATTTTTCGTTACACGTAAGATTGATGAAATAAACCGGGTTTTCATTTACAAAATTACGAATTTTCATGAAAATCAAGATTTCCTATTTTGAAAACATTAATTTTCGTTCCGCACTTTGAATTTTGGGTTTGGATTTTATGACATGAACCTCTCTGAATCCATTTGTGTTGAAAAAAATGAGTTTTTATACACAAAATTGCGAATTTTCATGAAAATCAAGATTTCCTATCAGTCAGTCAGTCAGTCAGTCAGTCAGTCAGGCAGGCAGTCAGTCAGGCAGTCAGTCAGTCAGTCAGTCAGTCAGTCAATCATTTAGTTGAAATTTTCTCTATATTTTTCAACTTAAATTCACTTTGTTTTCTTTTTCCTTTAATAGTTCTCCAAAAGTGTTTGCCTCTGTAGCATCCAGCAGTAGTCCGCTAGCATCGCTGGGCTCCATTTGCCAGCAAGGTTCTTTTCAGTCTGTGCGATATCTTGATGAAATCGTTCTCCATGTTCATCTGAGACGGCTCATATATTCTATGGGAAACCTTTTGGAACGCATTCCATGCTCGTAACTCTGTCGCGTTAATAGTTTGCTGAAAATTGTCGTCTTTAAGGAGTTTCCTAATTTAAGGGCCAACAAATACTCCTTCTTTCACCTTGGCTTCGCTCAATCTTGGAAACTTTTTCCTCAAAAAACAATATGGTTCTCCTCGAATATCCAGCTTTTTGTCAAAATTTTTGATCAACCCAAGCTTAATATGTAGCGGAGGTAGTAAAATTTTGTCCCTGTGGACAAGAGGCAGATTTGACACATTTTTCTTCCTAGGTACCATCTCGGTACGTGCTGGCCAAGGCTGCTGGTGGTAATGTTTATCCCTCGCACGACTGTCCCATTCGCAGAGGAAACAACAATGCTTTGTGTAGGCTCCTTGAAGCCCAGTGAGCAATGCCACTACCTTAAGGTCTGCACAGAGATTCCACTGGTGTTCCAAATGTTTGATCTTTTCCAAAAGTGTTTTTATGTTCTCATAAGTTGCCTTCATGTGAGCTGCAAATGCAACTGGCACTGAAGAATACTTATTTCCATTGTGCAGCAACACTGCCTTTAAGCTTTTGCTTGAAGCGTCGATGAAGAGCCTCCAGTCAGTTGCGTGATACTCTAACTGTAGCTCTTCTATTAAACCTTCGATGTTGTTGCAAAAGACACTGCTTTAGCCTTAAAGCTAGCAGCTGCGCGTTGGTCTTGGGTAGCTTAAAATCTCGAATCAAATCGTTCAGCTCCTCTTGGGTTATAACATGCGGTTCCTCAGACTCCGAAGGTAAAAAATCTGGATCATCCTGAAAGCTTTTCTCAGATTCGCCTGGTTCCGAATCCAACTCATCAGCACGTCCAGCAATATTTGGAGAGATTGGAACTGGCATTGCTTCGGAGTGCAATGTTGGCCTTGATGGGTATTCGATTTTATGCTTCAAAGCTTTGGAAAATCCATGAATTTTTGTCAAACAAAAGTAACAATCGCTCATGTGATTGGTTGGATTGGTCCACACCATAAGTTTGGCAAAAGGTAAGCCTTTGTGCGTACCTTTCATCCAACCAAGCAATATTTGGTAGCATGAGCAACAGGAGTATGTTGGAACCCATGGAAACTCACGATTTGGAAGCTCCTTCTCAAAATACAGCTGATATGCTGTCTCCAACAAAGATGTAAACCCTTTTCTCTGTTCCTTCAATATCACGTCTCCACAAATGCAACAAAATTTGGCGGATCGTTCAGACAAATTCGCGACATTTTTACAAAAATAAAAAACGCGTCCGTAACACTCAAATAGCTAGCTTTGCATGAATTAAAAATGATTGTGCAAGGCTGAAGAGGGTCAACATGAGCATTAATTGACGCCAAAGCAAGACAGCAATAATGACACAAATTTTGTGCCGCAAATACGCCAATAGACCTTTTCGACATATAATCGTCTTTCTTTGTCTAACATGCGGGGATTAATGCACGGTTTGGTTTCCCACAACTTCGTTGACTTCTCACTCGCACTGCTTCGATTCAAATCTTGCAGTAGTGTGCGCCAATTTAACCTTAAAAAAGCACTATAAAATGCTGCATTAAGCTACGTGCTTCAGGATTCTTGTTTTCTTTTTTAACATATCTTTTCCTTATTCTCTCGAGCAAAAGTGACTAACACAGAGTCTTTTGTCTCTGTCTATTCTTTTGTTTTTTGAGTGTTTGCGTGTTTTAATGCTGTCTTGCTCACTCCTATCCTAACTTAAAAATACGGCACTGCTGAATAGAGTATTTAATGAGGTGTTCCTGAAGGGCTCTGTGCAGCTGACTTTTGAATTAATGAATGAACTTTGAAGGTCTTCAGTTCCCAAACTGCTGTAAGAAGCAACATCAATATACTCAATATACTCAATATAATCAAAGAGGCACAGCTAAAGGGATCGTTCATAAATTAGGTTATGCTTTAAGAGGGAGGTGGGGGGGGGGGGGTTAAAAAGTGACGATGCATACAAAATTTTTCAAAAATCCTTACAAAAAATGTGATAAAGAAAGGAGGGGGTTAAAAATTTGTATTTTTTTTAATTTATTTACTACGTCTTCAGTTATGCTGCACAGACTGAACCTATCTTAAATCTAAGTCATTTGCCTAATACTAGTTTTAAAACGGTCTCTACTTATACTAAAATCGAACGTTTCAGCACCATTCAACAAATTAAAACACTTTTCAAGCGGGTGATTTTGTCCGAACACCATCCGGTGTCTAGCAGTCCAAAATAACGATCGTTGTCGAAACCGACGCGCAGGAACGAAGAAGTTTACCTGCTGCAAAAGGTCTGGACAGTCAATTCGGTTGCTTAGTAAATCGAACGCGAACATTTTCTGTTCGTTGAAGCTCAGCTTGCAGTCCACTACTACTCCCAAGTCTTTAATTGAAGATACACGGTCCAATTTGATGCCGTTTACTCCGTAATCGTATATCAGTTGCCTATGAGACTTACTAAAACTTATCACCTTACATTTCATCGCGTTCATCTCCATTTCATTTCCATCTCCACACCAACTTGCTATGGTGTCAATATTTTGCTGTAAAGCTGCACAATCAACTAGTGAGCTGATCCTCCGGTAAATTTTAAGATCGTCGGCATACATAAGGTGATGCGAATTCAGACGGTGGCTCAAGTCGTTGACGAACAGAATAAAGATCAAGGGACCGAGGTGGCTACCTTGAGGAACGCCGGAAGGTGTTGCAAAACAGCTTGACTTAATGGAGCTAAGCTTCACGTAGGCGGATCTGTCTAGTAAGTATGACCGTAACCACATGATGAGCCAATTAGGAAATCCTAGTTTTTCGAGCTTTTTCAATAACAATTCGTGAGGTACTTTATCAAACGCCTTGGAAAAGTCTACGTAAATACTGTCAACTTGGCAGCGCTTTTCCAAACTGGAGTTTAGTGCGCTAACTTATGCCATTAAGTTTGTAGCAGTAGAGCGATTTTTCACGAAGCCATGCTGATATTGCGAGATGATGGGTTTAGCAGCCGAATACATTCTCTCGTGAATCAACAGTTCAAGCGTCTTGGCTAAGCAGCAAAGAATCGAAATGGGTCGGTAATTCTTAACATCATCGATGTTTCCAGCTTTGTGGATGGGGAGACCGCAGACAACTTCCATACATCCGGAAAAGTAGTCTCCGATAGCGACAGGTTGAATAGCAAAAACACAGGGGGTGCAAGTAGCTCAGCACATCGACGAATAAAAACGGGAGGTAGCCTATCTGACCCAGGACCTTTCGAAGGGTCAACAGTTCTCAGTGCACTACTGACATCTGCTACGGTGAAGGTTGGACACGGAAATTGTATATCGTATGATGGCATGTGGTTCAAGACCTCCGGAGAACTCGGCGGAGAGTCAGCATCGAAGACCGATTTGAAGAAATCGGCGAAAAGTTGGACTGAACCTGCGACGTCTCGACTGGTTGAGCCACGCGATTAATGGACGGGTCTTGATTTTCATGAAAACTCGTAATTTTGTGAATGTAAACCCGGTTTTTACATCAACCTTACGTGTCACGAAAAATCCGTGTTCACGAATGAATTCAGGGAGGTCCATTTCATAAAATCGAAGCCCAACATTCAAAGGGCGGAGCTGAAATTCATGTTTTCAAAATAGAAAATTTTGATTTTCATAAAAATTCGTAATTTTGTGAATGAAATCCCGGTTTATTTCATTAATCTTACGTGTTACGAAAAATCTGTGATAACGAATGGATTCAGGGAAGTTTATTTCATAAAATCCAAGCCCAACATTCAAAGGGCGGAGCGAAAATTCATGTTTTCAAAATAGGAAATCCTGATTTTCATGAAAATTCGTAATTTTGTGAATGAAAACCCGGTTTATTTCATCAATCTTACGTGTTGCGAAAAATCTGTGTTCACGAATGGATTCAGGGAGGTCCATTTCATAAATTCCAAGTCCAACTTGCAAAGGGCAGAGCCAAAATTCTGGTTGTTGCTTAGGTAGATAATATTACTACGGAAGTAAGTGTTTTTGTGAGTTTAAATCACATTTTTCTCAAAAGGTGGACGTGTTCTAGCATTTCTAAGCCTATATTTGGATTCAGCATAGCAAAATCTATAAAATCCAACCAGAAATGCCGACGGGAGCGAAAAAAGTTCCGATTTTGCCGACTAGTGTAATCGGTCTGTTGTACCAAGCTGGTACTTTGGGATTAATTTTATTTCTTTGCTTCTTGGGCACTATATATATTCTAAAATATCATATATAGCTCTATATAATGCATCCACAGCTTTATGCAGGTCATCATTACGTAATAAACTTTGACATTTGATGAAATTTAATTTTTGTTCAATTTTTCCGTAGTTTGCTTTACTTAAATCGAAGGATCATTCCGAAAAACTATTATCTAACTTTGTGAATTTACCATGCACGAATAAAGAGTATTCAATAGCAGTGTGAAACACTTCAAATTGAGTCCTAGAGGGTTTGATCTGTTTGTGAAATAACTGTAACTAGAAATTGGAAGAAAAATTAGTATGATCCATTTAATTTCAACTACCTTTGCTTATCTTGACAGATACGCGTATTTCGTCTACAATGTGCAGACTTCTTCAGTGTCTCGTACTAATAACTCGACTGAAAGAAAGCCTTCGCCACCTGCTGTATACATACTATTTTCTAAATTCAAAACGTTTACCTATCATTATTTTGTTTATACCTATCTTATTATTATTTTGCTCATACCTAGTCATACCGAGTCAAACACAAATGTACTTAATATGCACCTCGCTTTTTTTTCTTTTTTTTTTCTATACCCAACCTTATTATTGTGTAGCAGCGGGTGCTCCGCTTCGTCGGCATTGATGTCGTTTGGGTAGTAAGTTGAAGAGCCATGTGTAACCGTTGTCTTGGTCTTTACTGTTTAGTAGATTTGTGTTCTGTTGTTTTTTTATTTTTTATTTCCAGGGTGTAGATTTAGTCCGTAATACTGTGATGTCATTCGTCGTTATGTGGTGATTTTCCGTGAAGATGTGTTCTGTGACTGTCGATTTGAAGTTATGTGAAATTCCTTTCTCGTTCTGTTTGACAGCCTTAGTCACCTCCGCTAGATGCTTCTTAAACCTTGTTGCTAAGTGTTGTAACTGCGTAATAGACGATCGGACGCGGAGCAAAAATAAAAGCGTACGGACACGTTTCGAACTCGTTTATTAATCACATCGACTCATTTCAATTCAATACAAGGCGCAAGGTAATTCGATAAGTAGGTTATTCAATTCAATGACAAGGATCAAAGTGATCCGATAATCAGGTAGTTTAATACACTGATGGAAATCATAACAACTCCAACCCTCGTAAATAGGAAGTTATACAATTCAAGTTAAAGATTCAATCTTTGAGGGGGCTTTACTACTCTACTTGAACGTCTCAATGGTTGATTAGATTCTTCGTGCGGTTGCACAAAGCCCTCGGGTGCCACAACTTGTGGATGTTGCCCACCGTTCGCCACGGGTTGAAAAGGTGGGGGTGCTTGCGACACAGTAGAAGATGTTGCGGCCGCCAGCTGCTCGCCAGTAGGTTCAGCCTCGGGTTCAGCAGTGCGCCCACTGTCGTGACTAGCAGTAGCCACCGCCGATGCAGCTGGTTCGTAAACCTGGTAGTTACCTGGTAGACGGCTTCTGGTAGATGAAGTAAGGCTTTATCCTACGCCGGCAATGTGATCCACATGTCTTTCCCACAGGCTTTCGTCATCAAGACGAACGGAGTAACGCATTGTTCCAAGTTTCGAGACCACTCGTCCAAATTGCCATTTGTTTGCCGACAGGAAATCTCGAACTCGAACTCTATCACCATCGATAAACTGCATTTGGTTGTTTTCTCTCCGGAGTCGTAGGCAGCATGAGATCTAGACGGGATTTGATCTGTCGTCCGTACATCATCATAGAGGGCGACCGTCCCGTTGTTGGATGGATCATCTTCCGGTAGGTCATAAGGATGTTGGCAAGTTCGATGTCCAGCTTTGACTTAGGGCAATGCAGAGCTTTGAGCTTTTGTTTAAACGTCTGCACGTACCTCTCCGCCTGACCGTTAGTCGCAGGGTGGTACGGAGCACCCATTTTATGTATTACTCCATTTTGCTTTAAAAATTGCTGGAACGATTCGGCCGTAAACTGCGTTCCATGGTCACTCACGAACACCGCAGGAATTCCAAATCGGCTGAAGATTTCACGACACATTTTCTCCGTACATTCGGCTGTGATCGATTTGCACACAAGAATCTCCGGCCATTTGGTATAAGCGTCGACCACGATGAAGAAATACGAATCAAGGAAAGGTCCAGCAAAATCCGCGTGAACTCTCTGGAACGGTTCGGTTGCAGGTTCCCACGGATGTGGTAGCACTTTTACCGGCTCAGGCTTAACCGACTGACAATCTGCGCAGTTAGAAATCAAATTCTCGATGTCGCGGTCGATTCCCGACCACCAGCAGAATCCTCTTGCTAGCGATTTGGTGCGTGTGATTCCGAAGTGTGTTGAGTGAAGTTCATCCAGTACTCGTCCTCGCAGTGGAGCCGGAACGTAGACACATATTCCGCGCAGCAAACATCCATTTTGCATCGTGAACTCCGATTGATCCACTCCAAAACGATCGTTTCCTCCAACTGCTTGTCCGTGCTTCAATCCCTGCATCAGCTTCTGAATGGATTTGTCCTCGGCTGTAGCTTACGATAGATCTTCTGCCATCACGGGAAGGGTATTGATTTGATGCATCTCTACCACATCTGACTCTTCAACAACGTTTCCTGGATCGGATTGCTTCAGTGGACATCTTGACATCGCATCAGCATTGGCATGGTCAACGGACTTCCGGAATCGCACTTCGTAGTCGAAGGATTGTAGGAAAGTAGCGTAATGCTGCATTCTCAAAGCAGACATTACCGGCAGACCTTTATGTTCATTGAAGATTTTTGTAACCGCATGGTTGTCCGTTACCAGGATGAATCTTCGGCCGTACAAGTATTGAAAAAACTTCTTGACACCGAAGATTATGGCGTAGGCTTCTTTGTCTACTTGCATATATTTCTGTTGCGTGCGATTGAGTGTTTGGGAAGCGAACTGTATCGGACGCTCAGAGCCATCCGGGTAGACATGGCTCAATACGGCTCCAACACCGTAAGGGTTAGCATCCGTAGCTAGAAGTAGAGGCAACTCCGGTGAATAATGCACCAAACACTTTTCCGACTGCATTTGCTGTTTGACCGCATTGAAAGAATGCTCACATTCTCTTGTCCACTCGAAGTCAACTGCATTCTTCAGTAAGTTGTTCAAAGGATAAAGCATGGTACTCAAATTGTCGAAAACACGGCCGTAGTAGTTGATGAATCCTACAAACGACCGTACTTCATCCTTATTCCGTGGGTGTGGCATGTCTTGGATAGCATCCATCTTCTTTTGTACCTTGTGAATACCTTCGCGATCAATAAGGTACCCGCAGTATTCGATACGATCGGCAAAGAACTTGCACTTCTTTTTATTCACTCGAATGTTGTGGTGATCCAATCTTCGCAGAACTTCTTCAAGTCGACTCAGGTGAATTGCATCAGTTGGTTCCGTAATCTTAATGTCATCCAAGAACACACTTACCCCTTCTATGCCTTGAGAGATGATCTCGATCTGCCGTTGCCATATAGCAGGAGCGGACGAAATTTCGTACATGAGACGATTCGGACGGTACAGCCCACGATGCGTGTTCAAGGTGAGTATTTCTCGATCTTCTGGGGAGACTTCCAACTGTAAGTACGCCTGCACAAAATCGATTTTGGTAAACTTTTACCCTCCAGCGAGAGACGCAAACAGTTCATCTACCGACGGAAGTGGATGTCGATCAATCTTCAGATTGGGATTCACTGTTTGTTTGTAATCCCCACAGATCCTGACCCGGTTGTCTGATTTTTTGACGGGGACAATGGGTGTAGCCCAGTTGCTCGTATCGACTTTCGTTAGAACGCCCTCAGAAACTAATTTATCCAGTTCGTCCTCAACCGCCTGTTTCAAATTGAAGGGAACCTTCCGAGCCTTCAGGAATACCGGAGTCACATTTGATTTCAAGGTTAGCCCTGCCTGCACGGAGGAAATCCTGCCAATAAAATCTTCAAACATTTTCCCGTACGTCTCGAAGAGTTTATTCAACACAGCAGCAGCAGAAGGTGGACTCATCAAGTTGACTGTAGCCGAGTTTCGCAGCAAAGCATTCCAATCCACCGTTAGAACCTTCAACCATTCACGACCCAACAGAGGATGCTTCCCATAATCGACGACGTACAGTGGCAGTCGCGCTTCCCTTCCGTTGTATTCCACACACACATCCATAACACCCTTGACACGGATATCGCTATTGCAGTAACTGACTAGATTCAGATCACTTTTTTCCAAATCCAGCCCTCGAAAGTATTTGTTGTAGCACTGAAAACTGATGATGCTGACTGGGCTTCCCGTATCGACCTCGAAGCGAACACCGACACCGCAAACCTTCACCATCAGCCACAACTTTTCTTCCAACGAACGTGATTCCACCGTACAAATCTCTCCCACCAACATCGTAATCAGCAGCAGCAGAACTTGTTCCTGTGTCGTCGTATAGTTCGATGTAGTTGGTTCTCGCAGCACTCGATTTCGCACCCTGCCGGCTAGATTCGCCCTTACCTGCAGCAGCTTTTTTCATGCATACTCGTTCAAGGTGCCCTTTAACTTTGCAATAAGAACACACAGTATTCTTATGCCGACATTTCTTTGCTAGGTGTGATTTATCGCCGCAGCGATAGCAATGTAGGTCACCAGCGGACTTGCCAGCTGACTGACTTGAATATCCCACTTTCTTAGGCGTAGGCTTACCTGGTGGGTGATGTAGGGCGTGTACTTCCTGCCTAGCAAAAGCTCCTTCTATTTCGGCACCTCCTTTGAGCGACAACTCCATGCTAACCGCGATGTCTCTTGCATCCTTTAGCGTCAATTCTCGTCGTTCTAGTAGACGACCCCGTATGTCATTTCGTTTCATCCCAAACACAAGTTGATTCCTCAAAGCGATCTCCAGGTATTTTCCAAAGTTGCATGTCACAGCAATCCTTCGTAGTGCAACGATATACTCATCGATTGTCTCGTCCGGGGAACTAGCGTTCTTGTCCCCCTGCCGACGGCATTTGAACCTAAAGTTCTCGCTGACTTCGAGGGGTTGCGGATTGAAGTAACCCTCGAGTACATCGACGATCGCTTGGTATGTCATCATGCGCAGATTTTCTGGAGCCACTTTATCACTGGCAACTTCGTACGTGTCCGGTCTCATCAAGTGCAACAAGAAATTGCGACGCATATCATCAGTGATGATCCTGTAGATTGTAAACGCCGTCTCCAATCGCTCCACCCATCTGCTCCATCGAATTCTCTTCCGATCGAAAGCCTCGAAATGGAAATTCGGTGGCGGAGCACCTTGTTCCGCCCGCGGTACTGGTTCTGAATCCGGCATCCTCGTCGGCAAACTGTTGTAACTGCGTAATAGACGATCGGACGAGGAGCAACAGTAAAAGCGTACGGACACGTTTCGAACTCGTTTATTAATCACACCGACTCATTTCAATTCAATACAAGGCGCAAGGTAATTCGATAAGTAGGTTATTCAATTCAATGACAAGGATCAAAGTGATCCGATAATCAGGTAGTTTAATACACTGATGGAAATCATAAAACCAAGGTTCTCTTTTTTTGACCTACATATATTTTGCTGCAGTGTTTACACTTGATTCTGTGTACCCCTGCTCTGCCTAATGTGTCTACTGAATCTTTGGTGGAGCCTAACATCGATGCTTATTGATCTACTAGAGAAAACTAAGTCTAAACCAAATTCCCTAAGTCGTGGTTTTAGCTTTTGTGTAATGTCTTTATCGAAGGGAACGGATACACGTTTCAGGGGTTTAGGTGAGTCGGAGAGGGTTGTTTGTGATTTCCTATGAAGATGTTTTTCCTTATTGTTGATGACCGCTTGAATTGTCCTCTTTTCGTACCCATTGAGTCTGGCAGTTTCGAAGATATATGCTAATTCTTTGGCCTTTCCAGTTTTATTGAGAGGAAGGGTCAACATCCGCTGGATCATGCGGTTGAAAGTGGCCATTTTGTGCTGAAAAGAGTGTAAGGAATGACTCTTTTGGTGTTTGTGCGTTTTCTGAAGATTTAGAACTCTAAAGGCGATGGTGACAATGATTCTCTCACTACTAGAAGGTCGAGGAATGCAAGTTTACCATCCTTTTCTATTTCATGAGTGAACTTAATGTCTTTGTGGAGATTGTTTATTTCTTGGAGAATGAAGGAGAGATCGTCTTGTTTCACTACGGCGAAGATATCGTCGACATATCTCCACCAACGAGTTAGGAGTAATCCTTTCGCTTGTAGGATTTTTTCCAAATTCGCCACAGAGGAATGGGGATAGAGGATTTCCCATAGGGGCTCCTTTTGATTGTTTATAGAATGAACCTCTGAAAGTGAAGTAGTTTTCTTCCATGCAAAGTCGAGTCAGCTTAAGGTACATCCACACCTTTGGCTTCCATGTTGTGTTATCCTCTTGTTTCAAAAACCAATCTTCTAGAAGGTTAAATGAGTCCTTAATCGGTATGCTAGGGAAAAGGGCCGTGACGTCGAAAGATACCATTACTTCATTATCATTTATATGACCTGATGACTGCAGCTGTTGTACAAATTCCTGGGAGTTGCGAACTGAACTTGTTGGGAATTGCTCGGAGAATCCTTGAAATTCTTTTACTAGCCATTTTGGTAGCTTATGGGCTGGAGATCCTACAGATGAAACAATCTCCCTCATTTCGTTACCAGGTTTGTGGACTTTTGGGAGGCCTTTAATTCTGAGGAGGACGGTGTTTGGTTCGCGAAGACGGACTGCTGCATCCGCACCAAGGAACAGGTCACACTTACACCCACCATCACCACGACACCGGTGGTCCACTCCATTGAGGGACTGGTTGTCAACCGATCGACGACCGCATTCACGGGAAAACAACTGAATCTTCTCAACAAAGGATTGGAATACTCGGTTAAAACCAAGCCCGACGTGGAACAGATCATCATCGACGTGGAGACAGCAATTACAAACACTCTTCTGACATCTTTACTAAACACAGCCAGGATTATCCCTTAGAACATTATTAAGGACGGACAGAAACAAAAACACAACAACGAGATGGAAATTCGCATCGTTAACGAGCTGAAGTCAAAGTTTGTTTTCTACCTAAAATCAGACAAAGGCAACAGAGTCGTCATCATGGATAAGGAGGATTACGACAAACAGATGGCTTCTAAGATAAATAATGGTCCTGATAGGCCAGAGTTCACCAAAACCGGGAAATCATCTGGTTTTTAAGAAACGTTGTCATCTACTTCCTCTATAGAGTTCGTCAATTTCTTAGAAAAGACATGTGTCTACATGTGCACATCTCGCATGCTGGAGTAGAGTTGTCCAAGGTCAAATAATGTGAGATGGTGCTGAATGGTTCATTCTCCGGGTAAGTTTTAAGGTTTGTCCTCTTTCAAAACGAATCGTCAGCCGGTAATTAGTGGCAGGTCTGGAGAATTGATTTTTCGTTGCTGCAAGACTCGTGATCCGGTGGAAGAAAATTCGTATTGTAGTTAATCATGCCAGATTTTTCGTTTGTATAGCGTTACGATTTCCAAAAACTGTGATTGGAATTCAAATTGAAATCGCTTCTGGTGTTGGAATTATTTAGTCTTCTCCGTTTTCTACCTTTGTCTGCTTGTTTTGTTGAGCTAAACATCGCAGCTTACGCTCATCATACTCAGTCCAGTTGGCTACACACTCCTTCCTAGTGCCCAGAAGTGATTTATTTTTTATGATTGGACAGTGCGTACCATTGGTACTTCGCGTACCTGCAGGTATACAAAAGATCCTACTGCGATCGTTTGCCTCTTGTCGTCACTCCTATCCCTACCTCCCCATGGTGCTGACTGGGGTATGAGTGACCATAGGAAAGATCGGGTAACCAACCCCGGTGGGACCTTGGTTATATGCTGACAGGGAAGGGGAGGCTGCCCTCTTCAAAGGGTGCAGTCTATCTGAGCATCTGTTCTCCCTGTTAGGGGCGGCTCAAAACAGCGACTTCCAAACTGGGGCATGAGTCAGCTGACAAAGGTTAATGTGCGACTCTCTGTGTTGACATTAAATTTGCTGACATTGACTTTATTTAATCGCATGTCGATCGAGACCCACTAATGGATTTGAATTCATACTGCAACTGGCAGCTGTATCAAGTAACAGCTGAGTGATTTGGTTTATTTCGCTACTCATGTTGCGCAGGTCAGGTAAACATATTGTCTTTTGATGCTTTCATCGCAGTATCAAATACCGAGATAATGTGTTTTTTTTATAGCCACGACACTGCCAGCAAGACTGCTGTTTTTATTGATTGACGACAGTTCATCTTTAATACTGTTAAGCAAAATTCCCATGCCTTCCATCGTATGTTGCACGATGCTTGGCTTATCCAATTGGAGTACGAGTTTATGCATTACCTCCGTATAGGCATGCATTTGCATTTAGAGGATTTTTTGCTGATCGGTCAATTGAGCTTGCTTCATCACCATCACCATCATCAAGCGCTTTGGATTTTCAGGTTCTGCATACAGATGGTTCGAAAGCTATTTGTCTGACAGAACTCAATGGATGGCTTTTAATGATTCTGTTTCGAGCCCTGTGGAGAACAGCCTTGCCGTACCACAAGGGAGAGTATTAGGGCCCATTTTATTCATTATATGGTTGGTAAATGACTGGACAGTGCGTACCATTGGTACTTCGCGTACCTGCAGGTATACAAAAGATCCTACTGCGATCGTTTGCCTCTTGTCGTCACTCCTATCCCTACCTCCCCATGGTGCTGACTGGGGTATGAGTGACCATAGGAAAGATCGGGTAACCAACCCCGATGGGACCTTGGTCATATGCTGACAGGGAAGGGGAGGCTGCCCTCTTCAAAGGGTGCAGTCTATCTGAGCATCTGTTCTCCCTGTTAGGGGCGGCTCAAAACAGCGTCTGTTCTCCTTGTTAGGAGCGGCTGATCATCGTCCTTGTGCCAGCGTGGGACTCTAAACAGTGCTGTGCACGATGGTCCCCCGGCGAGACAGGGGGTTGGGGAAGGCCCAACAAGCCGCTCTTAAGAAATCAATGCAACTTATAATACAGAAATTAATACGGACCGGAACAATCGGCAAATACCTAGCGACGAATTAAGGACTACGATTGGAAACTCGGAACATGGAACTGCAAATCGCTCTGCTTTCCTGGCTGCGATAGGATAATCTATGACGAACTTCAACCACGTAACTTCGAAGTCGTAGCACTGTAGGAGATTTGCTGGACAGGACAGAAGGTATGGAAAAGCGGGCATCGAGCGGTTACTTTTTACCAGAGCTGTGGTACCACAAACGAGCTGGGCACCGGCTTTGTAGTGCTGGGCAAAAGGCGTCAACGCGTGATTGGATGGCTTCCAATCAACGCTAGAATGTGCAAGCTAAGGATCAAGGGTCGATTCTCCAACTACAGCGTCATAAACGTACACTGTCCACACGACGGGAGACCCGATGACGAATAAAAAGCGTTCTACGTGCAGCTAGATTAAGTGTATGATGGCTGCCCGCAGCGGGACTTAAAAATCGTCATTGGTGACATGAACGCTCAGGTAGGACGGGAGGCAATGTATAGACCAGTAATAGGGCCTAACAGCCTACATACCGTATCGAACGATAACGGCCAACGATGCGTATACTTTGCGGCCTGCCGTGGTTTAGAATTTCGAAGTATTTTCTTCCACCGTAAAGACATACAAAAAGCCACTTGGAGATCACCTAACCAGCGAACAAAGAATCAAATTGACCATGTTCTACTCGACGGGAAATTCTTCTCCGATATCATCAACGTTCGCACCTACCGCAGTGCGAATATAGACTCGGACCACTACCTAGTTGCAGTATGTATGCGCTCAAAACGCTCGACGGTGTACAACAAGCGTCGAATTCGGACGCCACGACCTAACATTGAGCAACTACGGGAAACCGGAGTTGCCCAGGAATACACGCAAAAGCTAGAAGCAGCCCTACCAACGGAAGAGCAGCTTGGCGCTGCTACTCTTGAGGATGGCTGGAGAAATATTCGAACCGCCATTGGTAGCACTGCATTAGTGACACTTGGTAGTTCTGCACCGAATCGAAGAAATAAACCAGTCATTTGGCGGATGCAAGCAGTTAGTAGAGGAGAAGAATGCAGCACGGGCGAGAATGCTGCAACACCGTACGAGAGCGAATGTGGAACGGTATAGACAGACACGGAACAAACAAATTCTATTCTTCGAAGGTTAAAGCGCCAGAAGGAAGATCAAAACCGCGAAGAAATGGAAGCGCTGTACCGTGCTAACGACTCACTCAAATTCTATGAGAAGTTGAACAGCTCGCGCAAAGGCTACGTACCACAAGCTGATACGTGCAGAGACCTGGATGGCAACCTTCTCACAGGAGACTGTAAGGTGATTGAGAGGTGGAAGCAGTACTTCGACGAGCACCTGAACGGTAATGTTACAGCGAACGAAAGTACCGGAGGATTAGATGGAGGGAAAAGTATGTCCCATCTATAAATAGGGCGACAAGCTAGATTGCTGCACTTATCGTGCCACCACGCTACTGAACGCTGCCTACAAGTTGCTCTCCCAAATACTATGCCGCCGCCTGTCACCAACTGCAAAGGAAAGGAGTTCGTGGGGCAATACCAAGTGGGATTCATGGGTGCCCGCGCTATTACGCACCAGATTTTTGCGATTCGGCAAGTGCTGCAGAAATGTCGCGAATACAACGTGCGCACACATCATCTTTTTATCGATTTCAAATCAGCGTATGATACAATCGATCAGGACTTCCGCTATGGCTATGGCTATGGCAAATTATGCACGAATATTTCCGGATTTCCGACTTCCGGAAAAACTGACGCGGTTGATCAAAGCAACGATGGATCGAGTGATGTGTGTCGTCCGAGTATCAGGGACGCTCTCGAGTCCCTTCGAATTTCGGAGAGGGTTACGGCAAGGTGATTGATTGTCGTGTTTGTTGTTCAACATTGCACTGGAGGGTGCTATTCGAAGAGATGGAATAGACACGAGTGGCACGATCTTCAGGAAGTCTGTTCGGCGACGACGTTGATATCGTAGCACGTAACTTTGAGATGATGGCGGAAACGTACATCAGACTTAAAGCTGACGCTGGTAGGATTGGGTTTGTAATTAATGCGCTGAAAACAAAATACATGAATGGAAGAGGCTCACGAGAAGACAATGTTAGCCTCCAAGCACGAGTTCAGCTCGACGGTGATGAAATCGAGGCAGTAGACGAATTCGTGTATCTGGGCTCATTGGTGACCGCTGATAACGAAACCAGCAGAGAAATACTAAGGCGCATTGTGGCTGGCAATCGTGCCTACTTCGTGGACTTTGAAGGACGCTAAGATCGAACAAAGCTCGCCGAACAACAAAGTTGACCATCTACAAGACATTAATTAGACCGGTAGTTCTCTATGGCCACGAAACATGGACATTGCTAGTGGAGGAACAACGCACCCTTGGAGTCTTTGAACGGAAGGTGCTGCGTAGCATCTACGGTGGAGTGCAGATGGAAGACGGAACGTGGTGGAGGCGAATGAACCACGAAATGCACCAGTTGCTGGGAGAACCTCCCATCGTACACATCACAAAAATCGGTCGACTACGATGGGCTGGGCATGTCGTAAGAATGTCGGACGACAGCCCTGTGAAAATGGTTCTCGAAAACGAACCAACAGGTACAAAAAGAAGAGGTATGCAACGAGCAAGGTGGATCGATCCAATAAAAGGCGACCAGCGGACCTTCCGCAGACAGCGAGGCTGGCGAGTGACAGCCATGGACCGAATAGAATGGAGACAAGTTCTGTGTACAGCAGAGGCCACGCCGGCCTTAGTCTGATTGGTAAGGTAAGGTTTATTCATTCTTTATTAATGACATGCGACGAGCATTGGCGGAGCTAGACAATTAGTCTGGAGGGGGCCTGGAGGGGGCCTATCCGAAGGATTTTTTCGTTTATAGAAATATTGAGAAACGCGGAGAATGTAGCGTAATTGTTGAGGACAGGTTATTTTAATTGATAAATCAAAACAAGTTTAATCGAATAATTAGGTCTATTCTGCGCCTCGATGAGTCGAGATGTCTTAAAAGAATCGAGTGTGGAGAATATATACCTCGTATAATTCCGTGTGGATCAAATTGACAATGGAATCACACGAGGTTACTGTAGTCACCTTACTCGATTCTCTTAAGGCATCTCCACTAACCGAGGCACAGAGTAGACCTGACTCTATATAGAGTCAAGTTTAAACTGAATATATTTAAACTTCAAAGAACAACATTGAGTTATATTAAAATTAAGATTGATTTGGATAACGCGTTTAAAATCTTCAAAATTTTGTCGGTAGATACTCATCCTTCACAACTTCCTTCAGCTTCTTGACGTTTTCTCTATAATGTTGCTTTTGCTCTTCAATAACCTTCAAAAGTTTTTCGTGTACATTTCTAGATGACAACGATTGCTTGTGAAGTAAATATTTTTCGAAGCATTCCTTATGCAATGTAGTATCGTCATGAGCTTTTATTTTCTCGCCTAGTTTTCTCCTGTTATTGAAAATAGTGCAAATAAACTTTTCATTTTGTTTTCGCAAAGCCTTTGCGCAAAAAATGCGGCAAACATAGCAAAAAATGCGGCAAACATAGCAGAACACTTTATCATTGCTACGACTGTATTCCAACGTAGATGAGAACGACCGTTTTTGGAAAAAGAATGCGAGGTTGGACCGGTCCAGATTCAAGCGTACCAAGATCAGACAATTCCATCTTATTTGTCTCCCCGTAAAAAAATTCTCATAGATTTACAATTAAATGTATTGTAACCATACGATAGAATCAATCGTATGTAAAATTGACTATATTGTTCATGACGATAAGATGATAATAAAAGTTATTGTTTCCACAATAGAATCTAATATAAATTGCGACATCGACAATAGAATCAGGGGGTTGTTATGTATCTTAACTATAGAAAAATCGTTTTTCTCCGAACAAATTTGAGTCAATTACTATTGATTTTATTGTTTCACATTTGTTGAAAATTCTTGCATATAGGGTGAAAAGTAGATCTATTGTAATGACAATATTCATTTTTCATTTACCTGATACATGAACAATAAGATTCATGGTCGGCAATAGATTTAAATGTTACTTTATATTATTTTATTTTAATTTTATGGTTATTTTTATCCGGGTTACTATCATTTTCCGATGAAGCTGATGGAGTTGCTAGTTGAGGAAGAACACTAGCGTTGCTTTCAATTGTTCCAAAATTATCAACGTTAGATGATTGTTATCGAAATTCTTGGTGTTCTGAGAGAACAGTGGAGAAGTAAATATGTTGTCAATATAAGTACTGTCTACAAAATGGTATCAGATTTGCCTTATTAGAAGGTTCGGCCAAAAATTAGTTTTTAAATAATTTAAAATTGAAAAGCTCAACAAGAATGAGTTCTTTGGCAAAATAGTTCATTCTTATGAAATAAACTATTTTGAAAAGGAAAATAAATGATTATAAAATTTTCAAACATGGTGGAGTAAATAAAATTTTCAAACATGGGTGAGTAAATTAAGTTTTCAAAGATGGTGGTAATTTTAAAGACTTTGAATCACAGTTTATAAATTCAACACAGTTTCAAATTCAGGTTACTTCTATTGTCTAGACATAGAGAATGTCAAATATGACAGTTTTGTATGAAAAACTGTAGATGTATTGATTATATTGGCCACCACTCTTTACTAGGAATTATTCCAGCCAAAAATAGAACCTTTTGATTGAAAATCAAATTCTTTAATGAAATCTTAAGTAAAAATGTTAGACAACTGTTATAATAAATGCGAAGTGAATTTTCTATAAAATCTGACATACAGGCCCATTATGCAGTCTATATCGACAACTAGTGGTACTGAAGTCAACCCCAACAAATGTTATGATTTCAGGAATTTACCTGTTTACATGTTTACCTTACTTCTGAAGCTACATTTTCGAAAATATTATCGTTTATGAATAAACTTCTATCTCCATATTTTGGTTATGGACATTCGTTAGCTTCGAAACTTTTAATCAATCTGGGGAGTCTATGCTCTACTAAATTGTTCGTACAAGAGAAAGTAATACCGTGAATTCTAAAATGTGCCTATAAACAAAACTCATTTAAAACCTTTTTGAATAATAAAATTAAATACGTACACAGAAAAGTGTTTTAAATCTTATGTTTCAACATAACAGGCTCTACATTTTACTGTCAATATTATTTAAGTTATGAGTCTAGAGGTTTCAATATTAATAGAATTGAAGTATTAGAATTTAGAATTGTTTAGGGGTAAGGCGTTGGGCTTTTGTTAAGCAGTATTTCGAAGCAAACGCAATTAAAAAAATAATTAGTAGTGTATATATTCAGTGATTGGGTTTCCGCCAAAACATAATGTTAAGAGGATCAGCATACGATACCTTACCGGGTTTCTTACGAGGTTGTTAAGTAAACAACGACGAGAAAAAACACTACTGGTAAAAATGAGAAGTTGTGTTTTCAAAAACCTCTAATTGGAATTTGGTTTCCATCACATGTGGTCTTTAGAGAGTGTAAAAACAGAGATTTCACATCGCAAGAACCATAATGTGCCTTTGACGGTATTTGAGCACGATCAAGCATGTTTGTTTCGAAATACTGCTTAACAAGAGCCCTATGCTCAATATCAAACTAATTCTATTCAATTTCATAACCTGCCGAGCGCTTTAGGACCTCTCGATACTTTCTCCTCACATCTTTGGTTCTAGCAAAAATTGCAGTTCACTAGTGGGATCCCATGATGCTGGGAAGATATTTCCAATTTCAAAACATTTTAACAGACGCAAACTCTTGAGCGAAGTGGATGTAATGTTGTTATATCGGAATTCTCATGGATCTAATTGTCGTTAACTATGGTTTTCTTGATATATGTACCGAATTTTTATCCTATAAGGTACAGTGGGATACAAAAAAGTGTGGGAAAGAGGGTATGTGCACTTTACTCCTTCAGAAATAGTTACTCGTTCAAACTGTTTCTGGAGAAAGCAAAGTACAAAAACAAACTACACTAGGAAAAAACCCTACAATTCCTTAGAAATTATGAATAGTGTTTCATTTCAAATTACAAATATATTAGGAAAAAATCCTGGGGGGGGCCTACAGAATCCTGGGGGGGTCCTGGCCCCCTAGGCACCCCCAGTAGTTACGCCAATGGCGACGAGTCTTGCGATTTTGTGATATTAATCTTTTTGCTATACAAACGAGTTGTTTACAGTCTTCAGTATAATTTGTTTTGTGGATCGCGAGTGAAATCAGCCTTAGTTTTCTGAAGAAGAAATAGTTGTGGGATAAGCAGTGCAACAACACCAGCAGTCCATCGTGTGAGGTGTTTTTTTTTTAGACGGGTTCGAAAATCTGCAACCAGACACCTGAAGAACTCATGGTGTGGGGATGAGGGTGCCAACTCCTTGACCCACTAAAAACCCACCCGTGCCTTAAGCCCCGGCTCTCCCCGGAACCACCTTTCGGTATTACTTCGGGGAAGGGGCTCTTGTGCTTATTCAGCACCCACTATGTCTAACTACTAAGGGCTTTAGTAGTTAGGTGGTCCCTGCGACCTGCCTTTGCTCGTTTCACCATTTTTGATGGAGATCGAGGACGATCTGGGCGGCTGCTACGCATACCGCGTCTCAAACATCCCGGTCCTGGCACATCCTCGGAACCAAATTGTCCGGAGTCGTGTCGTGGCCGCTTACGGCAAACATGCCTGATCTCACGCCGTCGAAGCGATGACATGCGAAGAACACATGTTCCGCAGTTTCCTCAACTCCCACGCATTCGCTGCATGCGGAGGACTGTGCATGCCCATATTTATGCAGGTATTGTCTAAAACAGCCGTGGCCAGACAATATCTGCGTTAAGTGGAAGTTCACCTCCCTGTGTCGCCTACCGACCCACCCGGTTAATTCCGGAATTAGTCGGTGGGTACACCGACCTTTGGTGGAGTTTGCCACTTAACCATGGATACGGTTCTAGTGGTCTTCCGAATACCTCTTGTTCCACGTTGTTCGAAGCACTCTACGTCCTCTTTTATGACCATGCCTATTGGCATCATCCCCGCTAGGACGCAAACCGTGTCGCGTGATAACGTTCGGTAAGCACTAACCACTCTTAGGCACATAAGCCTGTGCGTACTCTCTAGCTTAATTGCGTAGCTCTTGGTACTCAAGGCGGTGATCCATGCCGGCCCGCCGTACCTAAGTATGGACAGGACGATGCTGGCCAGGAGTTTACGCTTACTCCCTTGCACCGCCGAGCTATTCGACATCATGCGGGATAATGCCGATATAGCCATTGAGGCTTTCTTGCAATCGACGTGACTGACGTGACTGACAAAAGACAGCTTATCGTCGATCATGACCCGAAGATACCTCAAGAACCTCTTCGATTCTACTGTGAAGTTACCTGCACTGATCGTCGCATGTTGCTCCGATTTCCTATTATTCACCACCGTGACCTCAGTCTTACGATGGGCTAACTCCAATTGCCTGGAGCTCATCCATCTCTCCACAATGCCAATGAAGTGTGAGGCCGTTAACTCGACCTCTTCGATGGATTCACCACATATCTCTAGGGTAATGTCGTCTGCGAACCCAAAAATCTTTACCCCGCTCGGATCGTGTGAGGTGTGCATTCGTTTATCTGTTAACCACCACCGACCAGTATCACCAGTATCATTATCATCATCGTTCAGCTCCACGTCTAGCCGGCACACGCGGCCAATCATCGTCGCTCGGCAGCAGCAGCACGTTCGTCGCCCGGCTGCAGCAGATCCGTGATACATATAAGATAAATTTTTGTTTCCTTCTCTTCTGAATACAAGAAGCGTTATTTTATAGTGTGTGAGTGTGTGGGAGTTTGTGAGAGTGTGTGAGAGAGTGTGCTTAGCTTAAGTTTGTTTCTCTGTGTTTAGTTATAAATAGATTGCGTCAGTGGTTGAGCATCATAAGCTCCTACGAGCGAGCCAGATTGAGCGGACGATGAATCATCTACGGCGTAAAATGTTGGGTAACTCTTAAAGTTACCCGATCACGTGCTTATCCAGACATTTCAACTGGTCCATGGGTTGTCTATTTTCAGCCCAAATCGAAACTTCTGAATGTCAATCAAATTTCGAACGATCTGACCAAACGATTCCCAGCAGTGACCGAGATAATAAAAGTAAGACCGAATAAACTTCGAGTCGTTGTGTCCAACCTCAAGCAAGTTAATGAGATTGCTGTCTCCTAACACTTTACACTAGAATATAGAGTGTATATCCCAGCTCGGGGTATTGAAATTAAAGGTGTGGTCACCGAAACGAGTCTGACCCCTGAGATCCTGCTGAAGCGGGGGGTTGGTCGATCTAAGAACCCTCTGCTGTCACCAGTTAAGAAACTGAATGTGCGCCAACTAGGCACAGTATCGACCAATAAGGGTGAAAAAAAAGTTCACACCATCAGACTCGTTTCGCGTGACCTTCTCTGGCTCAGCCCTCCTCAATACGTCGGGTTGGGAAATCGTCGGCTACCTGTGCGGTTGTTTGTACCTCGGGTCATGAACTGCCAGAAATGCCAGCAGATGGGACATACGACCTCCCATTGCGGCAATAAGGCACGCTGCTCCAACTGTGGGGAGAAACATGAGGATGGCTCCTGTTCAGACAGCAGATCAAAATGCGCATTCTGTAAGGGAACTCCTCCTCCTGCTCTCTCGTCGTGCCCGGCCTACAAACAACGCGCGGAAAAATTAGAATGCTCGCTAAAACAGCGTTCCAGGCAATCTTTGGCCGAAATGGTGAAAAAAAAGCCTCACCATCACCCAATGCCAATACAAATCCTTTTGTTCCTCTGTCAGATGACGAGTCTGACGTTGACTTGGTTGAAGAGGGAACATCATTCAATTTTCTGGAAAGTGCTTCATGAAAGTGAAGACGCGTTCGCCCACGGAAAATTGCTGACCTAGAGCCCAAAACCAGCTTGCCCATTTAAAAAAAAAAGGTGGAAAAAGGAAAATTCTAGTCCTCCTGGTTTCCGAAGTACTAACTACTCCCAGGACTCTCCATCTCTTCAAGGGACATCATATACCCTAAGCGCCCCGGTTTTAAGAACCGAAGTTCCTTCTGCATTAGGACTGTTCTCATTTGATGACATTGTCGAAGGTATCTTCAAGAACCTCGAAATTTCTGACCTCTCAAAAGCGTTGTTCTGGCAATGCTTCCAACAGTAACGACTTTTTTGAAGCAATTGACAATTAAGTGGCTCCTCCTTGCAGCAATCATTTCTTTCGATGGATAATTTTCCAAACGAGGTCGGGGATTTGATCACTGTTCTGCAGTGGAATTGTCGAAGTATGATCTCTAAATTGGAATCATTCAAATTTTCAGCTCACAATACCGGTTGTGATGTATTCGCTCTTTTTGAAACATGGCTCTCTTCCGAAATCGATATTTTGATTTTTCCATGAAGCTATGATTGCTTCGGTAATATTTGACTGAATTCACCGAAGGGTCGTTGATAGAGGAGTCAGCAGGCTTTGGTATATTTAATGAAAGTTATAGCGCCGATCGTAAACTTTAAGCTCCTTGTTCCATATATGTCGCTGAATTAGCGGCAATACACTTCACGCTAGAAATTGTTGCCTCACTAACACGGGATCAATATTACATTTTAACGGATAGTCTCAGTTCTATAGAGGTTATTCGCTCATTGAGGCCCATAAAGCACTCCTCGTACTTTCTCATGAAAATACAGGAGCTTCTAAGTGCTTTATCTTCGCGTTATTTTATCATCACCTTTGTATGGGACCCATCTCATTGTTCAATTCCGGGCAGTGAGAAAGTGAACTCACTTGCAAAAGTGGGTGCTATGGAAGGCGAAATTTATGATCAACAAATCGCCTTCAACAACTGTTTTCCTATTTTTCGTCAGCTGGCAGTATACATGGAGTAAAGAAGATTTGGGGCGATGGCAACATTCTATCTTCACAAAGGTGTCGAAGAAATCTTGATTTAGAGGGATGGATGTGGAACAAGACTTCATTCGTGTCATGTCTCACCTCATGTCAAATCAATATTCTTTGAACGCTCATTTATACCAGGTTGGGCTGAGCGACAGCAATGTCTGTGAGTGTGGACAAGGCTATCAGGACGCAGATCACGTTGTTTAGTCTTGTGCTGACCTGACATGGAGTCCGATTAGAGCTTTATAATTCCCTTCGGGCTCGAGGTAGACAGACCCAATGTGCCAATTCAAGATATATTGGCTGTGCGTGATTTGGTGTACATGAAACTCATTTATGTGTTTTTGACTAACATTAGCCTTAGATTGTAGCTTAACATGTATGTTTACTTTAAGTTTTTTTTTATCTGTGTTTGTGAGTGTGTTTTATTTTCTTTTTCAAAAAAAGTTTAAGTCAAAAGAAAACCATGAACTGTATAGTTATAAGTGTTTAGATAATTTATAATTTAAATTGAATGTGTTCGGTAAACCATACTTTAAATTCCCACCCTCTTTTCCATCCGTTATTTGTAATTCCTATTAACTCCGAGTCGG